>PVKB01002066.1:0-212188 GCA_004027205.1 Ctenodactylus gundi | reverse complement strand
GCTTGATTACTAGGCTTTCCTTTTAGCATTTCTTTTTTTGTCCTCCATCAAAATTCCAGAAACTTTAGAAAAATGAGAAAAAGAAAATACAGAAGTCTCCCTACTTCCTGTAACATAACTATAACTTCCATTCTTAAGGTCCTGTAATAAGCACTGTCCAGTAGAATTTGAGTTTACATTGTACAGAGTTCAGTTTAAATACAGTTAAACTTAAGCTGGTCATGGTGGCACACACATGTGATCCCAGCACTTGGGAGACTGAGAAAAGAGACTGCTGTAAATTTAAGGCCAGTCTGAACTAAAGAGCCAGACCCATTCTCAAAAAAAAATCTGATGTATACCATATATTTAGATAACATTTGAAATCAGAATAGCTGCATTTAAGGTATAGAACGTAGCTCAGCTGTTAAAGTTGCTTGCCTAACAAGTATAAGGCCCTAGTTTCCATACTGAAGCACCACATAAGACATTAGCTGGCATGGTGGCCCATGCCTGTAATCCCAGCATTTGGGAGGCTGAGGCGTGAAGATTGCCCTTAGTTTGAGACCAGCCTGGGCTTCATAGTGAGTTCAAGGCCAGCCTAGATGACAGAGTGAAACCCTGTCAAACTTGCCTCTTTCCCTACGCATAAAAGGTGCTATCAATACATAGCGGAGTTATTAATGTAGTTAAGAAGCAAGGAGAAATGACATCAGCTCATTCGCTCCATTTTGGTGTCCTCATGGGTAAATGTTTTACAGCTTGCTGCTTTTACATAATGCCATGCTTTTTTCCCACCAATGTAGCATTTGTTTTGTTAATTAGGCATGTTTTTGTTGGTCAGTTTGGGTTATGTCCAGTTTTTATATTTTATAAATAATGTACTGAAGAGCATGGTAGTATACATGGTCATTTCTGCAGAAGAGTCCAGAAGTTGTTTTCTGGGACAAAGGTATGAGCACCTGATGTGTGTTCCGGAATGCTTTTCAGGGGGATTGTTTTACATTTCCTCTTTCTTTCTTTCTCAAAGCAAATTCTCTTCTAAAGACAGTCTTTTGAGAGTCCCTATTTGACCATTAACTTCTTTTTTTTTTTTTTGACACAAGTCTCAACTTCTGTAGCCCAGGCTGTTCCTGAACTAACTAGGGTGCCCAGACTGGACTTGGACTCATGCAGTCCTTCTGTCTCCGCCTCCCAAGTGCTGGGATTACAGGCATGCCCCACTACATCCAGCTTATGTGGGGCTGGGGAATCCAACTCAAGTACTTGGTGCTTGGTGCTTTAGCCACTGAGCCATTCCTCCAGCCCCTAACTTGAAATTTTTTAGAGAGTGACTACTAATAAAGTAGGTAAAAGATGGTAATAACTTCTGTATTTTTTTTAAACTGTAGAATAAATGTTCTTCCACATGTTTATTTACTAGCTCTGCTTCCTCTTTTGGGAACTGGGTGCTCCTATCCTTCGCAGCCCACGTTTGATGGGGAAGTGCCACACCTTTATTTCTGGCTACACATGGCACTAGAAAAATACAATGTTTTGCTGGGTGTGCTGGTAAACATTTGTAATCTCATCACTGTGGGAGGCTGAGGCAGGAGGATTGCAAATTTGAGCCCAGCCTAGGCAACCTGGCAAGACCCTGTCTCAAAATTTAAAAACTAAAGAATGCTGGAGGAATAACACAGTAGTTCGGGTATGTACCTACCAAGTGCAAGGCCCTGGTTTTGATTCCTCAGCACCACATAAGATGGGCATGCTGGCATATACCCCTAATCTCAGCACTCAGGGGGCTGAGGAAGGAGGATTGCTCTGAGTTCGAGGCCAGCCTGGACTGCAAACTGAGTTCAGGACTAGCCTGAAATGCAGAATAAGACCCTATCTCAAATTATTAACAATCATGAAAGAAGGGCTGGAGATACAGTTCATTGTGAGGGCCCTGGGTTCATTCACTAGAGTTAATAAAGCAATTCAGGGTTTGAAAAATGATTTGTGTTTACACTAAAACAAATGTCTGACCTCTGGCGTTAATTAACACTTTTAACTAAGCAGGGCAGCAGTAGGTGTGCCTTTGACTAGTGGTCAGCTAGTGACCCTGAAGCCTGAGTTGGAAGCCTGAGAGACACCTCACATGACTTTCCAGTTTTGAGTAGGCTAAGTTAATGGAGACAGACTGTCATGCAGATTTGTTCATTTTTGATTTCCAAAAGTGGTTTATTTAATAAAAATATATATCAGCTTTTCCTGTCCTTCCTCTTACCTTTGTATGTGTAAAAGCTTATGTAGGTTTTAGAAAATAAATTTTTTTTTAATAATGCAATATGAAACGTGTCAGCTGGTAAGGTAGTAGAGTTGTTTTTTTTTTTTTTTCCTTCATTCCTTTAGATGAGGCATTTTGGCATTCTTGCAGGAACAAGGCAGCTGGGACCTTTGTTCCATAGGACCTGTGTTCTGTTAGTGAAGGGGAAAAGTTATCAGTACATGTAGTTGAGATGATTGTTTCTCAGGTCAACATCAGACTTCAGGGGAGGGCAGTGTTCGTTTCCTTAATGACCAAGTAGTTCTGCTTTGTGCTTAGATTCTCCCCACCTACTTTCTAAAAAACCTGGTTTTCTACAGAAATCCAAGTTAGTATAAGAAGACTTACAACTGGACTGGGAAAATAGCACAGCTGTTATAGTGCTTGCCCAACAAGCTGAAGGCCCTGAATTGATTCCTCTACACCACATAAGCTGGGCATGGTGGCACATGCCTGTAATCCCAGCATTCTGGAAGGCTGAGACATGAGAATTGCCTTGAGTTCATGGCCAGCCTGAGCTACATAATGAGTTCAGGACGAGTCTAGGCTAAAGAGCAAGACCCTGACTCACCAAAAAAAAAAAAAAAAAAAAGAAGACGACGACTTACAAATAACTGAAGAAATCTACAGAACTCTTGCCTATATATAAAAATGTTTGATGCTTTTAATCCCAGCAGTCCGGGAGACTGAGGCAAAAGGATGACAGATTTGATTCTAAGAACCTTAGCAAAACCCTGTTGTCAGAATAAAAATTTAAAAAGGCCTAGTGATATAGTTCAGCATGAAGACCTTGGAATCAGTCTGCAGTACTGGAAGAAAGGAAAAAAAATATCAAAACATAACTTTGAGAACCACTGCTTTCCTTGGATTTGATCTTAAGTACCAAATGACTTCAGGCATCTTTGGAGTTTGGGACCTTTTGTGAAATATATGGTTGATTTTTCCTGTGGGCTGTTTGGAACTGGGTTTGAGAATGTGGAGCCTTCTGTGGGTTGTAGGCTGAACCTCTCCAATCTGAGCATTGCAGATTGAACCACAACCTGGGTCTTCTCCATTGATGTTTTGTTTTAACCCTTCTCCTAGGCAAACAAGAGCCAGCCAAGCCAGCAGCACTGTGGAGAGCAGCCATTCCTCCCCCCACCCCTCTTACGTTAGTCTGCTCAGACTGTCCTGCAGTTTTAGGCCTTTCCTGTTTCTTTTCTTTCTTTTTTTCCCCTTCTCCCTCAGTTTCTTTTCTATTAGGAGCCTGTTTGGTTCTTACCTTCTTTAAAAGGAATGAAAAACAATCTTCCTTCAATGCTGTTATTAAAAGCTCCTCTTTCACTTCTTACTTTTCAGCCAGATTCTGAAGACTCCTGTTCATCAATACTTGGCTTTCAGCTCGCCCTGCTCCTGTGTAGAGCCAGTGCACCATTGGGCCTCAGCTCCCTCCACAGAAGCCACCTTCACTGAGGCCTTCACTGACAGCCTCGTAGGCAAATCTGTAACTCTTCCAAGGCTCTTTTGTTCCTCCAACTTTTCCCTCATGACAACTCTGTCCATTCAACTCTAAGTCTGTATAAGGGTGTCTGGCACTTAGTAAGTGTTCAATAAGTGCTAGCTACTGGCAGTCTTTATGCTTTTTTCTCATGATACTGGGGATTGAGCCCAGAACCTTCACACTGAGCTACCGGCCGTTTTTATTTTTAATTTTGAGACAGTATTGGTAAGTACAGTCTGGGCTAGAATATGGAGTCCCCCTGCCTCAGCCTCCTAGCGATTGCTGGAATTATTGGCCTGTACTTAGTTTTTTGAGACAAGATCCCATGAAGTTGCTGAAGCAGAACTCAAACATGGAATCTTCCCATCTCACCTCCTGAGTAGCTAGGATAACAGGTGTGTGCTACCACACTTGGTTTCACTATCTCTGTTGCTAAATGCATTTGGAGCAAGATTTGGTGAAGCTGCCCAGCATCCTTTTTTGTGGCTCCCAGTGGCAAAAGAGTAGCCTGACTTAAACTGCCTCATAGAAGGGTCTTTCTTCAGTCCCTTCAGCCATGTTCTGCTCTCTCCCATGGCCATGTCTGTAGTGTTCCGGAAAGCCATTTCTACTCAGAAAGTCAGAATCAGAATTGGAAAAAAAAAAATCAGATTCCTCTTGAGCACTCAAAGGCAACACACCCTCTGTGGTCATTGCTGCGTTGAGTCACCAGGTCCTGTCTAGTCAGGACACTCACGTGAATCTTGTCAGTTGACTGAGCTCATCAACTACTACTTTTTCAGAAAACGAAAGACCAGGGTCATTCCATAGTCCACCCCATAAATCCCACTGTCTCTTGTTTACCGGGCACACACCAGAAAGTCATAAATGCAGGGAGGGGCATGTCTACTGCCATGGCCGATCATGTGGTCCTGTGCAGGATTTTAGGAGAATCTAGCCTTTTTTTTTTTTTTTTTGTCAGTTTTCAATCTACTGGACTAGATGCAAATGGGACATTCTGTATTTTGTGCCTTTTTTTTTCCCCCCTTTCCTGTTGGTCTTTAGTTCATGTTGAATATCCTGGAAAGGACAAGTTAAAGTGAATTCTGGGGGCTAGAGGAATAGCTCAGGGGTTAAAGTGCTAGCCTAACAAATGCTAAGTACCCAAGTTAGATTCCCCAGCACCACATAAGCTAGGCATGATGGCACATAATCAGGAGGCTGAGGCAGAAGGATTGCTGTGAGTTCAAGGCCAGTCTGTGCTACATAGTGAACTCAAGCAGCCTGGACTGCAGAGTGAGACCCTGTATCCAAAAAAAAAAAAAAAAAAAAAAAAAAAAAGGTGAATTCTGAACCATTCTTTGGGACTTGTGAGCGAAGAAGGGGACTTCTGCTTTCAGTAGGTGATGAAAGAAGGACTGTGCTTATTAGCTTTCTGGAGACCTCATGCTGGCTTGTTTGGTTAGTTTGAGGCAAGGTCTCACTCTGTATTCTGTGGTTTATGATTCTGGATTCACTATATAGTCCATGTTGGTTCTAGACTTGCTATGTGGCCAAGCAGACGTTGAACTTACAGTGTTCCTTCTCCTTAGCCTCTGAATCCTGGGGTTACATTTATGTGGCACTGCCCAGATAATTTTTATATGATGCTCGGTAGGGGTATGAACACAGTGCCTTAGACGTGCTCAGCAAGCTCTTGGACTCTGAGCTATGCCTCATGACTTTATACCAATTCAGACTTCTCTGAAGACCTTTTGTTCCCAATGAGCTCAATTTTTAGAATCCATGGATTTTGTTCTCATGGTACTAGGGATAGGAACCAGGACTTCATATTTACTAAGCAAGTACTCCTAATTTGCAATCCTCCTGCCCTGCTTAGTCTCAAGAATAGCTGGGATTACAGAAGCATGCCACTGTGTACTTATTTCAAGATTGTTGTCTTGCTGTGTTGCCTAGGCTGGCCTTGAACTCATGACCTCAAAAGATTGTCCTGCCTTGACTTCCCAGAGAGCCACAATTCCAAGTATACATAACTGTACCCAACTGTACCTCCAAAGGTTACCCAGAAATTGGACCTGGTGGTGCAGGCCATAATGCCAGAATTCTGGTAGGCTGTAAGACAGGAAGAACACAAATTCAAGTCCTACCTGGGAAATTTAGTGAGACCCTCACTCAAAATTTTAAAATACATGCTTGAGATGTAGCTTACTGCTGAGGTCCTGGTTTAAATCCCCCATAACAGGAAAACAACAACTATCCTGAAGTAGAAACTGCTATCATTCATGCATTCCTTCCCTTGTCTGACCTGTTTTGCTGTGCGCACTACTCACTTCATCTTCGGATACAAATTTTATGGTTTAATATGTAAGTGAAGGAAAAACTTGAAGCAGTACAGTCTCACTCATTAGAAGTTATCCCTGAGCCAGACCTGCTACCACACTCGTATAATCACAGCATTCTGGGAAGCTGGGGCAGGAAGATCACCACCTGTTGGAACCCAGCCTGGGTTCTTAACGACATAGTGAGACCCTGCCTGAAAATTAAAGACCAGGGCTAAAGGCATAGTTGAATAGTTAAAGCCTTGGGTTCAATTTCCAGTACCACATAAAAATTAACTGGATGTGGTAGTTCATGCCTCTAATCCCAGTACTTAGGAGGCTAAGGTAGGAGGATTGCTGTGAGTTCAAGACCAGTCTGGGCTACATAGTGAGTTCAAGCAGCCTGAACTATAGAGCAAGACCACCAATAAATAAATAAATACTAAGTAATGCCATGGGGATGTAGCATAATGGAAAGGCTCCACATTCCATTCCCAGCACTGCAAAAGAAAAGTCATCACTAAACACTGTCAGTGCTATCTGGATTCAGAGGTCGTGCTCCTTGTTCCCTGCCTTGGATGCATACAGGTAGCGATATAAGAGTTAATGTTGCCTTCTAGAAACTGTTGAGAAATTGCTTTAAAATGGGCAAGTTTAAAGAGAAATTGAGGTGTAAATATCTGTGGCAGCAATATAGAGGGTAAAATGTAGAGGGATGAGCAAGCTGTCCAAGCCCTTCATCAGGTAAGGGGAGGACCAGCCTCCATGCAGAGTGCAGGATGGGCAGCGTAGGGCACACCTCTACCTCCTGAATTCCCAGACTGCCACTTATCTTGTTCTGCCAGTCAGTTTTAATTTTTCTAGGTGAAGGGAGGCTGCTTTATTTTGGGACCACAGACAGAGATAAAAAGCTTCTTTTTACTGGATGGGCATAACAAATGGGATTGTCCCAGGCTCCCTTTTATCTGTGCTGTCCAGAGAGGCAGAGTATTTCTGTCAGTCTCTTAATTATGTCCCCTTACCCCCATTTATCATCCAGGCCAATTCTCCTATAGGTCCTTTGGAGCAGTGGGAAGCAGCATCCCAAGTGCCTTTTGTGTCCATGAGAGCTGAGGACCCACCTGAGGCCGAGCTTCTGGCCTTTCCCTCCCCCTCAACCTTGCCTTTGCCTATGCTACGTCCCCAGGCCAACTCTCCCTCTTAGTATGATCTTTTCCTACACATCTACAAATGACACCTTGGTTTAACAGTTTCCCATAGGAGTGATATTTTTGAGGTGCAGTGCTAAAGCTAGTACCTGGCTCGCAGTACAGAGTTGCCCCAGGCAGAAGTCTCCTTTCCCATGATCTTTGTTGTCTCTACTAGTCAGATTATGCTGTTAGCACTGCTTGTGATTTGTATGTATAGATAATACTGACCTCCTTGACTAGATAGTAGACTTCCAAGCAAAGGAGCCATGGCCTATTTTGTTTCCCCAGTGTACCTTGCACATAATTCACACCGGATAAAAATGATTCAGTGTGAATGATCTCCTTTTCGGGAGATTTTTCTTGGGAGTAGCCTAAGAAGAAGGCCTAAGAACTCCAGAAATTTTAATACATCCAAATCTAGTAAATAAATGCTGTCCTTGTGCATCTCTCTCTCCTGCCTCGCCTACCTGAGGTCTACACCTTAAGATTGATAGGATTTGGGGGGAGCTGCACTGTTGGTAGGCTGACTGGATGTTTTCTTTTCCTTTCCCACCCTGCAGTATTCTGGTTGTTTAGAACTGCTGAGAACTTTCCTTGCCCTTGCCTATGCTACATCCCCAGGCCAACTCTCCCTTCGTATGACCTTTTCCCACAAATGACACCTTGGTCTAGCAGTTTAAATATTAAAGCCACAGGAGCCCCTGTGGCATGAGCCTGGCCATTTCTTAGTCTTGTACCATTCTTCCACCTTGGCCAGCTAGCTTCCTGGCCACGTGTGCAACCTGGAGGGAAACGTCTAGGCAAGCTTGACTTCAGGAGGACAATAACCTGACTTACTAACTTTCCTCTTCCGGGCAGTGCCCCGGCCACCCAAGACCATTGTACAGGGTGTGGCTGCTTCCTGAGGTGGCTCAATCTCATGCCCTTCCTGTGTTGACATCAGGTACTGGCAATGTTCACGAAAGTCTCTGGCTAGGAAGGTAGAAACAGCAACATAGCAGCATCATTCAGTTGGGAGTAGTTAATAGCAGTTTGAGGGTTTGGATGAACCTAAGACTGATGTGAAAAACTTGTACCCATTCCCATCTCAGACCAGCTTAGTCAAGACACCTTGTTCTTAGCCAGGCTTGAGAAGCACAGGTCTGTAATCCCAGCACTTTGGGAGGCTGAATGAAACAGGAGGATTGAGTCCTGCTTGGGTGACTTAGCAAGACCCTGCCTCAAAAATCACAAATAGAAAATGGGATGGGGATGTAACTCCTAGTGAAGACCCTGGGTTCAGTCTCCAGCAACAAGAAAAAAGATCTTGCTCTTGTCATTCTGGACAAGCTGCCTATAGCCAGGCCCTAGCAGAGAGTGAGTGGCCAGAGCTTTCATTTAAGTAGTATTTTGATGTTTTCATACATAGCAAGCTCAAGATTTTAAAGCAGCCAAAGAACTAGAGGGGATGGGAGGAGGAAGCTAAGTTCAGGAATCAGGTGAACCTTAGTCTGAGCCTAGGCTCTACCATTGTCTAGTTAGTGGTTTTGAAAAAGCCAGTGTACTTGTCTTGAGCCCTGGGTTCCTGCTGGAGCCCCACCAGAGACTGTGCTTAGGAGGGAAGCTCTCCAAAGCACTTGATTGCTACTTTGGCACAAAGAAGGCCGTAACTAGCCATGACTCTTTTCCTTGGTCTTCTCCTAACCCCGTGCTCCTGTTTTCAGCCCTCTGTGCTGTTGCTGGAGAAAGGCATGGTACCTTCACTACCCAGACCCAGTCTTTATTTGTCCCCTGTGCTTTTTCTCATATTGCACCAGGCATCCCGGGCCCAAATCCTAGATAAAGCCACAGAATATATCCAGTATATGCGAAGGAAAAACCACACGCACCAGCAAGATATCGATGACCTCAAGCGGCAGAATGCTCTTCTGGAGCAGCAAGGTGAGTCGCTGAGCCTGTGGGGCACATGGCCCTGCTATGCTCCATCCAGGTCCAGGTGTTCACACATGGGCCTGCAGGGTCAGAGCCAGTCGTGGATTGTACCTGGGAAGCAGCCTCAGCCCTGCTTCTTAGCGATCAGCATAGCTGTGTGGTAGAGCCATGCCAAGGAAGGGCTTGAGCCGCCAGTGAAAAGAGGGAGGCTAGCAACTTGGACTGTGGAGGCTTCTGTCTTTTCTGGCCTGATCCTCCCTTTCTTGGGACTCAGGTGCTTTTCCTGAAGTAGGGTCACACTTGGCATCTCGTGTCTGAAAAGAGCCTTGAGGTCCTTGGAGTGGAATGTGCTGTGTAAGTACAAGAGACTCCAGGCTTTCAGGGAGAGTGAGCCCCCATCGTCAGTGGTAGTCCACACAGGGCAGCCTACGGGCCAGGCCCTGCTGTTTTCCAATGCTCACACCCACCTTTTCCTACAACCACAGGGGAAAGCGAGAGCTGATCAAGTTCTTTGTTCCTGGGGAATTCACTTCTCTTCCTCCCTCATGGAAGATGCAAGTAAAAGGAAATGCAAGTAACCACCTGGGTTAGAACACCTCAAATAAAATAAATAAAACAAATGGGTTGACCTTCCAGGCTCAAGCTGAGCTGAACCAAGGGATGGGCCGTGGGCGGCATCAGAGGGTTGGTTAACGGCTGAGCAGCCTGCATGTGAGGGCTGTCAAAAGGCCAGGTGTTTTGTGTGTGTTGGTGACTTGCTTCCAAGTGTCCAGCTTGTCATTCCAAGTGGATCTTGTACATGAGAGCTAAGCCAAAACTTTCCTTGGGCCAGTACATCTTAAGTCATTCTTTCCTGCTGTTTTGTGGCCGTCACACCCTTGGCCGAGTCTGGCATTGCTGGGCCAGCTTCTCCTCTCTCATTGCACTGCTGAATCCCACGGGGAGCTCACGCTCCTGACTCGACGCTCACTAGGTTTCCGTGGCAGGACGGTGATATCACAGCCTTCTCTTCAGGGTTGGGCAGGATGGCGGAGTGATGGGCCACATCTGCCAGGCCCCCAGGTCCAGCTAGGGAAGGAGGGAGGGGAAGTGAAAGGTGCAGGTGGAGGAACAGCCAACAGAAGGCAGTCACTTCTGAGCCTTGGGAACCGCCATGCAAGCCCTTAGGAAGAACAGGCTGGACCCTGACCTGAGACTTGGTTACTGCCTGAGTTTCCAGAAAGTGGTAACACGCTCCCTCGGTTGCCTTTTAGTCCGTGCACTGGAGAAGGCAAGGTCGAGTGCCCAGCTGCAGACCAACTACCCCTCCTCAGACAACAGCCTCTACACCAACGCCAAGGGCAGCCCCATCTCTGCCTTCGATGGGGGCTCAGACTCCAGTTCGGAGTCAGAGCCAGAAGAGCCCCAAAGCAGGAAGAAGCTCCGGATGGAGACCAGCTAAGCCACACGGGGCGGGCCAGCAATAAAAACTGTGTCTCCTTCGTCGTCTCATCTTCTCCTCAGTTCATTGTTAGACCCTCAGAACCGTTTAAGAGACTCTTTATTTTTTCTATCTTTTTTTTAATTTTTATTTTTATGTAGACGCTCTTGGACAACAGCTCTTGTTCTCTTTCCCTTTTTTCACTGTTCTTTTTTTTTTTTTAATGTGTTCCCTTCAGGGATTCCCTGTTCCCACCATGAATTTTTAAACCAAAATACCCCAACTTGGCAGCTTTTTCTGTGGAGGACAGACGGCCAGCCGGACCTCTGAGCACATGGTGTCCTGCCCACCCCACCAGCTCCTCCAGCCCTGCCGGGCACGTGCCTGGAGGACGCCTGCCCGTGGCCTCTCCTCTCAGTCCCCCACCTTTTGATAGACTTTGTGAATCTGTGAACTGCTTTACTTTGAGAAGACCAGTTTGGAATAATCCGGATACATCCTCTCCTTTGTAAGAATTTTTTTTTCTAAAAAGCTGTTTATTGCTCCTGTTGAAAAGACCAGATCCTTGAAGGAATTTGTGATATAAAAGGAAAGTGAGGACACATTTGCAGAGCCCTTGGCGTGTTCACTCCGGCTTCTCTCAGCCAGCTCTATAAGCCTACAGTGCCAGCCTTATGGAGGGCCACACAACACCTGTGGTATGTACAGGAGATGGCAGCAGTGAAGTGGCAGCCACCAGGGAGTGTACGGGACAGTTAGGAGGGGTAGGACTTGGGGAGCGATGGGTGGGGTAGAGGTTTTGTATTGAGAGCCAGTGATGATGTGTTGATATTTATTTCCTGCTACTGAAATTTGACTCTTGAGTGAACTGTTCCTATTCCTGATGATGTCAGCATTTCAAAGCGACAGATTCATAAAGTTATGATCAAATCTTCCTTTCTTTTCATGTGTATTTCTAAGAAATAGAGCCAACTGATTTTGTAATGTATATACCAAGAGCAATTCACCTGGTACTAAACCCGCACCCCTGTGCGGTCCCTTCCCCAGCCTCTCCCACGTCCTAACCTCCTGTCATGGAACCTCTCCATGGTGTGATCCAGCCCTGGTTCTGGCTGTGGTCAACAGATCCCAGTGAAGGGTTTTGTGTGTTTAAGCCTCATTTCTTTTGTCTTTTTCCTACTCTGTTCCCGGCATTTGCTGATTTCTAGTGTATACTCTGTAGTCTCCGTCTGTGTTTGATTCCATTCCATGGAAATAAAAAGTATGTTGTACATACTGCCGAATAATTGTCTTGCAAGTTAAGGCTTCCCCCTTTACTATAAGACTATAAATAAAAACTTATTTTATCCTTCTTGGTGGTGGTGTCGTCTTGTCCCTGCAAAGGCCAAGATGGGTAGAGCAGAGCCTCTGGCATCTTCTGGGCCTACGTGGAAACTTGAGAGGAAGTGTTGTCTTCCCACACTTGCATGTCAGAAGCAGTCACATCCAAAGCTGCTCCCCCTCGGTTTTGAAGGGTCAGCCCAGCCTGAGAGGACAAATGGATGATGGCGCTTTGGTCATTATAGAGACTTTTTGGGTTCCAAGAAGGGAAACTGTTTTCTGCAACAACAGGTCTAGATACAGTTGCTGCTAAATATTTGACCCGTGGGCTATCCTTTGGGTCCTCATGGTAATGAGTACCCAGTCCATAGTTTCTAGAGAGTTCCAGTTAGGTAGGGAAGGCAGTAGAACTACCAGGGACCGGAAGTCAGTAAGGCTGCAGTGGCATCAAATTCACTTAGGCTGTGGACCCAGCTTCATCTGGTTTGAATTGGATGAGATGGACTTATGGCTGGAACACAGCTCAGGTTTGGAATTTGCAACTGCTAGTGCGGTCACATTTGCAGAGTCCTGGTTTCCTATCTGGCTGGTAGGAAACACTCCTGTTTCTAGAACAAGGGAGAAAGTAAAGTCAGTTCAATCTATTGGATGTCAAATCCATAGAATCTCTTTGGTGTTTGGGAGTTGATGGATGGATCATGTTTCTACAAGAGACAGGATCAAGCCCCAGGAAGAGTATTGCATCAAGGAAAGCAAGGATGCTGGTAGAGCAGGATATCTTATCAGAGGCACTTCTTTTCAGGTGGAGGGAGACTAGATGAGAAAAGATGGGCGTGAGAAGTTGGGTGATGTCACAAGCACTCCAGGTCAGCAGGCTTTCTGCCCTTTCCATTGCCTGCTCTGTGTCTGGCCTTAGCATAGGTTTGTGTCGCACACAGTCTTGGCCAGGGTGAGCATAAGATCTGAGCTGTGGGTAAGTCCCTATTCCTACAGAGATGGCAGGTGGGGGAAGTGAGGCACCCATTAGTCAGAGCAAGTCAGAAGGTGCAGTCGAGCTAGCAGTTGGTGCATCCCAAGAGCCAGTCCTGAGGTCCTAGATGGTGCGGCAGAAGGGGTTGAATTTAGGCTTGTCTAGAATTCCATAAACCAGTTGGAAAAAAGTACACAGTGGCTAGCTGGTTCCCCTGGAAAAATTCAACTGAGTATGCTCAGTGGACTCTAGCAAGTGGTAGCGGTGGTGCCACTGGGATTCTAGAGTGCAAAACAGGGCAAGAGCCCTGTGACTAGAGAGTACTCAGCTGAAGGAGGCATGTCAGAGTCACAGCCAAGTCACTTCTGGCATATATGTCTGTGTGTGAGTGTAAGTAAGCACAATGAGTTCTGACCAGGCTTGCCCACTTATAGTGATTGTAATCTCTGTGGTCTGGTTTTGTTAAAGTTGATATGCTCATCCCCTCATAAAAGAGCTCCAGCTTCAGTAAATAATTAACTGAGCTTAAGAGCTGTCATCCTATCTGGAACAGGTTTAAAAAACACGGCTGAGTAAATGCTAGGACACAGAGCCTGAACTAGGACCAAAGAAGGCAGAATTCTGGTAACACCCATGTGCATTTTGCCTGGGCTTTGAAGTCAGCCTCCCTGGGTTCACTATCCTGTCTCTGTCACTTAGTGGCCATGTTACTCTGTCAGCCTCAGTGTCCTCATCTATAAAACAAGGGGAATTACAGTACCATCCTCATGGAGTAGTTATACGGATTACGTGAGATAATGCCGATAATGCGCTTGACCTCGGGACCAAGTGAGCACGGAGGTGCCAGCTGTCATTGAGCATGTGATGAGACCTGACTGCAAAATGAACTCCAGCTCCAGGACACATACCCCAAGAAACCGGTTGATTTGTTTTTTGTTTTTCTTTTGCAGAGCTGGGCATTAAGCCCAGGGCCTATCATGTGCTAGGCAAGTGCTGTACCACTGATGCATGTCGCTCCTGTCCTGTTCTTACAATGCTTCGTGACTGGACAGCAAGGCAACCTGGGACTGGACTGATCTTAAGGCTGAGGGTACAGTAGATTCCCTTCCCTCGCTATGCGTTGGCATCTCCGAGCTTTGGTGGTTCTGGGAAACTGCTGGAAGCCCCATAGTGGTGCTACTCAAAGTGGGGTCCTTGGGCCACACCCAGAGGCGCTTGTTTAAAAAGATGACTAGGCTCCAGCCCCTCTAACTGAAAGCATTCCCACCCACAAGGCAGTCTATTCAATCTGCTCTCCTAAGCATTCCCCCCCCCACCCCACCACTTCGCTTGGGTTTATCTCCGAAGTGTAACTCAAGTGACAGGCAGCTCTTGGGAAAGTGAGGCAAAGCTAAACAAAGCCGAAGCAGGTCTGAGTCACTTTCCCCAAGCTGCCCTTGGAAGAAGGTGGTGGCAGAGGCTGTCTTGCTCACGGCGCCTTATTCCAGTGAGCTGTTCTCACTGGTTCCTTCAGGAGGCCCAGGCGGGTTTGTAATCCAACCCCAAAGGCTACCCTCGGTCCTGTTCACAGCTCTGGCCTCTATCCACAACATCACCCTCCAAAACCTCCTATGTGAAATTAGGCCAGAAGAATGGCACAGTGGTTAAATGCTTACCTAGCAAGCCCAGGGTCCTAGTTCAATTCCCCAGCACCACATAGAGCCCAGTATGGTGGTACATACCTGTAATCCCAGCAATCAGGAGGCTGAGGCAGGAGGGTTGCTAAGAGTTCAAGGCTAGCCTGGGCTATTTAAGAGAGTTCAGGGGCTGGAGGAATGGCTCAGCAGTTAAAGTGCTTACCTAGCAAGCGCTAAGTCAAGTGCTAAGTACCTGAGTTCAACTCCCCAGCACCACATAAGCTGGGTGTGGTAGCACACACCTGTTAATCCCAGCACCTGGGAGGCTGGGTTAAGAGGATTTCTGTGAGTCCAAGGCCAGCCTGGGAAACAGAGTGAGACCCTGTCTCAAAAAAAAATTAGAGCCTTTCTTTGTTCAAACAGTTTCTCCAGGCTGAGGAGGAGAACCAGGTAGGGACAAGGTTGTGAGTCTGTATCCTCCTAGATGCTGAATATGGTCAAAGAATTTTCCTTCTGCATGTGGGTTTTTCTAGCCTGGGCTAACTAGCCATCTCTAGTTCCCCTGGGCAAGGATAAACAAAACTATTTGCTGGTTGGCTCCTGAGGTACAGAATCAAATTGTCCAAATATCCTTTTCTGAACAGTATGGTGGATAAGCCAGGTCTAATTGAACTGAATTGACTGAAGCCTTCCAAGCAGGCCACCATCACCCAGCTGGGAAGTGCTTCTCTTGCTCGGTACCTCACCGGGGCCAGGGCAGGGAAGCAGCCTGAGATGCTGGAGAAGCAATGACCACATGGCTGAAACCAGACACACTGAGCCCACCTGTCTGGATTGCTGTGTCAGCCACTGCCCTTAACTCTGCGGTGACATTGCTCCAGTTCCTGAGCTAAAACACAGGACACTAATAGCATCAAGTACCACTGTGAAGCAAGCACTTAATGTCCACAGTGGTAGTTCTTGGTTCTGTGGGCCATCATGGGACCTGGGCCCTGCCACCACTTCCGTCGAAGTTTTGTTGAACAATGGAGTGAAGGAGCACCACTGTGCACTGATGTAATAAAGGCTCCACGTATTAAGATCTCTAAAGGAAGGTAAATCTGTGTTGAATGCCAAAGGGCAGCAGGAAATGTGCTTTGCTTGCTTTCTGGAGGAGCCTGAGCAAGACCACAAATCTTTTACCTTTGAAACAGGTGGACTTGGAAAACCCGGGCTAACAGGATCAGAGCCATAGCTGTCAACATCCTGGTGCCTGTGCCCCACTTTTCACTCTGGTTTCGGGGTTTGTTTTGTTCTTGTTTTTTGTTTTTTGGTTTTGTTTTTTGTTATTTTGAGGCAGGGTCTTACTCCAAGGCCCAGGTAGTCCTAAATTCACTATGTAGCCCAGGCTGGCCTCCAATTCACAGCA
This sequence comes from Ctenodactylus gundi, assembly GCA_004027205.1. Classification (NCBI taxonomy): domain Eukaryota; kingdom Metazoa; phylum Chordata; class Mammalia; order Rodentia; family Ctenodactylidae; genus Ctenodactylus; species Ctenodactylus gundi. The sequence goes on along the minus strand of PVKB01002066.1, from coordinate 196,304 downwards.
AGTCTCCTGTCTCAGCCTCTTTTGTACTGGGATTACAGGCATATGCCACCATTCCCAGTTTATGTTGTGTCAGACAGTCTAACCAAGGGCCTTGAGCTTGTGAGGCAAATGCTCTAACCTCTGTGCTGCTCCTCTAGCCACTAGTTTCAGTTTTTTGTTTGTTTGTTTTGTTAAACACAGGGTCTTGCTCTGTGGCCCAGGCTGGTCCTGAAATCACTGTGTTACCCAGGCTGGCCTTGGACTCCTGGCAATCTTTCTGCCTCAGCTTCCCAAGTGCTGGGATTACAGGCGTGCACCACCACACTCAGCTAATGTGGTGCTGGGGAATTGAAGTCAGGGCTTTGTGCTTGCTAGGCAAGTGCTTTAACCGCTGTGCCATTCCTCCAGCTCCTGGCTTCAGTTTTTGAAGTTTGTGTATTCTGTAGTCTACCCATGTCTGGCTTCCACCAGATGCCCATAATGCACCCCTCCAGACCAGGCCCTCATCTCCTAACAGCACATGGTTACACAGATAATCCATAACATCCAAATAGACGAGACTTTCAGGGGACATTCTAGATCCAAACCACAATACCCTAGTACCACCATAAGTAAATAAATAAAATAAACAAGTAGAAAGGGAGGCAAAAATGTATCTGTCTCATTACAGGGCCTGTTACAGTAGAGTAAGGTGGTAACAGATTGCTGTTGGGACCCCAGAGCACGAGCTCCCACTGCACACACATTTCTGGTGTGATGGGTGTGTCTTAAAGAGCACCAAGCAAGTGGCCCTGGACAATTCACAACCAGCTGAGCAGGTCCCCTCCTGCGCCCTGTACTAGATGCCAGCTGCCCCAGCAGGCCTGCTGTGACTGCCAGGCCTCAGTTAGTGTTTGCCTCTGATGTTCATGGCAGGGTGGGGCACTTGAATACCTACGGCCTTTTCCGGATAAAATTATCCAGCACCATCTCTACTATTCATTTTCCCAGTAAATTAAAGGCCAGAGAGGGAAAAGGAACCAAGCATCTAACATTAAGAAGGCTGGGCCAGAACGTTCATTCCAGTGAAGAAAGCAGTGAGGGATTAAGCCTCCTGCCAAGGAAGACAAACCTGGTGGCCCAGGCAGGAGAAGGAGGCACAGCTCCCATGTGCTGACTCCTGCAGGGACCCTGGGGAGTGGAATGAGCAGCACAAAGTCAGGTTCAAGAAATAACCCAAGGCTGGCAGAGCCATCTCCCACCCCTGGTCACCCAGGCCAAGCCCCAGGGAATCCAGCTGCCAGTGTGGCTCCCATGCACAGGACTTAGCAATCTTTTTTTTTTTTTTTTTTTTAGCAATCATTGCTTCCTATCTTCTGGTGCCATCAACAACCCCCAGGGGGGCAGGGGCAGGTCTAGGGCTGAAGGACAGCAGCAGGTAGCTTGGGGCCAAAAGGCCACAGCAAGGCCAGCCAGCTGAGAAAGGAATGTCACGTCCACAGTGAACACCTAGCAGGAGGCTTTAGGGAGGAGGGACTATGGTCTCAACAGTTTAGTGGTGTTTTCCGTGTGGGAAGTGAGAGTCCCGGGCTCCCCTCTGTGCCGAGAGCAGCTGGGAGGCCCCTCTGATGGGGAGTGTGGGAGGCCTGGGCTGGTCTGCACTTGCTGCTGCATCCTGTGCTGGGACCTGGTTGGCCTCAGTATTCTGCAGATGTGCAGGCAGCTGGGAGCCAGCAGGCTGTCAGCTGCAGTGCGCCACAGGTGTTCGAGCAGGAGTAGCCTCAGCCCACCTCACACCACCTGCCAGGGAGATGCAAGCAGTTTACAGTTTGCTCCCTTCATTGAATAAGTTTAGATAGGTAGGTGGCCTTCACAGAGATGCAAGTATGTGTCTAGCCCCCAAATCCAGAATTCAGACAGGGCCTTGAGGATGGGTGCTATGGCAGGGGACAGGAGCATCAGGCCAGGGCTTCAGGCTTTTGGGCACTCCTTCCTCCCTCCCCGTGAGAGGTCAGTTTTGGGTACCCCTCCAGCATCCAGAGAGGCTGCCAGTGGGTGGTGGTGAACGGAAGAAGGCCTGAGCTCTCCACCCCCACAGGTCAGGTCACCGCTCCCATCCCAGCACATCAAGCGTCCCTCTTGGAATTCACTGCTCAAGAAAGAAGGATCAAGGAGTGTCGCCAACAAGAGTACACTGGAGACCACGCAGGACTCTGTCACCCTCAGCGTCTCATCTCTGACTTGTGCCTCAGACTGGTCAACATGCCTGTGCATCCTTCCCTCTTTACAGAGCTCTGACATTGAGCCAGACACTGCATCTAGTAGTTACAGGCTGCAGCTCACCCTTTGTCCCACTGGCCTAGGCCCTCACAGGTACAGAGGTGGCAGCAAAGTGTCACACCCAAGATAACCAGCACGCCACCCGGTATGCTCATTATCCAAACAACCTAATGTGGTCAAAGGTTGAGTAGTAACTGACCCAAACATACCCATTATCCAGCGGCAGCAGTTACCACCAAGCAACACTTCTTGAAATAAACAGGAATGGGGGCAGCACGTCATCATCACCATCATCGTCGTCGTCATTAAGTTATGAGGGGCCTGGTGGTACAGGCCTGTAATCCTAGCACTCCGAGAAGTTAAGGCAGGAAGATTCCAAGTTCAGGCCAGCCTGGGCAACTTAGCAAGATTCTGTCACAAAGTCAAAAATAAATAAATAAATGGCTAGGGCTGAAGCATGGCTCAATGGCTTTGTGTTCCTTTCCCAGCACCACAATAAATAATAAGAAAGTGGGTGTATCAAAGGGACACAGGAGCCAACTGAAAGAGCTGCCCGTGGCCAAAGCAGGAAGAATCTAAGCAGCAAAGTGAACAATGTAGTACTGGAACATAAATACTCTTGATCACACTGATACATGCACAATCATCCATCAGTATCAGAGAAACCTTCGTTATGGCGCCAACCCCTAGTGGCACAGTTCTCACCTGCAGCATGCACGCACCCTCCTGGGCCTTCCCCATTCTAGATTGCGTCCACTGTAAAATGCTAAGTCGTTTTACTGTATTGGGTAAGAAATACCAGCAAGGAGAAAAGCCTGTCTGTACAAATAACAAGTATTTCTAACTTGCCATTAGTTGAACTTGCCAAGGCAGAACCCACCGGTAGAGAAGAGTAAGTGGATATGTAAGGGGAGAATAAGCATACCTTTTGTGTAAATTTCAAGTAACTTATTTGCTCTGCCTTCAGAGATATGGAGCCTAACTCCCACCCTTCACTCCCCCACACTCCTTACGTGTGCGCCACCTACAGCAGCTCTAACCAGCATAGGATGGAAGGAGGGGAGGGTAACCTTCAGAGACACCTGACAAACACTGCCTGTGCTGGTGGTCAAGGTGCACATCAGCAGTGACAAACCAGGTTGACAGCATGCCCCGTGATGTGTAATGAGAGTGGCATTTTTTCTGTGGACTTCCTCGCAAAAGCGTAACCTCATCTGACCATGAGAAGGTTCATGTGAATCCCAGCTGAGCACAAAGCCCCTGACCATATTCTTCAAAGCCATGAAGGCCACGAAACACAGGAGAGTCTGAGACTGTCACAGTCAAGAGGAGTCCAAAGAGACATTAGGACATAATATATCCTAAATGGAATCCTAGGGCAGAAAAAGGAAATTAGAAAAAACTAATGGGTTCAAATAAAGTATGGATTTTAGCTAATAATGTACCCATACTGGTTCATTCTTTGTGACAAATGCCCCATATTAATGGACAATGTTTAACGAGTGCAGGGGTAAACTGCCCAATGGGTGTCCTTGAGATTTTCTGTCAATCTAAAACTAAACTAAAAAGCCTATTTAGGTGTTGATGTGCATACACGTGCCTAGCATGCTACAAGATTCTGGGTTCAATCCCCCAGCACTGCATAAAAACTAGCCAGATGTGGTGGCACATGCCCAGGCTGGCAATGAAATCACAGCAATCCTGACTCAGTCTCCCAAGTGCTGGGATTACAGGTATATGCCACCACACCTGGCCAGAGCTATTTTAGTATCTTTGTTTAGTAAAATTACAAGATGATGTAATAAAGTTGGAGGAGGACTGCTGTGAGTTCAAGGCCAACCTGGGCTACATAGTGAGTTCAGGACCAGTCTAGACTATAGAACAAGGCCTTTTATTCAAATAAACATATAAGTAAGATGCAAATGTCTGTGTGAGGTGCTTTGGGTATAGGTCAGTACAGTACAGTATATATGTAGCACGTGGGAGACCCTATATTTGATCCAAAGAAGTAGTGTAAGAAAAGCTTTTGGGGGTGTGGAGGGTAACTGGAGATCCAATCCAGGGCCTTCACACTGAGCTACATTCCCAGTCCAATTGTTTTAGTTTTGATTAAGCTGCAAAACTGCCCAGGCTAGGCTTGAGTGTACAATCCTCCTGCCTTAGGCATTCAGAGTGCTCGGATTACAGGGCTACACCACTGGACCTGGCCAAAGCTAATTTTATTTTAAATGCGTTATTATTGTTATTGTATGGGAAATGTGTTTCTTCAGGGGGAGAGGAGAGTAAGGGAATTTTCCATTAATTTGGGCTAGGGACAAGTACTCTGTCTCTGCCCTGACTGATCTTGGACTCTGATGTGCCAGGGAAGAAGGAGGGCTGAACATCAGGCCACCTGGTCCTGAAACCTCAGCACAGCGGGGGGGGTAGGAGGGTACAAAGCTGGTTTCTCTCACCTGTGGGAGGTGAGGAGGATGTCCAGGAACCAGTCTGACAGGCCAGGCTGGGTTGGAAAAGGCTGGCTGCACTCAGGGCTGTGGGGAGATCATGTAGACTGAGTCACCAGGGCCTCACTGTGAGTCATACAACAACCCACTCTGCACTGGGGTGGTCTGCACTTGGGGATGCCACGGATGAGACAGCAGGGGACTCTTTAGGAGGATGAGGTGGGCCTGCCTTCCTCTTCACTGTCACCATCCCAGCCCTGGCAAAAGATGGGAGCAGATGTCACCATGTTCGAGGGAGTACAGCATGCCTAACGCCTAGCCCCACACCAGAGCCCCCCTTGGGCCCTTCCTTTAGGGACCTGGGTTGGTGGGCAGGTGGCAAAGCTGGGCTCAGGTGCAGGCACTTAGCTGTCTGACCTGTTTTTCCAGCTGTAAACTCCAGGTGTCCACCTGCCTCACCCACCTGTCAAGGCTGAGTCAAGGATTGTTGGGGAGAGGCAGGACTCTGGGGCTGCTGTTTGGGCGCTGTGGTTAGGGTGCTCAATGTTTTTCAGGCAGTCGGTTAGACTTCCTGGACCTGGGACTAATCTGAGGGTAGTATGTCTGAGTGAAGAGGCTTCCAGTTCCAGGTACAGAGGCGCCTGGACTTAGGGTAGGGTGACTTTCTGTACAGCCACTGTGAGCCTGAAACATCGGTAGGTCATACACATATTTACTACACCTAACCTAGCAAGCGTTGTAGGACCGTTTCTACAAATGCACACTGATTTTGAAGCATCACAAAGGGGGAAAAAAATAAAAGCTAATGATAAATCCCACTCCAATTGTCTTACCTAACTGGAAGCCCGGAGGCAGGTGGCCTGAGCAGCCAGCGGGCCACAGGTTTGACTGTGTTTCTCCAGTGTCTCAGGTGCTGATGGCTTGTCTGCTTGCTTTCTTCCAGGTAGAAAGGACTATGGAAGTCCCAGACTGCACATTCCACTGACCATCCGGTAGGAGAGGGGGCTTTTCCCATCACAAAGTCCCATGACTTCTCTTTCTTTGTACTATTTTATTTATTTATTGAGACAGGGTCTCATTCTGTAACCTCACTATGTAGCCTAGGCTGGCCTTGGACTCATGGCAATCGTCCTGCCTCAGCCTCCTGAGTGCTGGGATTACCACCATGTGCCACCATGCCCGTCTTATGTGGTGCTGGGGAATCAAACTCGGGTACTTAGCACTTGATGTAGCACTTGCTAGGCAACCACTTTAACCGCTGAGCCGCTCCTCCAGTCCCTCGTTCTTTAATCTTTTATCTCTAGATAGGGTCTCATTAAGTCACTAGGTTGCCCAGGCTGGCTCTGAGCTTGTGATCCTCCTGCCTTAGCCCTCCAAGCTGCTGGGATCACAGCCTGCACCACCATGCTTGGCTTAGGTTATGTTCTTGGCTCTGAATCAATCACTGAAGCTAAAACAAGCCACACTGCCTGGCTTACCCCTGGGTTACTACCAGCTCTGTGCAAATCTCTGGAGCACACAGACATGAAAATGGCTGGTTTCAGGGCAGAATGGACCCCCTACAGCTTTCTACCATCTCAAGAAGACCCTACTGGTAGACAGAAATGATGACGTGCCTCTCTAGCATATATTTTCCCTTTGGCTACCATCCTACTTTGCATGTGGGGCTTCATTTCTTCCCCTATCTTAAGACTATGTGCTTCTGGTGAGATAAGCACATGGCCGAGATGTAGCCCACGAGCACACTGCATTCCACCACTGGGCTGCTCCCCAGAAAGGCATTTCATCTGCTCCACGCCAGTGAAACACAGTGATACTCCCTGGGCCTTAAAGGGAGGGGGGATGACGCCAGGTGCTCTTGTCTGCTGATCTTGATGCCAAGGAGTTGCGACACAGATGTCCAGGGCTGTTCCCGTTCCTCCCTTGGACAGTCCGGGCCTGGAGCTCATGCAGAGATCAAAAAAGGGATGAGGGAAGAAAGCTATTAAACCCTCTCATGCAGCTAGCCTCGTCCCTAGGCATTTCAGCTTTCAGTCCACACATCTTCTCTTTGCTTTAAGCCAGGCATGGTTTTGTCATTTGCAACAGTCTTCCAAGACAGTAAATGCCACTGAGTAGTACATGAAAGTGACTAGAATGTTTGGCCTAAGCTTTGCCAAAGACACTTGTCATTTGAATCTAATATTACATGGAAAGCATCCCAGCCATGAGAGATACGAAAGAATGTGGAATGAATATGGATGAGATTTCGGGGAGGCAACTATAGCCCATGTCCAAATCTGGCCCACCACCTGTTTTCATAAATGCAATTTGACTGGAGCACAGCCACACTTTGATAGATTTGTGGGAGTACTTGTAACAGAGACCATGTGATCCTCAAAGCCTAAAACTCTAATATCTGGCCCTTTAAAAAAGTGTGCTGGCCTCTTGTGTTGAAAGTGAAACAATACCGTACTAGAAAGGTACCACTCCCCCAAATGAATGCCTGTGGTCCCAAATAGAAATAGCACTGAGCAGACCACTGTCATTGACCTCTATGTACTGCTAACTTCAGACCCTACTCTTCCTTTTTTTTTTTTTTTTTTGAGACAGGGTCTTGCTCTGTAGCCCAGGCTGGTCTGGAACTCACTATGTAGTCCAGGCTGATCTCAAACACACGGCCATCCTCTTGCCTCAACCTCCCAAGTGCTGGGATTATAGGCATGTTCATCACATCCAGTTGATGTGGTACAGTTTATTATGGGGAATTGAACTCAGGGCCTTGTACTTTCTAGGCAAGTGTTTTAACCTCTAAGCTATGCCCCCAGCTGCCGTCAGTCCTTCTTATGTCAACAGCAGGGCCTAGGAACACAGGACTATAATCTCAGCACTCTACAAGGCAAAGGCAGGACTGCAAGTCTGAGCTCAGGTTGGGCAACTTAGCAGCTTTGCAAGATCCCGTCTCAAAATCAAAAATAAAAATGAGCTGGGATGTTGTCAGTGTGAAGGCCTTGAGCTTGATTCCCAGCACCACACACACACACACACACACACACACACACACACACACACACAAAAGATGCTATAAAGAGATAGGAAAGAGATAGGACAGTGTCTTAGTTACTTTCTCATTGCTGGGACAGAATATCCAACATTCACAGATTAAGAGAAGGAAGATTTAGTTTAGCTCACAGTTTTAGAAGATCTCACATAGTTCATTCACGGTGGCTGGCAACAGTGGAGGCACATGGCAGGAAGGGTCCACCCATGGCATGCTGTACCAAGCAAAGTCAGGGAGGAAGGGCAGAGTTAGCACATACCCTTCCAGGTCATGTCCCAGTGTCCTGCCCCTTCCGGGTTAAGCACCAGTTATCCATCCCCTCCAGGTCACATGCCTGGTCATCTACCACACACCTAAAATCCACCACCCACCTGTAATCCACCACACCCATAATCCACAACACCCAAATACGTGAGGCTTTTGAGGGACATTCCAGATCCAAACCATAACAGATAGTTAGGAGTACTGTTTACTGGTATTGTCACCTTATGGGAGAGTTCACGCTGGCTGCGCCCAGAGGCTTTCTGTCTGTTCCCAGGAGGGTTTGGCCAAATTCTCAACTTGTGAGGCACTGAAGGTGAGCATGAGGGGGTAGTTAGGGCCATCTGGGTACAGAGATCTGTGGTAGTTTAGTTTTGTACATGTTGATGGGGAAATATTTGTTTGGATAACCCACTTTGAATGCTATGCTAGTGTCTTCCACTCTCTAAGAGTCTCATGAGGAATCTGAGAACTCACCTTCAGGATCTGTCTTGGAGGCTGAGTTGGGAGGTCCTCCGGATAAGGAGTCCAGAAACATCAGTGCAAACTCTTGACACAACAATACAAGGACCAGGTCTTCTCTCTCTAGTCCAACTTTACCTCCTTCTGAGCCTAGTACTTTGGTATAAAGCCAGCTCAGACCGAAGCAGCCTCTTCTGTCTCCTAGCCACACTAATTATTACTGCAATTAATCTCACAATACCCAGAGGCTTCTGGTGCTGACAGCAAGGTTTGCTTCTGTCATAGTGATGGGAAGGATGCACTTTGACACGTTCTTTTGCAGCCCAACCTTTGTTAGCAGGGCAAAAATAGCCTGGCTCTGAGGTGCAGGCTGCAGCAGAAGGGTCACAAGCTTTTGCCACTTGGCAAAACCCTGTCTCAAAATCAAATATTAAAAAAATAAAGGTTGGGGAGAGCTAGGGATATAGTGCAAAGGCCCTGGGCTCAATCCCCTGTACCACAAAACAAGCCTACTGGGGACAGGAATTACATTCAAGGATGGTTGGGCTGTGTGGACATGTGTGTTGTCTGAGGATACCCTCTCTTTTTCCCCAGGGACAGGCCAAGAGCACCCACCTTGTTGGTCTTTCATGGGAGAAGTCTAAAACCAGAGGAAAAGCCAGGTGACTCCAGGATTCCAGTTTGTCCATGAGCCAACATTTGTTTCTGGCCAAGACGTCTACCCACTGCCACTGTGGAATGCCTACTTTGCGGCTCAGAATCAGTGTCTCCTCACAGTGAGGTTGGGGACAGACAGACAAATGTTGTGTGGGGGACCAAAGTATACTGGCCTGACCCAGGGAGCTTGCAAATTTTACATCTTCCCACTCCTTGCTGGGCCCGCTGCTTCTTGGACAAGAGGGGAGGAAGCAGATGAAATGGGATTCAAGTCCTACCTCAGCAACCCACACAGAGGGTCTGGGATCTCGCACACAGGAGGAAACCAGCAATCTCACACGAGCCACCTCAGCAATGTCTAACACTGTGCATTATGAAGGAGGGCCTTGGCAAAGATCACAAGTGTGAGACATCACAGAATGCTTGAGGCCCTGGACTTAATTGCCAGTATTGTAAAAACACACAATGAAAAAGCCAAGGGACGTCATAGAAAATGTTATTCTTTTATTATTTCAAGGAGGTAATACATAACCCAATACATAGCCCAGTACGCCAAAGCAAGAGGGAATTAGAGGCAGCAAATGGCCTGCCCTCTTGAGAAGAGCCCCATGCGGCACCTCTCGGCTCCCGCCTGCCTGCGGCCCCAGCTGCTCACATGAAGTCTGGGAGAGGGACCGTAGCAGTGGATGGACAATCCAGCGCAGCACCCCACTGACCACGAAAGGGCTCCGTGCAGGAGGCAGCAGAGACTCTGCCAGGGGTAGCAAATGCTGCCAGCAGCATGAGGCCACTGCCTCCACGGCAGCTAGCTGGTCTAGCACTTGATTTTCTATCTCTGAGCCTAGAGTGGGCAGGATAACAATGAATCCTGAGTCATAAATTGAAGTGAAAGACTTAGTAATGTTAATACTCTAGGTGAGACAGACAACACTGTCTTGGAGGAGGGAGGCCTGGGAGTCTGGAGGAAAAGGTGGAAACAGGCAGAAGGGCTGCGGGCTGTGGGCTCTGCCCTGAGGGTCTCAGAGGGGATTTTCACGGCACATGACGGGGAACGGCCAGCACTGGGAGCTGCTCCCTCTGGCACAGCATTGGACAGGAGGTTCATCTTCCACTCATACCTGCTTCCCAGGCCTAAGTCACCATGCCCAGCCCAAGTGTGGCCTTGGAGAGATGCCTGGCTCAGTTCTCCAGTGTTGCAGGGGAGGGACTCTCAACTCAAGGAGACCTCTGTCCCCCACTGCCAGCTCCTTCCCCAGAGTGGGAGGTGAGAGGCAGAAGCACTTCTGCATTCAGCCCCACCACAGTCTTTTCCAGAGAACTCACTCTGTGAGGATCCAAAGCTCCCCTGGCATGAGCAGAATGATTTCCACCAGGGGAGGGTGCCCATCTGATGATTTAAGGGTGTCGTGCAGGTGGGAGGTGCAGCAATGGCCTCGGATACTGTGATATTCACAGACACATTCATTCCCAGATGATCATCCAGGCTGGAGGGCCGGCGGGAGGGGCTGCTTCCTCCCAGCATGCACTATTCCCCAATCTCACTGCACAGGCTGACAGATTTTTGGTTTGACAGATGCAAAAAGAATTTTTAAAACTATGCCACTGTGTGCTCCAAACCCAGAGCCAGGATTTGTTTTGTTTAAAGAGAAAGGACACAGAGAACCACAGCTCCCTAGTGGCTAAGGCTTGTGTAGCACAGAATGTACTAGGTACCCAAGTGTATCAATCTCGTCTGACCGGGAGGTGGAGAAGTGCAGAGCCAAGGGCCCAGGTCCTCTAGATGGCTGCAGCCTCTGCTGTCCCCTCATCCGCAGGCTCCTCGAAGCCTGGGACAGGCTTCTGCAGAAAGTGTGTGGTGGCCTGGATCACCTTGTCTGGTCCAATGTTGTACACAGGATGCGTGGGCTGCTGCAAAGAGAGAAACAGATGCCAGATCATCCCGTGGAGTCCCCAGAAACCTGGACAGCCTTTGCCCTAGTGATGCACTTCTGAGAATCTAGTGTCAGGGATCAACAGAACTTCAAAGATGTATCAAACAAGGCCCAAAGGCTCAAAAAAATAGAGTATTGACTATAAAACATCCGGTAGCACACGGGACACAGAAATAATTATACATCATTTAAATACACAGTTTTCAATACTTTTTTCTCTGTTTGTTTTGAGACAAGATCTCTCTCTGTAGCCCCAGCTGTTCCTGAACTTAGTATATAGCCCAGGCTAGCCCTAAACTTGATAATCCTCCTGCCTCAGCCTCCTGAGTGCTGGGATTATAGGCATGCACCATCATGCCCAGCTTTATGTGGAACTCAGGGCCTTGTACTTTTTAGAGAAGCGCTTTAATCTCCTGGCCATTCCTCAAGGCCTCACACTTTTAAATATTTAGAGCTGTGGCTATGGGAAAATGCTTATATGGTCTGAGTAGCCTGTATCTAAAATGTATGAGACTAGAAGTGTTTGAGATTTTGGAGTTTGTTAAATTTTGGAATATTCATATAGACATTGTGGGATAGGCATCCCTAAGAGGAAAAAAAAAATTCCTGGTGCTGAAGAGTGAACACAGGCACTGCATAAGCTTCATCCCAGCCCCAAAATTCTGAGTGCTGTCATGACACAAAAGTTTCAGATTTTGGAACACTGAATTTTGAATGTTCAGATTAGGGATGCTATACAATAACATATTAAGAAAACAAAGCATGTATGGTGCTATCTCAAAATTACTACTTATTTGTTTATTGTAAATTGATCCAGGCCCAGTGGCACAGGCCTTTATTTTCTACTTTTTCATTTATTTTCTAGAGGTATGCTGTGTGCCACCACGCTCAGCCTATGTGGTGCTAGGGAACTGACCTCAGGCCCTGCACTTGCCAGGCAAGCCCTCTTACTCACAGAGCTATCCTTTCAGCCCCTTCAAACTTTTTAAAATTTGCTAATAGAGATGATACTTAAAAATAGTAAAAAATTGAACATTCACCAATATATTAACAATGGTGTGACTATTTCTAATTTTCTTAATATGATTTTTAAATATATATTCCATTATTATAATGATCATGTGTTTACAATTTGAATCAAGAAAACAGACCACAACTCTACTGTACAGTCAGGGTGTTAGATTACATTTAAATTCCTTCACATTAGTTCACCATGTCACAGAAACTCAAAAGATCTGAGACACGGCATAATTCTGGGTCAGTATCTAGTATTCTCCGGCTCTCAAGAATAACAAAGGGGCTAGAATTGCAGAAAATATTTAAAATTGTTCTTTTTGCAGTGCTGGGATCAAACTCAGGGCTTGGCCCATGCTAAGCATCCATCCAACCGCAGAGTTGTAACCTCAGCCCTAAAGCTTCCAAATACACTATGAGCATTTCAATGTCAAAACATAAACATCCAGATCAACTGAATACCTTTTAAAGATCCTACGTATTGTCAACATTGACTCAAGAAGGAATTTTTAAAACTTAATAAATTAAACCACTAACAGCAAGTACTTACACTGACAAAATTCTCCCTTCCCAATAAAGATACCAGCTGACCATCCCTACTTCAAAAATCGGAAATGGTTGGAGGTGTCACTCAAAAGACTGTGGATTGGGGAGCCTTTCAGATTTTTGATTTCCAGACTAGGAATATTCAATCAATGAAGACTATGCAGTTATTCCAAAATTCACAAGCACTCCAAAATCTGAAATACTTCCAGCCTCAAGCATGTCAAACAAGATATTCCAACTCCACCAGGCTTACACGGTTTCTAACGCAAGTGTTATCAAACTTACATGACTCTGATAATTTCCAATCTATATAAACTTTTTTTATAGATTTAAAAAAAAAGAGGAGGAGGAGGGCCGGGCCTAGTGGCTCAGGCCTTCATCACAGCAGCCTGGGAGGCCACAGCCAGAGGAGAATCACAACTTTGATCCCTACCCGGGGAACTCAACAGCTTGACAAGACTCTCAAAATTGAAACTGAAAGTGGGCTGGGGATGCAGCTCTGAGTGAAGGAACATCATTAACCTGATACTTTTTTTTTTTCTTCCAAGAAACAGGATCTTGCTATGTTATCCAGATTGACCCCAAGCCCGCGGGTTCCTCTTGCTCATCCTCCTACTTTCTGCAACCACAGGTACACACTGTTATGTCTGCTGATACGAAGTGATTATCACAACCCCACAGTAAGTATCACACTTACTTGTGAAATTGTAGAAACCTTCCAGTTAGATTTAGGATCATGACAAGGGCCAGGCCTGTTAGTACAGGCCTATAATCCTAGCACTCTAGGAGACTGAAGCAAGAGGATCACAAATTCGAGCCCACCCTGGGGAATTTAGCAAATTAGTGAGACCCTTTCTCAAAATCAAAACAAAAAAAAAAAAAAAGTGGGCTAGGGATGAAGTTTGGTGCCCTGGGTTTGATCCCCAATTTCACACACACAAAAAAAATCAGTGACAGAGAAATCCTCTGTTGTTGCCTCTGGTCTATACTGTGTGGAGATGTTAGACAATGTTACAAGGCCAGAAAAGCAAGATTTTTGTCGCTGTTTTCTTTGAGACAGGGTCTCAGTCTGAAGCCCAAGCTGGGCAAGCACTCACTACGATCCTCTTGCCTTAGCCTCTCAGCTGCTGGGATTACAAGCACATGCCAATCTGCCACCACATGTAACTATAAACGAGGAGGTTGTATGTGTGCTCGCGTGCGTGCACATGTGCATTTGTGTGTGTGTGTGTGTGTGTGTGTGTGTGTGTGTGTGGTACTAAAGATTGAACCAAGGTATTCACACTGCACTACATCTTTAGCCCATTTTTAGTTTTGATTTTAATTTTGAGGCAGTCCCAATAAATCACTAAATTGTCCAAGCTAGGCCCAAATTCTCAATTTTTCTTCCTGAGCCTTCATTGTGCTGGGATTACAGAACTGTGTCCCCTTAAGACTCACAAAAGGGGCTGGAGAAATGGAATAGAGATTAAAGCACTTGCCCAGCAAGCACAAGGCCCTGGGTTTGATTCCCCAGCACCACAAATGCTGGGTGTGGTGGCACACACAGGTAATCCTAGCACTCAGGAGGCTGAGGCAGGAGGACTGCTGAGTGCAAGGCCAGCCTGGACTACATAGTAAGTTCAGGACCGGGCTGGGCTACAGAGCAAGAACCTGTCTCACAAAACAAAATGAGACTCAAAAAAAAGAGAAGAGACAAAATTGCCCTTATCTGAAGATGCCATTACTTTTCAAATAGAAAACCTACAAGATTCTATAAATAAACTATTATCATATAAGTACCTTTCCATCTACTAACAACTACTGGCGCACTGGGGCTGAAACCCAGGGCCCTGCGAGGGCACACCAGGCAAGGGCTCTACCACTGACCCGCATCCTTAGACCTGGGCGGACGCGCTCGGAGGGAAGCAGACAAGCTCACACTAAATGAACACTTGGCCAATTGTGGGCGAGTGTGAGAAGGGACAGAGGAAGGACTGCCACAGAGCATCCTGGGCCATTCCCTGCTGAGGACAGCCGGCATCGAAGCAGAGCCCCCAGGGAAGGCTGCGTGTCCCCACGGCCAGGGCCACACCCTGGCAGATGCTGTGACCAGCCTGCTGGGGATTTACAGGCTCTGTCTGAGTAACAAGTAACTGTGTCCTCCCCAGATATAAGTGGCAGTCTGGGTCCCCAAGTCTGGAACAAAGCCTCCAAATCCCCATCACATATGAGACTGCCCAGTAGAATGCTGAGTTTGCCTAAGGTGCGTTTCCTCCACCCTCAATACTGGGCAGCAAAATGAGAAAGATGGGAGCGCCCCACAGGAAGCACCCATGCCTGCAGGACACAGTGCCTGCTCTGTTCTCAGGCCTCCTGTCATGGGGACCCCCACACAGACAGGGTGTAGAGCCCCTCACCCCTTACCAGAGCATTTTCAGGCACGCCCAGGACCACATCATGCAACATGGCTCCACTGCCGAAGTGCTGGGCGATGGATAAGCCGCTCAGGCAGTAGCAGGTGTGATAGAAGTCACGTGACCTACAAAGACAGCAACTCTAAGCAGGCGCTCTTGTTCTCCATAGATTCCCCCAAACGCACCCCCATCCATCCAGAGGCCTGTGCTGTGACGGCAAATCCCATCCTGTGCTCCCATGATTACAGGAAGAACGGCTTTCACCAGCAAATCCTAAAAGTCCGATCCTCCAACCCTGCTCGGCAGCTGTGCACTGCCATTTTACCTTTCTTTTCTTTCCTCTTTTTTTTCTACGGTGCTAGGAATCAAATACAGAGCCTGTATATGGTAGGCAAGTGCTGACCGCTGAGCTCCACCCTAGCCAAGGGAACTAATTTTAGATCTGTTCTTTCCAGCTGTCTCTGTGCACGCTCTCCAGGAGCAGGGCTAGTGTTAAATTAACATAGTTCTCTAGAAAAATACCAAACTGTCTAGAAATGAGCCACATTCTTCCTGATAAATTGCTGGGCCCGGCCCTTCTCCAGAGGCCTTCTCTGTACAGCAGCAGGGCGTACATGCGTGCCTGTGCTCGCAGCTGGAGCACACTAGGGACAGCGCCTCTCAGGTCTCTTTTTTTCCTTTATTTTAGCACATGGACCATCACAGATTTGATTTTAGTCATCCAGCCTACTCTGTAACTATCATGATTACAACCTCTTTTTTTTTTTAATAACACTCAGGTATTTTACAATACTCAGAGATTTGGAAGGGGTAACTGTTGTGGTGGTAGGGACTTCACACACGCTGGGCGGGCACTCATCATTGCGATACCGCCCTAGCCACCCCGCCCCCATATTGTTTTACTTATTTGTTTGCTTATTTATTTACTGGGACTGGGGATGAAGTCTGGGGCCTTCACATTGAACTGTATCTTCAACGCCATCCCCCCCCCTTTTTTTTTTAATAATTTTGAGACAGGGTCCCACCAAGTTCCCCAGGCTGGGCTTGAACTTGCAATCCTGCCTCAGCCTCCCAGAGTGCTGGATTTACAGGCTGGCACCACTAGGCCAGCTCTGTTTCATTTAAATCAGTTTATTTAAAAAAAGAAAAAGAAAAAAAGAAAGGAACACTACCAGTCTAGTGATCAGTTCCCTACTCTGTGAGCTGGGGGACAAGATACGCAGCAGCAGCTAAGGATCACTGGGGACTCAAAGGGGACACGCCTGACGGATATGCTTTCCCCAAGCCACGCTAGCACTGAACAGCCAAATGGAAAAGGATGCTCTGGCTTTAAAGCCATCCTCTGCTCACACTCCCCTCTGCCCCACAGCCCGCCCTCCCCAGGGGCAGGCACTCACTTGCCAGGCTTGTCCAGAAGCCCCCCGGCGGGGCACTGGCAGCACATCAGAATGTACTCCTGCAGTGCCTGCTGGTGGAACATCCAGTGGCTCATGCTGAGGGCAGGGTCACCTGGTGGAGGGCAAAGGGTCAGTCTGGGGCCAGCAAGAGTCCGGCCAGGTATCAGTGATTACTTGTACCTATACATAGCTGAGGTGGATGAGAATCCTAAACCACATCTCTGGCAGGCAGTTTCATTCAGTTTTGTAAACTGGCTCTGAGACTGAGGCTGCTCCTGAAATACTCCAACACTAAGCCGGGCGTGGTGGTGCACACCTGTAATCCCAGCACTCCCAGTACCCGGGAGGAGAGACGGGAGGATTGCCATGTGTTCGAGGCCATCCTGGGCTACATAGTGACCTTAGGACCAGCCTGGACACAGAATGAGACTATCAAAAAATAAAAATTGCTCCATCACTCTTCCTTCAGACTTTCGCTCCTAAAGATATTTCCTCCAGCACCTCTTTGACTACTACTGACCACTTCTGAAATATGTAAGGCAGACTGTAAGCAGCTGTGGGAGTATTTTAAGCACAAAATATGTCTCTTTTCTTAAAAGAGAAACATGCTGATACTCTCAGCTACTTGACAAGCTAAGTTGTGAGGATTACTCCAGCAGAGGAGTTAGGGCAATTTAGCAGTTAGACCTCCTCTCTCTCTCACTCTTTTTCTCTCTCGCTCTTTTTGGGTGGTGGTAGGGGGGAAGAGACAGGATCTTGCTCTGTAGTTTAGGCTAGTCCTAAACTCACTATGCAACCCAGACTGGCCTTGAACACATGGCAATCCTCCTGCCTCAACCTCCCGAGTGCTGGGATTACAAGCATGTACCACCGCGCATACCCAGTTTAAGCAGTTCTCTGGGGAATTGAACTCAGGGACTTGAGCTTGCTAGGCAATCTGCGGGGCAAGTGCTTTAACAACTGAGCTATTCCTCCAGCTCAGAATTTCTCTTCCTTTGTAAGAGGGTTTTTTTTTTTTTTTTTTTTTTTCATTTTGAGACATAGTACAGGCAGGTCCTGAACTCACTGTGGCACTCAGGCTGGCCTCAGACTCACAATACTCCTGCCTCAGCCTCCCAGGGGCTGGGATTTACAGACATGTACCACCACATCCAGTTTGCATGATGCTGGGTAATCAAACCCAGGGTCTTACATTTGCTAGCCAAGTGCTCTGACTGCTGAGCTGTTTCCTCAGCTTGTTTTGTTTTTTTGAGACAGGGTCTCATTCTGTAGTCTAGTCTGGTCCTGGACTTACTATATACCCTGGGCTGGACTTGAACTGACACCATCCTCCTACCTCGGCTTCCTGAGTGCTGGGATTACAGGCATGGACAACTATATCTGGTGTATGTGGTGCTGGGGATTCGAACCCAGGGCCTTGTACTTGCCAGGCAAGTACTCTAACCATTGAGCTATACTCCCAGCCCAAGTTTTTCTTTTTTCCTTTTCTTTTATTAGCAGTAGAAATATGTATCAACTTTATAAAAAAGTAGAAAATCCAAATATGAAAGAACAAACATCAGCTGCAATTTTATATTCCAGAGTCTATTCATTTTTAAAAACTCTTTTAAAAAATAAAGTTTAAAAAGTCAAATAAAAAAGAGAGCCAATGCTTCACTAAAAGACAGATTATTACACACTGCTTTGGAACCTACTTAGGACCATACAATAGGGTGAATATGTTTCTACAGTTCGGCTCCTTTTGAGCAGAAGGTCAGTATCTTGTCCACCACTCAAAACACATCTCTTTCTCCCAGACTCCAATTTGTTCCAAGCCTGAGAAAGCCGCATTTGGAAGGAGGGGAGGGCCCCAGGCCAACAGGAGCCCTCCCAGGCCAATGTGGGCCTCCTCCAGGCCATGAAACGAACGGGGGAGCACCGAGCTTCCCAGGCAGCGTTTTCCACAGGCAAAGTTCTTAGGAAAGGAAGTTCCCAGAAACAGCCCACACCTGCATCAAGGATCTGCAAGGTAGACTGACTGGAGAGATCAGGAAGTTTCACTGCCAAACTACCCCGGGCCTGTCAGCCCACCTTTGTGGCCACATTGTCATCTCCCCTCTGTGCCTACTGCAACATTCCTGTGATTACTAAGGAACCCTTTTGAAACATATGAACAGACCCCTAACTTTCCACCAACTCAAGAGCTAAGAATGTCATCAGTATTTGGGGCCTAGAGCAGAGGACTGTCCTTCCTAACTCCCCTTCAGAGTGACCTGCCGACTTGATTCTTCTACCAATATCTTAAGAAGTGTTCTGCCTTTCTTCTGTTTAGAACTACAAATGTTGCATGTAACTCCTTGGAAGGTGCTATTTGGGAAAACCTGAATTCATGTTCCCAGGCCACGGTCACACTTTTTTTTTTTTTTGGTGGTGGTGGTGGGATTTTTTGTGGGGTAGGGCAGGGTCTCACTCTATAGTTCAGGCTGGTCCTGAATTCACTATGTAGGCCAGGTGGGCCTCAAACTCACAACAATCATCCTGTCCCTGCCTCCCTAGTGCTGGGATTACAAGCATGGACCCAGCTTACATGGTGTTGGGAAATCGAACCCAAGGCCTTACACTTGCTAGACAAGCACTCTAACCACTGTACCGTGACCCGCATCCCCATATAATTGACTCTAGAATAAACTAACTCTTCCTCTTTTTGAGGCCAGAGCTTGTTTTTGCATCCTCTGAATGGGACTGAATCCACGTGGTTAGCTAGTGTTGTGGAAGATGCTGACAGACGGTGCTCCTGTTACATCTCTTTAGATGTCCCTAGCATTGTAGAATTGTGACATCCCATCCTTGCCAGGGGCAGGATTGTAAAAGAATGCAAGTTTTCCCAGATGTCTGACCACACCAGTTCCAAATACACAGATCACCAAAATCTCAAATTACTTCTATTTTGGAAACAGCTTCTGGGGGTTTCCTGATATTCCTAATGGTGGGCAAACTGGAGACTAGGCTCTCAGGAATTATTTGCCTTAATATCCTGAGACCTTAAGTCTACCAGCCCTGAGCTGGGAGAGGAGACACTCTGTTTACTTGAGTTCAAAGTGACCACATCTCAATAGTTCCAGTGAAATTAAGAAACTAAAGAATGGGGCTCAGAAAGAAGAATCCAACAAGGAGAGAGAGCAAAAAACATGTGGGAGGGGCAAAAGAAAAGAATCTCAATGATTACCCAGCTGAATCCAAACAAGAGCTTCCCTCCTGGCCAAGGGATCTTCTGCAGGAAAAGACTAGCACCCAGTAGGGTGCCCATGATATCCCCTCTCCCACTGGTGTACTCAGAGACCCCTGTTCTCACAGGAAGTGGGGAGCAGGAGGGCTCATAAGGGCAAGGGCAGCCTGAGATTCCAAGAGGGAAGGAGGGAATATTCCCAGGGTCTCAGCTATCTCTGTGGTTTTGCGGCCACTTGAACACTCCACAGAAAAGAATATGAACTTCTCGAAGCCAGTGGTGTGGGTGGAACAAATCTGTGTGTAGGACCATCAGTAAATTAAAATGAAACATTTCTAATGGTGACACCTATGCAGCAGCCAGACTGGTGCCTCTTCCCCCACAGGTAGGTTCTGTTCTCTGCTCCTTTGTGCAACTGTTTCCTGTTACTGCCACGCGCATGTGCAGTGTGGGTTTGCAGCTCTGATGTGACCAAATGCAGCTCTGTGTTAGAAGCTGTGGCAGTCACTGTGGGGCCCAGGACAGGAATGGGCTGCTTTCACCAAATAACACAGCAGTGCTGGCCTCTGCACAGCAGTTTAAAAGGAGTTCATCCTGCCACAGCCAGTTCCAAGTAGCCATAAATTACCCGTAAACCACTGGAACTAAAACCAACTCAGCACATGTGTTGTCCCACGACTGGAGATTCCACACCAAACGCTCAAAATCTGGAGAGATAGATCTTGTAATCCCTCTGAACAAGCACTCTGGCTCTCTGACCTGGTTAGTGTAACCAGATCACCCAGCCCCGGCTACGCCTTGTGACTGACCTTGAGCATGCAGTGCACGGTGGAGCAGGGGCAGGAGACCAGCCTGCCAGAAGGAGTAGCAGCCATCCACCAGCTTGTTACAGCGGCCCTGAAATCCGCCTTCAAACCGCATCTGCCGGCTTGTCACCCATTGCTGAGAATGAGATGGAAAGGAGAGACAGCTGTGAGCCAAAGACACACGCAGCAGGACAGGACCTCCAGGGGCCAGCTTGTGAGGAGGAGGCGGCCCCCTCCTCCTTTGGCCTCAGGTCTGGGGCTCTGGCCCTCTTCCCTCCCCATCCATCCCTGCCACACCCACTTAAGCTGACTATTTTGAAGCAACCTGCACTGATCTCTGCTCAGTGCCTTACGGATACCACATTTTCCTGGAACCCAAACTGGACATGAAGGAGAGAGAACACAGACCATGTTAGTTTGCAAACGTCTCCCAGCAAACATGGCTTCCGTAGGAAATCTAAGGCAAGGCTGGTAGCTCTGTTTCCATGTCTGCTCTGGTCAGGGAAGTGCTACACTTCCTCAGATGTTTTCAAACTGTTCTTGCCTTTACTTGGTACCTGAGGACATTCACCGCAGGTCTCTTAGCAAACTGGAGACAGAACACATCTGTCCTGCTTATCAAAGGAGAATTGCCCAATCTAGCACTCACGTCTCCCCGAGAACCTGGCTGGCTGATATAAGAAAATTTTTTACTCTAAAACTACAAATGTATACTTGATGTCACTCAGTGGTCATGTGTTACCACTACTTCTCACTTATCTCCAAGATTTCTAAACACACTCTACCACTAAGATCAAGATAACCAGAGTTGGGCCCATGGGAATGAATAGAACCAGCTGGCTGAACAGATACTCATTCACTTCCCTCCCAGCGACTAGGGCAGCCCAAGCCCCCTGCCCCGGTCTATGGAACTGCTAACTGAACTGAAAGGCACCAAGGAGGTCATGTCCCCTGAATCTCCAGCCTTCCTATATGGAACTCCTGCAAGTAAACAAGAGGCACTCTCCAGAAGGGGTCCTTCCTTCCCTTAATGGTTATAGTTGAAATTATATCCCTATTCTCAGCAACAGTAACCCAGACAGAATCACAAAAAAATTCATGTTTTCTTTTTCTTCTTTGAGACAGGGTCCTGCTCTGTAGTCCAGCTGGCCTGAAATTTGATCTTCCTGCCCCAGCCTCCTGACTCCCACCTGATGGGATCACAGGCTTGTGCCTCCACACCCAACTCTAACAATTCCTAATTCTTAAAAGACCAAAAAAAAAAAAAAAAAAAAAAAAAAACTGGCATTGTGGGTTCAGATAGTAACACAACCTTAGTCAGTCTGAAATGAGCTTGCACTTTTGGGACCGGGCTCCATAATGGAACTAGGCTAAGCATCACTCAGGACAGAAAGAGGCAGCTGAGGAGAGAGCCATTCTTCATTTTCACTCATCCCAGAACTTCAGTCTTTTGAAGCCAGACTAAGTTTTTCTAGTACTTTCTAGGACCAACCCATGGCTTGGTTCTGCTCTCCTTGGCTATACAAAATTACAAAATCCTTTAAATACAGCCCCAGTTCATCTAAAGCAAATGAAGGGAGGAAGTACTTTGGGTAAGAGGAATACTAACACATATGAAGTACTCCCCATGTGCCAAGCTGTTTAGATATGTTCTCTTCTTTAACTTCCGAAGAATAAAGATAATTGTCCCTATATATCAAAACCAAGGGGAAAAATGAAACTAAAGAGTATACCACACAGAGAGACTCAGTCTCAAAAAAAAAAAAAAAAAAGAGTGTAGGCGGTTTGCCCATGATCACTCAGCTAGGAAGCAGCAGACGCAGGATGCAAACCTACTGTCACCGCAACTATGCGAACTGCCATTCACAAGTGACGCTCCTTATTCCTGCCTGAGAAATGTTTCAGTCCTTGTTGCTTATTAGATTCTAAAATGTCTCAAAACCCTAAGTCCAGTGCACACAGCCAGCCTGTTGGCACCAATCTTCAAGCTTTCAAGAACCTTCAAGAAGAGGATGTCATGGGAAGCTTTCCAGGGGCGAGGGGCTGGTTGTAGCACCACAGAACGTCCCAGAAGTTCTCTAGGGAGCTCATCGCAAGTCCCAGGGTGCAAGCCTGCCGCCTGAGTTCAGAGAGCGGGTCTGTGCTGAGGTCAAGGTCAGGCAGTGCCTCCTTCCCAAAGAAGAGGGGGAAAACCTCGTTGGGGGCTGTGTGTACATATATGAACTAGGCCTCCACTGACATTTAACCACAATGTAGTGAATCCCTAGAGCTGCCTGCTTTCTGAATTCATGCTGAATACTGGCAAGGGGCTTCAGTTCAGATAAATATGCTTGGGCACCCTTCCCAATGCAATCACCCAGCTCTGCCTACAGAAACCGTCTGGGGTGATGCACATGACTGTAATCCCAGCACTCAGGAGGCTATAGCAGGAGGATTGTGTGAGTTCGAGGCCAGCCTGAGCTACACAGCAAGTTAAGGACCAGCCTATGGTACTAAGTGAGGCCCTGTCTCGAAAAAAATAAAAACAAAACAAAACACCTGGATGGAGCTGGATGAAATAGCATAGAGGTTAGAGCACTAGTCTAGCAAGTACAAGGCCCCAAGCACAATTCTTTAGCACCATATAAACAAGGGGGGGTGTCAAACCCCTATAATCCCAGCACTCAGAAGGCTGAGGCAGAAGGACTGCCATGAGTTCAAGGCTTCCCTGGTCTACATACTTAGTTTAAAACCAGCAGCCCATGTTACAGAATGAAATTCTATTTTAAAAAAAGAAAAGATAAGAAAAGAAAAAAGAAAAAAGAAAGGAAGAAAGGAAGAAATAAGGAAGGAAGGGAAGAAGGGAAGAAAAAGAAAAAAGGAAGGAAGGAAGGAAGGAAGGAAGGAAGGAAGGAAGGAAGGAAGGCAGGAAGGAGAAATCAATCACTGGGATGTAGGTTACTAACACATGTTTACACAAGTATCAAAATCTTAGCTTTACTGTTTTTCCAGGTTCTTGCCTCAACTTTTCTTCTTAGGAGAGTTGAAGACACGTGATAACCTTGAATCCTAAGGGACTAAGCTGCTATTTTCTTAGAAGTATGAAGAAGGCACCTGGCTCATTCTAGATGTCTGCAGGACTCAACATGGCTCTGGAGTTGGCCTAGCGCACTGTACAGTTAATTCAAAGCAGGCATAGGAAAACGTGAGAAGGGAGAAGAGACCAGAGCAGCTGCTCGCCCACCAGCTGCCTCAGGACTGTGCCAAGAAGCCCAGCACCACATCTAAGGCTTCCTCCCAGGACCTGAAGTTTATAGGCACGAGGCCAGAACTTGGCCAGCCTTCTATGGCCAAATAAATGTCCTAGAACAGTCACGTAACCAGGACCTGGGCGTGCAGACAGCATGGCTTGACAGACACTTACTAATAAGCTCTTCAAATTCAAGTAGCGTTCTTTCTTGAGGATTACCAGTGCAGCCAGGCCACAGAAAGTATAGCCACCATGGGCTTCCATCCCTGGCACCCCGCCAATGCCACCTTCCCAGTTCTGACACCTAAGGAGAGATTGAGAGAAGCAGACTGAGTGGTCAGTGAGTGGTTATGCACAAGCATCTCCTAGCCTCCACACTCCAGGGATAAAAAACAAGTTTGCTCAGGTTTAGGTAAAAGCTATTACAATCATGAATGAAAAGATGATGCCTTTTCCTAAGAAATAAAACAATTTAAAACTCTCTACTTGAATAAGAAACATAGTATGTCAAACTGTTACTCTTCGGAAAAAAAAATATTTTTGAGATGGGTTCTCTGCTCTGTAGTAGTCTAGAGCTCAGGTAGGCCTCGGACTCATAGGAATTCTCCAGCCTCAATGTCCTTATTGCTGGTATTACAGAAATGTACCACCATGCCCAGCTAATCTTTACATGGGACTAGAGAATCGAACCCAGGACCTTGTGCATGCTAGGCATGCACTTTAGCCACTGAGCTTTACACCCTCTCCACTCATGGAAAAATGTTTAAAAATCATATGTGAGCCTAATAACCAGGCTAAAATAAAACTGAAAAAATCAACACTGGTTCTGGTTATCTTTGAATACAAATCTACTACTGAAAAATCCCTTTTCATTTTTCTCTATTTTTCACCTAGCATTTTACTTCCCTGGTCCTACAGATAGAACTAAAGAAGTCAGGCATGCCTGGCGAGTACCAAACAGCCATACCTCCAGCTCTGTATTTTCTTTGTAACTGCTTATGAACATGTCTTTTTAAAAATGAAGTCTCCCTGTGTTGCCAGGGTGGTCTTAAGCTTGAGAGTTCAAGTAATTTCCCCACCTCAGCCTCCCAAGTAGCTAGGACTAAAGACACACACTGTTGTATCCAACTTATAACTATTAAAAATGAACTCAATTTTCTGTATATTCAAATTAGCTGTTTTTATCATAATGTCTACTTGGGACTAGATTATCTATTAAGAGTATATTTTCCAGTCATTAAAAAACAACTGCATTAAAAAAAACAACAACAAAAAAAAAAACGTGGTCCAAGATGGAGCTCCATGGCAGAGCACCTAACTAGCATGTGCAAGGCCCTGGGGTTGATCCCCAGCACCAGGAAAAAAGGAAGAAGAAGAAGAAGAAGAAGAAGAAGAAGAAGAAGAAGAAGAAGAAGAAGAAGAAGAAGACGATGAAGAGGAGGAGGAGGAACAGGAACAGGAACAGGAAGAGGAAGAGGAAGAAGAGGAAGAGGAAGAAGAGGAAGAAGAAGCAACAGCAGCAGCAGCTTTAGCCCAGCAGGAAAGGACCATTTCTAGAAATTAATCTAAAAATCAGTAAGAATATATCTAAACATCAACCCTGCTGGAAATAGCAGCTACACACTCGGGACATAATGTAAAATGGCATCGTAAGAGCTCAGCTGACTGAAAACAGGTATCTGAGACCTGGAGCAGATGAACGCAGACAGCCTATTTCCTCTTTCCCCACCCCCACCTTTTCTCCTCTCATTGCCTGCGTGGCTAAGATAGTCCATGGCAGGTGGCAGCAGGCCAAGCCAGGGAGGACAGCTAGACCTGGAATAGAAAGCCAGCCCTCCCACCAGGAAGAAGAGGCTGCCAGGAAGCGGGAGAACAGACGGTGAAAAGGGAAAGCCCAAATTCCACTTTGAACTCAGTCAGAGCTCCTACCTTAGTCCTGAAGCGTACACACTGGGAGGGCTTTGAACCAGCCCTGATCTGAGACTCGAGTCTGTGTGATTTGAGTCTGACCAAACCACCTGCCTGCTAGCACAAAAACATCATCTTTCTCAGCAATATAATCTAGCAGAATCTGATCTACGATATAATACTACCATGTCCAGGATACAATCCAAAAACTACCTAACATACCAACAATCAGGAAGGGGTGATATGCCAACTTCAAGACAGCCACATGTTGAGATGACCAGACAAAGGTTTCAAACCAGATCTAATTATATATTTACCACAGTGTAACTGCTCATGAACATGTCATGAATGAGAAGACAGAAAAGCTCAGCTGAGAAACACCAAATATAAAGAAAGAATTAACAACAGAGAGCCCCTACTCTCAGTCTCTAAGCTACAGCTCCCTGACAGTGAGCGCAACAAGGTCCTCAAGAAATACTGATTATGAGTGTCTGCTTATCAATGAGGACACGGGGTGCCAGAAGTTAATGGAGCAATGCTTACAAACTTCAGAAGGAACAGTGTACATCATTTCCAACTTCCAAATCTCAAACCAAACTACCCGCCAGGTTTGTGAACAGAACGAAGACACAGGCGAGGTCTCCCCAGTCTACCTCATAGGGGCCTTTTGTGTGGGGGTCCACTAGTGTACAAGGTTCATTAAAATGATTAGGTAAACCAAACTATGCCAAACCAGACCACAGTGGACAATAGCTTCAACAAGTTGGTGGAAGGAGAGGAATTTCAGGTGAAAGGACATTGCCGCCACGGGCAGAGCAACCCATCCCAACTAGAAGCAGGAGGCAGAGGGCTCCACTCAGTACCCAGCACTGTATGGAGGCCACTTTCAGTGATTTGGCAGAGAATTTGGGAATATCATGATATAGACAATCAAGACATGGATCTAACTCTAGGAAAACTAGAAAAAAAGTAAGTATTATGCAGTAAGTATATTATTTGATTTCAGTATGAATTATACGGACATAGTAAAAAGTACTATTTTAGTAAAATACAAATAATAGTACATGTGTAGTTACTATGTGCTTGCCTGTGTTTTTTCTTTCTCTGTCTTGTGTGCTAGGGATTAAACCTAGGCCTCAGGCATGGTAGGCAAGAGCATTAGCACTGAAGGTACAAGCAGAACCCTGGTTTTTCTTTTTTTTTCCTTCCTTCCTGCCTGCCTGCCTACCTGCCTGCCTGCCTGCCTACCTGCCTTCCTTCTTCCTTTTCCTCCACGCCTTACTTTTCCTCTCTCTTCCCTCTTTCCTTTTCTTTCTTTTTTTTTGGGGGGGGCAGGGAGTGGGCTGAGACAGGGTCTCACAATATGGTCCAAGCTGGCCTTAAACTCACTATGTAGTCCAGGCTGGCCTTGTACTCATGATATTCCTGTCTCAGCCTCCTGAGGGGTTACCGGCATGCACCACCATGCCTGGCTCTGGTTTCTTTTTTTAAATTATGAAATATATGAAGCATCCAGGAAAGTATAGGAAGACCATGTATGCATCAAACACATAGCTGAGACCTAACCACGTACATGTCAGGTTTTTGTTTTAAGAGCTCTGGCAGACACAGCTAATGGCGTGTGTGGACCCCCACTCCCTTCTCCTGCATCTCTCTATCCTGAATTTGGTGTTTCTCTTCCCCATACATTTTTATACTCTGCCCATAAATAAAATAAAACTGTTTTGCATGTTTTCAAATTTTAAGTAAATGTGCTGATGTATGTTTTGACACTTAAAACACCATTTCTGAGACTTAATCCATATTGATATTCAATTATTACATTATATTCCAATGTGACTGTACTGTAACTTGCCCACCTTGTACCTAAGAACCCTGAACCTGTTTCCAGCTCTTTGCTTGTTTATAAGCGAGTCCTAGAAAGGGGCATGCGACTGAGGTTGAACTGTGTATGAGCAAAGCACCCACTGGGGACCTCTGATGAGGCTGGTGCTACAGAGGAGGCAGCATGCTTCCTCAGATGGGTGACAGGGCACACTGCCAAGGCCAAGCTGTGAATATGGTGCCATCAAAGGGGGCAGCGTGTATGGACAGGAAATGGGGCTGCTGGCCTAAAAAATGCAACCACTCCAAGTAGGCTGAGAGGGAGGCCCAAGAGAGGAAAGTAGGAGCTGACCACGCAGACAAGTCCTGGGAGGCAGTACCCAGATTCTGTGTGGCATCACCTGTGCTGAGGTGGGCTTTTCAGTAATGAAATTGCCATTTGGGTCACCCACAGGCATGCAAGCAACCCGTCACCCAGCTCCTGTCCGGAGCCCTCATCTAGCCTTCTGTAGGTAACCCCTCACCCGTATTCTTGCAAGCAACCCAATCTGGTTCGCCAAATTGGACTTGGGTGAAATCCTTACGTTGGCCTGTCTGCTATCCCCTTTCTGGGATGAACAGATCTTGGAGCTGACATCTCCCTAGGAAAAGATATTCCTGTAACAGGTCTTTTGTCCCTTTCATGCGTGTAGGTGTATGATTTTTTAAAATTTACGTATCACCTCCCTTTCCCCTTCCAACCCTCTGTCTTCCCCCCCAGCTGTCCTTTTCCACAATGTCCATCTTCTTGCTTCTTCAGTATCTTTTATAGTTTTTATAGTTTAGTCTTCTCATCTATTAGAGAGACCATATGGTATTTAACTTTCTGGGTCTGATGTATTTCACTAAGTAAGGTGCATCCATTTACCTACAAATGAACCAACATTGTTATTCTTAATGGCCGGATAATACTCCATTGTGTATATATGTAAGTATGAGTTTTTGTAATAGGAGTGGAAGTACTGGGTCATAGGCAATGACACTTTGAGATACTGCTAAACTGGTCTCCAAACGGTTTAAATTAATTTAAATTCTCACAAATACTGCTGACTAAAGATTTTGGCCTTTGCCAATATAGACTACATGCAACATTAATGGAAGTCTGGAAAAAAGAAACAATTTAAAGTATTTTTAAATGCACATTCTTATAATCCTAGAATACCTTTTACAATACTGCATCTCCCTGTAGTCCATTTTAAATTCTCTTTATTTTGCTGAAGTAACATCTTGATCACCTGCTCTCTAAGAGGCCAGGAAAAATTCCGGCTTCTCTCACCTCACTATCCATTCAGCAGTGCCCTTGAAGAGGTCTGGAGTGATGATGTTCGTCAGAGAGGCTACCGAGGCAGCACAGTACGCGCTTCTGGAAGGAAAGACACAGAGTGGAAATGCGTTAGGCCGCAAGAAAGAGCCCACAGAAGGCCCAGCGAACCTCCAGGGTGGGTTTCCTGCTTTGCCTAGTGAGCTGTAATCACCTCCTGTCCTCACTCCTGGCACATGGCCTTCAACTGAGAGGTGTGACATTCTGCTTGGACAGAGCTCCTCTCGGCATGGCTACAGTGAGAGAACATGATGTTCTCTTTTCCCTCCCTCCACACAGCCACGTCTACAGTGTGGGAAGCAACAGCCATATTAGTTCACTCAAAAGTAGACTGAGCTCTTCGGCCAAGGATCTACAACGGCTCCCAGCATTCCATGGCATCTGTCAGGTGCCCTGCCAGGCTCCTGGTCGCCCAGATGTCGGCACTGTTCAGACCCAAGACTGGATGCGGCACAGGCATTAAAGGGAAACTGTCCATTTCCTACAACAAGCACCTTCCCAAACAGACCACCGAGCTCTAACGGCTGCAGAGAGACGGGGAGGGACAAAGGAGCTGTTTTCTTTAAGCCCCTGTACAGCATCTCACCAGGGCACATGCTGACACACAACTTTTCATAAAAAAGGAAGAACACTTTTTTTTAACCCACACATGCTATGTATATACTCTACAAATAAGCTATCTCCCCAGCTCTTTTTTAAAACATTATTCTAACTTGATCTGGCATAATTCTTGCCATTCCTTCTCCTCAGCCCTAATTCTTCTCAGGATTCATTTTGTTTCCGCTTGTCCCTCTGTCATGAATGTGTCCACAGGTTATTATTTCTTCCCCTCTAGAATCTTTTCAAATACCCAGCATGGGGAAGACAAAAATTATCTGTTCTAGGGGCCGGAGGAATAGCACAGCAATTAAAGTGCTTGACTACCAAGCCCAAGGCCCTGGGTTCGATTTCCCAGCACTACTAAGCACACCTGTAATCCCAGCATTCAGAAGGCTGAGACAGGAGGACTGCTGTGAGTTTGAGCCCAGTCTGGGCTACATAAGTGAATTCAGTACCAGTATGAACTACAGAGAGAGACTCTGTCTCAAAAACAAACAAACAAACAAACACACCTATCTGTTCTAATTCTGCTCTCACATCCTCTTCCTCAGGGCTCCTCGAGAACAAACAGGGAGGAAGAAGAAGGGACTAGTTTCCATTTTATTTACTTTAGACATAACAGGAAGCCCAACTTACTAAGGAATTCCAAATAAATTTCTGCAGAAGCTGCCAGCATTATTATCCTTCCAGCCTTTTTACCAGTCAGGCTCCTGCTGGCTAAAGGCATGGCACAGGCCTAGTCGCACCAGCAGGCCTTGGGAGCAGGTGAGAGGCACACATGGCAATGCCAAATATTGTCATTTACTGCAAGCTCACTTCAAAGATCTGAAGGTCTGATCTAATTTAACTTCAGACCCTCGGTCTTGCCAAGAGGCTCAGAAGAAATTGCTCTAAATTCCTAATGCAACCTCTACAGCAGGGAGTTGGCCTGGGAAGGGGCTCGTCTCTCATTAAGGAAGGAAATGAGAATGACACCACCGCCAAAGTCCTAGATCACACGCTGAGATGGGGAGGAAACAAGAGGTCACTTCTTTCCAGCTAGTTGTTTCTTCCTCTATCCCTGCCCTTTTCAGCTGCAGTCCCCTGTATCCAAATCATTATCTCCCACCGCCATCAGTCTCCTGTCCAGTCTCCTTCCCTCCAGCCCTGAAATCAGAGAACTTTTACCAAACATCACACCCCATTCTCGGCAACTGGAGAACTTCTAACAAAATACAAATCAGATCACAGCACTCTCTACTTAAAACCCATCAGAATAATCTCCAGACTCAGTGACAGTGTGGGGTGTCCTCTACTCCCTCTGCCCTTAGGACCCCAACACCTCAAACATTCAACTTCTCCCCTGAACTCATCCATTTTCTTAAGCTAAACCTATTTGCAAATTCTAAATCCCTCAGTCCTCCTATGCCCATGGAATATTCCAGATTATAATATCCAGCTTAGAGGATCAGGAATAAATAATGGCTCCTTCCTTAACTAGAATCTGAATTTTTGCAGTATCCTGAAGCTGTAAACAGTTTACTAAGCTCATCTCAGAGACGATCAGGAGTGTGACAGACCTGAGGGTCACCTAAAGATTACCTCTGTCTCATCCTTACGGGACAAGCTGGTCCAGATGCCAACTGTCCTAGACTACAGCCTCCCTCCAGGTCAAATCCATTGAACAAGGGCTGCATAGTACTAGCTGATACTTCCAAATAAAGAACTATTAAAGAAACACTCCACGAAGAATATGGACTTAGAATCCTAGAAACCAGGAACAGTAAAAAGCCTAGATGCGATTTCCAAGGTTTATCCACAATTTGTATTTTCGGTCCTGCAAGGGAAAAACCAAGAGCCCAGTGGCAAAGCACTCCTGGAAGATGCAACAAGGCATGTGGCTCCCACGGTCTCCACTGGCACACATCTATGTTCTTGGAGAAATTGCTCAGCATTTCTCTAGCAGGTATGAATCAGAACACGGAGAAAGTGTCACACTAGAACAAATGACTTACAGAATAATCAGACCTAAAAAAGGTATGTGGTCAAATACTAAAGGGATATGGCTAGGGCTCCTTTGCTTTCACTTAATTTCAGTAAGTTTCTAAAAATTAAGTTTCAAGACTGCGTTTAGGACAGGAATGAAAATATAGTGGCTATGAGAGGGAAAGTATCTTAAATTTTTTCCTTAGGGACAATCAACAACTCAATAGTTACACTGGCTTCACTGGTATATAGATAACAAGTTTTCTGTTTGTTTGTTTGTTGAGCAGGCAAATTATACAGAACATCTTTTACTCAGGCCTTTGCAGCTTGAGTACGTACTTTTATCTACTATGTGTTTTATCTCAACAACTTCCAGAGGTTTTTTTTGTACTTTCAAACCAATGGTAAATCAGATGTTGACGTTTAAATATTAATTAACACTTGTGGAAGCAAACCTTAGGCAAACCTTAGGAGATAGGATGGCTTTGCCATAGAAACCTCACCAAAAAAAAGTGTATTTGTCAGGGCTAGAGGCACAGGTCAGTGATTAGAATGTTTGCCTAGAAAACACAGGGACCTAGGTTTGATCCCCCAGCACCACATAATAGCTGGTGGCACATTTCTGTAATCCCAGCACTTGGAAGGCCAAGGCAGGAAGATTTCTTTAAGTTCTAGGCCAGCCTGGGCTACGGAGTCTACACAGCGTGACATTGTTTCAGAAAAAAACCAAAAAGTGTGTTTCTCAAACTAGTAAGAAAATGGTATAAAATGTCAATGATCTACTGCCTTTAAGAAATGACTTATTCAGAGAGTTCTCTATCTGCCTCATCATAGGTATTCTGTCAGATAAAGGAAGTTACTCAGTAAAGTGTATCAGACATATTTTTTTTCCATTACTGAGGATTGAACCCCGGACTTTTTGTACATGCTAGAAAATACCCTACTATTAAGCCAAAGCTCTAGACAATTTGTTTGGGGTTTTTTGTTTGGTTGGTTATTCTTGCAGTACTAGAGACTAAACACAGAGACTTTGCTCTGAGCTATATTTCTAGCTCTTTGTTATTGTTTATTTGAGACAGTCTGGCTAAGGTGCTAAGTTGCCTAGGCTGAGCTCAACTTGAGGTCTCTTGTTTCAGCCTCCCAAAGTGCTGCGATTACAGGGCTGTGCCACCAGGCCTGGGCCCAGCATACCTTTTCTTTTTCTTTCTTTCTTTCTTTCTTTTTTTGAGACAGGGTCTTGTTAAACTTTCTGGGCATCAGACTTGTTTATCCTCCCATCTCAGTAGCACAGTTGCAGGCAAGCACTACTGTGCCTGGCCACACACAGTTCTTGAGTGAAATAGTAAGTATGAGCCACCAGGTATCAACCAGCTAACGCATCTTCACTGCCCTGCGCTGCACTGGCTCAAAGGCCCTCTGTACTTTCTGCAGCAACTCTCAGGCACTGCAGGAGGATTTCAGGATTTCACCCAAATCAATCTGAAGGTATATACTGACTCCCTGTTGGGCTCTCTTCTCTGAGAGAGATAAACATTTGTACTATACAGTTACTTGTTTCATGGTATCTTATTTTATGCCCAAGTTTTATATCAAAAGTATTTCATTTTATCTTATGTTTTGAGATTTACATAAAAGAAGTCAAGAGATAATGACATCTGAGGACATCTGTATCACATCATGACACTATTTCATGGACATCTCCTCTGCACCTCGCTGCTTGGGTCACTGACAGCAGCAGCTTACCACATTCCCTCTCAGGTGGCTCTAGTGAGAGATATGCCCCAGAAGCCACTGACGCAGCACCCACTCACCTCACATCCACTTCACCCCCAACGTGCATGAGAAAAGAGCCATCAGGTTGCTTCAGTGAGTACAGATACTGGAGAAGCTTCTCTCTGAGAAACAGCAGGGAGAGACAGATGAAGGTGATGGTCAGCGCTGAGCAGCCGCAGGGCCCGTCGGGTCTCTAGCATGGCAGGCTGTGGCTGTACCTGTACCTGTTAATGACTCCGTAAGCCTCCTCGGTGCCAATGATGCACAGTGCATTGACGGCTGCGTACGTGGGTGCAAGGTGTGGGTACTGGCCAGGGCCCCCTCCAAAGCCACCTTCTGGGCTTTGACACAGCTCCAGAAACTGACACACACTAGGTACATGCCAAAGAGAAAAACAAAGTTGACATCATCAATTTCAAAACAACAAACTCCTACAAGAATCCACATCTTTCTTATTATACCTCTCTTGTAAAGTAGGGGCTCTTTACCTTCCGCCTGCCATATATAAACACTTTCCAAAGGGTTTTACTCTCTACACAGCTATCACTGGTTTTGTATACGCTCTTGAGTTTTGTATTTTGCTAGTCAAAAAATAAGGAATGTGAGACTGGAGGAAATAGGCTTTTACAGATTTGAGGCTTTCACAGGCCCCATAAGCTTCTTGACTAAACCTCTCCCATACTTTTTGCCCAACATGCTACCACAGATCTGTGGTACCAGGCTCCTTTTTCCTTTGGGGACCTCATGGCCTTTGAATTTTGCCTAGGACTCAGTGCTCAACTGTTTTTTTCCCACACTAGCCATCTAGTTAGACCCGCCACCTAAGCCTGGCCAGAACACCTAGAGAAGCCCTCCCACTTCCACTGCCACCTGCTGCTTGCTGTTCCTACCACCAGCAAGAAACAGGCCTTGAGTAGAGCTCAACCGGTGGCTAGGAGGGTCAAAAAGAGGAGGGCTTCTAGCTTGCTCAACAATGGGGTCAACTCAACAAGAGCACAGTGATGTGCATCACAAGAAAGCACTGCCATCGGTGGCTTCCTGGGGGCGCTTTCGCACTAATTTAATAAGAGTCCAGTTCCTCAGGGAATGAGACTGTTGAGGGTGCCCAGTTATCCCTGTTTGCCCAAGGTCCTCCGATGTTCTCCAGAGAGGAGAGCACCAGTACGGCCCTGGTTACCAAGTTATTTGCCCATGACTCAGAAGTCATAGTTTTATCAGAAAAAGCTCCCATTTAAGAGACCACACAGCCTGGCCACGTAGAGCAGGCCTGAATTCCAGCACTCTGGGAGTCTGAAGCAGGAAGACTGCAAGTTCATGCCCAGTCTGGGCAACTTAGAGATGTCAACAAGCTCCTGCCTCAAAATCCAAAAGAAAAATGGGCTTGGATGTACTCAGTGTGAAGGCCCTGGGCTCAATCCTCAGTAATGCAAACACCAAAACAAACAAAACAAAGCTTTTTCTATTTCTTATGTGTTTGAACAGTTGTACTAGGACCATTTTCACCTCAAAATCCCAATCCTCCTGCCTAGGCTTCCTGGTAATCTCCATGAAGACACAAGTTCATTGCTTCCTAACATCATTATTTGATTACTTTTGATTTCAGACCCTCTATTCAAAGCAGGTAGAAAGTGCTACCAACTTGAGGTTTCAATTTTGAAATCTTTACAGGTTAAAAAAAATACCCATTCACTTATTTTTATAAAATATATCCATTTGCATTTATGTATGTATGTATGTTTGTATGTATTTTTAACACAAGAATCTTACTCCATAGTCCAGTCTGGTCCTGAACTCACTATGCTAGCAAGCACTTAACCACTGAGCTAAACTCCCAGCCTCCCACTCCTGTTTACACATAACATGTAACTGCAAGAAAGACAAGGATTGAAACTAAAGTTCACAAAGAAACAAGACAACTCTTGGCACATTTTTAATAGATACTAATTTTCACAAAGAAATTGAGTTTGTGCCTTTCATCATTTTCTAAATGATCTTCAATTTTTACTCTGTGTCCCAGAAACTAGTAGCTAGCTAACACGCTCCAGTCCTAACAAAGGCTTGCTGCAATTACCTACCAAAAACTTTCTGTACCACCAAGGCAAAAGGTTTTATTGACAGCTAACAGAAAACTTAATAGGGCGAGGGTGGGAAGGTAGCTCAGGGGTACAGCCCTTTCCTAGCATGTATGTGTTTTGGATTTGCACCCCAGCACTACAAAACAACAAAAGTTTAACAGTATATTTTAAAAATGAAGAGTCACCTAGTAATGCATCTCCCCCTGCCCCCCAAGAATCACACTGAATGTAACACTTCCAATCCAGTGGCCTAAAGTCTGCAATGGACAAGGACATGAATGTACAAAACACCTTGGTATTGTCCTCCACACCAGCCGCTCTCAGCCCAGCCACTCTCTGCTGTCACGCTGCTTCTGACTGGCTTGGGTTGCACTAGAATTGCGGGGAGGTGGGGCGCCCCAAGTTTCACTCGTGTATGACAGAACATTCTGTCCCAGAGCTTTCCAACTAGCACCTCAAGGAACTGGCAAGCTGACCACGGAGTTACCAGCTGTCAGTAGCAGACTTAGAAATTCTGCAAACCGAAATGCTAATGATACTTCGATCTATCAAAAGAGATAAAAAAAAATTTATCTTAGAGGCAAAAAACTCAACTAACAATAAAAAAAAAACCTATAAGCAGGGTGCTGGGATTACATGTTTGCACCACCAAGCCCAGCTCTTTTTTATTATATTTTACTTTGAGACAGGATCTCACTAGGCTGGCCTCAAACTTGCAATCCTCCTGGTTCAGCTTCCCAAAATAGCTAGGATTACAGGCACGTAGCATTGTGCCCTATAAAAACATGCCTGTTAAAGGCATCATAAACACAGCACTGTTGAGAACCATGTCAGGTCTAGTCTGCATTTTATAATTCAGAGAGAGTTCAGATCAGAGTTTTTAAAATGGCTAAATATATTTAAAAATTAAGAATAGAAGTGAAACAAAATATTAAAAGGCTGTAAATTGAGGGAGAAGGTGTAGCTCAATGGTTAAGCTCTTGCCTAGCAAGCACAAGGCCCTATGTTCAATTCCTAGCACTATACATACTGGTGTGGTGGCACATGCTTGTAATCCCAGCACTCAAGAGACTGAGGCAGGAGGATTGCTGTGTGTTCCAACCCATCCTGGGCTACACAGTGATCACAGGACCAGCCTGGACTACAGAAAAGGACTCTTTCTCTAAATAAATAAATAGTGAATGAATCAATCAATAAATAAATGGCTTACTATCTAGACAACCATAGGCAGAAGCTCCCAGAAAAGCACGTCATGTATACAAGAGATAACTTTAATAGCTTTCCAATAAATAACAAGACTTGAGGCAAATCTGTAGCAAGAAGAATTTAGGTTAGACTTAAGAAAAAAAACTTCAGGGCTAGAGGTGTAACTCAGTGGCACAGCATGTGCCCAGCATGCACAGGAGCCTGAGTTAAATGCCCAGCTTCAGCAAAAACAAAACAAAACAAAACAAAAACCCCTTCTGGGGCTGGAGGAATGGCTTAGCAGTTAAAGCACGAGCACTAAATACCTAAGTTCCATTCCCCAGCACTACACAAACCGGGCGTGGTGGTGCAGGCCTGTAATCCCAGCACTTGGGAGGCTGAAACAGGAGAATTGCTGTGAATCCAAGGCCAGCCTGGGCTACACAGTGAGTTCAGGACCAGCCTGGGCTACAGAGTGAGACCCTGTCTCCCAAAAAATAAAATAAAATAAAATAAAATAAAACCTTCAGCCTCTGACCAAAAATAGGTGACCACAGACAGACTTAAGGCCTACAATAATTATAAAGATTACAGTTTTAGAAGAGCAGCAACCCTTAGACAGAATGGGCCAGAAGTAGAAGCAAATGTTGGACACATAAGTGACACTATTCTTTGAATATTCATTCTTCCACCCGAAACACTTTGAAACAGCTTCATCTTTCCGTGAGAGCGAGGCAACACCTTTGCCATGTGGAGTTCCACAACTAGCAGGTGAGGGACAGGCAGCATTTCTGGTTAGTTCTGGGGCAAGTGCTGCTCAGAGCCTCTGCCCAGCACCAGCAATCCCGTCAGCTGCTGTTTTGGAAATACGGCCAAGCGTAAAGTTGAAGTTTTTTTTTTTAAAAAGTGCATGGCTTGACTTTGGAGTTGGATAATTAACTGTCCTTAAGAGGATATTTAACCTGATCTGTACTACCTAGATGCCAGCACAACCAGGGCAAAACAATCCCCCAAAATAAACGACTAGGTATGGTATCCTTATTGAACGGTCAGGAAATATACTAACTATATTTTAAAGATTAAATGGAAATATTTCAGGGGCTATTAATAAACCTTTGAAAGGGAAATAATAAAATACTAAGACATAAAAATTTGAGTTTATCTCTGGAAAAACTATAGAAGCTCAAAAATTCTAAAAACAATTTTTAAGTTAAAGACAATGTTTAGCCCTTACAGAAGCTAAAAACCTAACTGTTCTGGTGCAGTGACCTCTCTGTGATTTCATTTTGTTCTGTATGTTTCATTCCAGTGGCTTTTAAAAACACAACCTGGAATTCTCGTTGAAGGGTACTTCCTTCTCTGCTAAAATCATTAAGCAAAGTAACCGTCTGGTTCAAATATTTAGTTTTTGTAAACACACATGTAAATTTGCATAAACGATCTCTTAGGAGAAGCAACCTAAATTCTTACCTACGACTATATCA
Source organism: Ctenodactylus gundi (assembly GCA_004027205.1). NCBI lineage: Eukaryota > Metazoa > Chordata > Mammalia > Rodentia > Ctenodactylidae > Ctenodactylus > Ctenodactylus gundi. Next base: position 158,504 of record PVKB01002066.1, on the reverse strand, counting down.
CTCTTGAAACACCGGATACCAGCAGTACATAAAAGCCTGGCTTGGCTGCCTCTGGTTGGCAGTCACAGCAGCTGACCAAGTGATTTTTGTCCACTAGAGGGAACTCAGCTTATCATACTGTTCCCTAAACAAACAGAAGCACAAGAGAGAACAAAATAGGAAAGGGAGAGAATATTTGTGTATGTGTAGGATTTGTGTGTCCAGTGCCAGGTGGGATGGGAGAGAGGGCAGGGAGATAATTAAGGCCCAGAGCTAAACTCTCTGCTTCTAGGTCATTCTGATATTCATAGGAGAGAAAAACACTGATCACATTTCAAAGCATTCCTTCTCCTTGTGCAAAATAAATAAAAAGACAATCTTCTATTTCAGAGAACCTAAAAGAGAAAATTGCCCGTATTTTTATACAAGTCATTAAGATTGCCCTGACTCATAGTAAAAATAGATTGTTTCTTTGTAGGTCAAGGCTTCTAGACTCTGTTCATAACCAATATAATCTGTACCTAGAATTTCGTGTTAAGCACAAAAAGAAAATATAGTAACATTATCAGAAAGCTAAAGGTATTCTTTAAAAGTTCATTATATCCATGCTTCAAAGAAACTCAGGTAAACCTTTTCAAGCAGGTGTGACATAGAAACTCTCAGCCCTTAACTATTAAGTAGTTCTTAAAATCAGGACACATCAGTTGGAACAAGGTCTTGCTTTGTAGCCCCAGGCTGGCCTCAAACTCTTAATTCTCTTGGCTCTGCCTCCAATGTGCTGGGATTACAGGTGTACACCACCATGCACAGCTTCTTTATTTTAGAAAAGCTTTCTTAGTTACAAAACAATAGAGGCTTATTGTAGAAATTTTAGAAAATGAAAATAAGAGTAGAAAAGAAAATTTTAAAGACACCTTCAGGACTGGAGGAATACCTCAGTGGTTAACTGCTTGTCCAGCAAGCACTAAGTACCTGCGTTCAATTCTCTAGCACCACATAAACAAGATGCATGCCTATATCCCAGCACTTGGGAGGGTGAGGCAAGACTGCCTTGAGTTCAAGGCTAACTTGGGCTACACAGTGAGTTTAGAACCAGCCTAGACTATAGAGCGAGACCCAAAAACAAAACAAAACAAAGTCACCTTCACACTCACTAACTAGAATTAACTACTACTATCTGTGAATGTATCTTTCTGATTTTTAAAATTTGTATAATCATCTATAGTTTTAACCTATAAAAGTTGAACTTTGGGGTGTGGCTAGGTGGTAGAAGGCTTGCCTAGCAAGTATACAAGCTGAAAGTTTGATTGCTGGTGTGCCCCAAAACTTCACAGGTTGAATCTTTTTATGTATTTTAACTTCACATCTCTTATGTATGTATTATACTATAATTCACTTAAATTTTAGGTAGTTTCCAGTTGCTTATATTGAAAGCCCTTTAAAGGATTTTTCTCTTCCTATCCGATATTGCTACAAAAGCAGCTCTGACACTTACTCCCTCGAAAAAAGGCCCAATGAGGAGCAGCTCAGCAGTGAAAGTACTTGCCTGGCAGGTCCAAGGCCTTGGGTTGGCTTCTCCAACACTGAGCATGGTGGCTCATGCCTATAATCCCAGCACTCGGAGGGAGCAGCAGGAGGACTGGGCTATATAGTGAGCTCAGGACCAGCCTGAACTATAGAGCAAGACACAAAATGGGGTGGGGGGCACTGGCAAAATAGTATCGTGGTTAGAGCACATACTTCTCAAGGGTAAGACCCTGAGTTCAATTACCCAGCATGAGTTTGAGTTCAGCCTGGGCTACATAATGATTCAGGACCAGCGTGGACTAGAGTCAGACCGTGTCTCAAACAAAACAAAACAAAACAAAACAAAACAAAAAAACAGAAAAAGAAAAAGAAAGAAACACCCCAATGATAAATACCAGAAAAAAAAAAACAGGAGAATAAAAAAAAAAAAATCCTCAAAATCAAGACTGAATAATTGAGTTCCCCCACTGCAGAAAACCCTTAGCAGTGTCTCTTCACTTCAAACTGATCTATGTCCTCCTCTGCCAGGAATGCACATCACTCACAGAGTCCTCTCATTTCTTTCTGGTTCTCTCATGTATGACTTCCATATTCTCCTAGTGCATCCTGAGTACGTAGGTGTGCGAGAAAAACGCAACCCCTGCCAACTGGTATTTCAAAAATACATGGGCCTTTATTTTGACAATTACATTCCTGTTACTGCAGAAACTGTATCCAGCCCTGCTTCCAGTGCTAGAAGCCAACCAGGCTTGCCACAGCACCCTGGTGATAAACACAGTGTCATTTCCCCCTCAGCCTCAGAAGGCATGTATCCTAAGGGTTAATGGCTGAATTCTTCATTATCTCCCCCATCCCCATTGATCACAAGACACCCTGCCCAGGAAGGCAAGAATGAGAGGTTATTGTTAAGAGAGAATGAATGAGACAATGTGAGTTCTGTTCTTCTGACCTGACAATGTGACCGAGGCAAGGCCACTGTGCCCAGGGAGGCTCCCATGAGCCTCCACGAGTCCCAGCACAGCTGCTACCTTGTGCTGCAGAAAGATGAACTTGGCTCAGGAGGCTCCCACCCTTATTCCTTCCTGTTAGGAGGACAAGGGGAGTGGAGAACTCAAGCCAAGAAGACCTGCTCACTCTGTGGCCCTCCTGGATTCGGTTCTTGGCTGCTCTTTCTTATTCCAGGTATCCTAAGTCTGGAGTCATGAGCAATTTTTTCTTCTTTAAAATACAAATTGTGATAAGCTTCTGAGAATGAGAATATGTTTGGATTCAGCAAATACCATCTGCACAAGCAGCTCGGTAAAAATCTCAGTTCCTCAAGTCACTAGGCATCAATCAGTTTTAAGAAAAATGCGAGTCATGGCATTGGTATACCAAGACGATAACCCATACAGTCATGTCAAGAGCTATCCTGTTCCTTGGCCACCAGGGAGGAAGCACTTCCGTGGAGGTGTTTATGGAGAAAAAGCATTTTGCTCACTGAGTTGGCATATGCTTCCCCACAGCAGCTTTGTAAGTGCATCCTGCACGTCTCAGTGAAATCAGATTTCAAAGTTGATGAGAAAAGACTTTTCTCAAAAAAACAGAACCAAGAGCCAAGCAAAAAGGCCACAGAAGAAACCAGAATCCTTCTCTTGGAAGTTCAAAGTCTCTTTCTACCCACAAGCTTACAAGAGGCTTCTGAACTGGAGGCGTTTCAGGAAGTTGCTGGAGGTCAAGAGAAGGGCAAAGGCTTCTCGGTAGCACTGCTTTTGCTTTGTTTTCCCATTCACAACAAATATAACAGAAACCAAAGAAAATATGTTCACTCAAACTCAAGATGCAATCCTAGCCAGTACCCCAGATTTCTCTGAAGCCAGACTTACTCTGTAGCCACTATCTGGGGGATGGGTTCATCTAGGAGTTCCAAGCTGTGCAGGATCCAGTAGCAGAGCCATGGGCGGCTGGCATCCAGACACTGTGAGAAGGACAACGAGAAAACACACCCCGTATTTAGAATCATTCCAAGACACTGCTGACAAGGCTACATCTGTTTCCCTCCCTGCAGCCTGGCAAGGGGAAGAATGTACCCTTGCTTGAACAACAGTGAATGAAGGGTACTTTGCTTTGTGGCCTTAGCCAGGAGCTAAAAATGACCATCTGTGAGAAAAAGACAATGGGGTAAAGTTTACCCAACAGGTCTTTCGCTAGGAGGTATCTAAGGAAGGCTCAGCAGAGGGCTTCTTACACAACAAAAAGTTAAGGACTGGGACTGATAATTTCCTGGTAGAGACACAAGGAAATATACAATCCCAGAAAGCGATTCTGTGCATTAACTCATTCACAGACTGAACAAATATTTGGTAACTATCTGTTTGTGCCAAGCACCATATAGACACTTGGGCATGATAATGAAATGGAATTTGGTTCCGATTCTGGAGATGCTTGGGCTATAGAATGTGTGCCCTTACTCGAAAGGAAGAAGGCACTAGACAGTCAAGTGAAACAAATTACCTCATGTCTTCCTGGAACAAGGTGGAATATAACATACATATGTACACACCTGGACAAGTGCTGAGAACAGCCTGGAGGGAGCATGTGAATGAGACTACCTCTGCCTGGGGAGCTGGGAAAGGCTTCCAAGGGGGATATGCAGACAGATCTTGATCCTAACTCAGGTCCTGCCTGGCTACTGAGATTCAAGGCTAGGCAGGGCAGAATAGTAGTGCCCAGTTTTAGTTTCACAAACTAAAAATATGTAAGTGAGGTCCAGAGAAATCTACTTTTTTTCAAATTACAAAATAGTAAAGGTTGGAGCTGAGACAAGAACCTAGGATTTTGGTCCTTCAATCTAGCTCTCTTTTTATCAGTCTAAGCTGCCCTTTTCAAAAATGAGCTGATGGCCCATGCTACGGTTAGCCTGCTACCGGGGGCCAGTCCGATGGGCACCGGATGGCACTGCAAGGATTTAGCCTAAGTTTGAAGTTCTTCTTCTCACTAGCTACGTATCTTACAACAAATTACTTAATGTTTACCTGTTTCCTACCTATAATAAATAATTAAAATGAAGACTACTCTATCTCATGGGTAGTTAAAAGGGTTAAAGGAGAGAACACAAGGCAGGTGTTTAGCATACTACTCAACTAAGTGCTAGCTCGAATGGCATCATCCGTATTGAGGTGATGAGCCTAATGTGTTATAAAGTGAGGTTGTAGGAACCCAGCCCAATTTGCTTACCTGTGTGGCCTGCTTGGGCCCTATAAGCATTAGAGTTGGTAAACCTGTCACACAAATAATCAAATGCAGAACCCCAAATAAAAAGAAGTTAAAAGTAATAATTGCTCTGTGTAAAGCAGGGGGAGGAAGACGGTAGCTCTCGTGTGTTCCTTTACCCTCTGCCTGTCACTCAATTCCACTCCCAGTCCCAGTGCCCTTCTACCACTCTAATAGTTCTACAAGTCTCTGGAAAATATGCTTACATTCACTTAAAGGCTGGGCCAATAGTGTTAAAAGTGAAAGTAGTACCCTTTGGGATTCATGTGCTAACCTGGTTAGTTTTGAAATGAAGATCAGCTTAGGGCAAAGGGTAGGAAACCTGACTTTCATCCAGCAGGTGGTCAAGAGAAAGCAAATGGAATGCCCCACCCTTCTAAAAGAGACACCCGGCTCTAAAGGCAGACAAGGCTGGAGGAGCCTGGTTCCACTGCCATCAGACATGGAGTGCCAGCTGTGTGACAGCACATGGATTCCTGCCAGAGCCCCATGGTACAAATGAATCTGCAATAGATCAGGCCCAACAGCCTTCTGCATTCAAACAGGAAAAAAGAAAGAGTTGGCTGCAAGTTGGCAGAAAGAGTTCCAGGGCAACATGCTTACCTCGTAAGCATCTGTAAGCTGTCGAAGGCCTCTTTTCAGATAATGGAAGTGTTTCTCCCTCTGCAAAATAAGCCTGGAAAGACAAAGAACCCATAAGCCTAATTCTAGTAGTTTGTGCTTGCACACACACAGCAGATATTCAAGGAGTTGACAGTGGGACTAACTGAAATGCTGTGACAAGCATGCATCTCCAGGTAGGAGAAAGCCTCTCAGAAAGTTCGTCAGGTAACCAGAACAGGTAACCTCATGAATCTGTCCTGGAAGCACCATGAGCATCACCACTCTGGACCTGGGTAGCTGCTGCCTTTCTGGTGGTTTCTTCTATGATCACTCTTCCAAAATTTATACTTTGTATCCTGCCTGTCCTTCACTAATTCATCTATTATTTCCTCCCCAAATTCCACCTCCCATGTGCTGACCCACAGCCCTGGCCAAGGGACAATGTTTGGATTCTGCAGCCAGCCTGTCCTTGGCACTAAGGTCAGCAGTACTGGCTTTAAGATGGAATGGGCCACCCATGGCCACCTGTACAGGCAAACACGGAGGCAGCATTCCTTGCATGGCAGATCAAAATGGGCCTGTGTGATTATTGAAGAAAAGGGAAAGAATGCCAAGACATTCACTGAGCTTGCTGACTACAGAAACAGAAGGGAGAAGCAGCACTTCCATCCCTAGGTAGGGAACTCAACCACCGCACACTGAACTCCCACTGCACTGTGATCACAGGAAAGTCCATCTCTACCAGAGTCCAACTCCATAAGGAAAATGTGGTAAGCTCCATAAGGAAAATGTGGTAAGTACACAGCTGGTTACAAAATAAAGGAGGAAATGGGTAGGTTTCACATAGGCAAAACATAAAATCCTTCTGAGTTTCAAAGGGGAGGGAGGGCTTCATTGAGAAAAGAATCGTCCGCAGGGTCTGTATGAAAGAGGCAGAACTTGAGGTAGGCAGCCCTGGTGAAGGGAGAAATGTCTAATTAACATTGAAGTTGGCTGTAGGCAGCTGAAGGCCATGATCTCGTGCAGCACAGCTGTCACGTGCAGGAGTGATGGGTGGGCTGGCCTGGCCGAGACACAGGAAGGAAGAGAAATGGCAGAAAGGCCCCTCTAGCAGAGGTCTGGTCCTACTCAAACCCCAGGTTTCTGAACCAAGAAAAAAAAAATGACCAGGTTGCTGCTTTAGGGAAAGTATTTGCCAGCAGCAGGCCCCCGCTGCACGAAGGAAGAGGAATCAGTGTGGTAGGCAGAGGCAAGGGGACCAAGGAAGAAGCTGCACAGGGCTGCCCCGGGTGCTAAAGGCCCAGATGAACCTGGTAACCCACGACAAACTGACTGCTGGGCGCGTGGACTTTAAGTACAGTCATGTGTCCTCAGACCAGGGTTAATGGAAACACAGGTGCTACGGTTTGAGCAGTTTGTTCTCTCCAAAGGCCATGCAGAAGTTTGATTTCTAATGGTGTTGGAGGGTGGTGAGCCATGACTCGGTCATCAAGAGGGATCCATGCCTTTCTCACCATGGTGGGTTTATTCTCAACAGGGTGAGTTATTATAAAGTGAGGTTGCCTTTGTGTTTTGTCTCATCCCCGTGCATCCAACTGCCCCCTGCTTCCACCCAGAGTTAAAGCCACATGAGACCCTCACCAGAAGCAGCTACCACACTCTAGAGCTTCCCGTCCTCCAGACAGAAACACCCAAATCAGCCTCTTTCCTCTGTAAATTTCCCAGTCCCAGGCATTCTATGATAGTAAAAAATGGGCTAAGACATGTCCTTCTCCTGAGGGACCCAGGTTAAACACATAGCCTGGGAATGTTTGCACACAGGTAGGTTAAGCTGTAGAAGATGAGAGTACAGACAAAAGGCTTGAGTACAGCACTGTGGGAAGACCCATCCTGATGGGGTTGAAGAAGGGAAGGAGCCAACGGAGGAGAGAAGCAACAACGGGGAAGGATGAAGGCAGTATCATGTCACAGGCAGTGAGGGAGGAGAGAACTCTGTGGAGGTATTTCATGGACATAGAGTGGCTGGTGACCTTTGACAGCACTCATGGCAATGGAGGCAAAATGTGAAGAAGACTCCATTTCCTTCTCAAAGGGTCCAGCAGTCAGGACTCAGCGCCCGCCCTGTACAGGCAGCGTGGCAGGCAGTGGGCCATACTGAGTCCGACAGGGCTACAGACCAGCCGTGGACACAGGCAAGTGACGGGCAAGCAGAGGCCAGTCCAACAAGCGCTGTGGTCAGGAAAGTACAGAGGACTCTGACAGCTCACAGGAAAGCATGGCAGGTCACCACGGCAGGTCCCAGGGATAGCACGGCATGAGTTAGCCACGCAAAGAGATGACACCACAGCACATTTGGGTTAGTACAGTTCACAAGCTGGAGTCAAAGTTCAAGGGAGTGACCAGGCAGAAGTCAGACAGGAGAGGCACAGAGGCGTGACATCGCGCAGGGCTTAGAAGTGCCTTAAGGAGTCGGTTTCACTCCTAAGGGTAAATAGAGTCACTGTGCTACAACATGGATGACCCTGGCAACAAGCTAAGAAAAAGACACCAGTCACTACACACCACATGTTGTATGATCCCTTGCATACCAGGCATCCAAAGTGAGCAGAGCCTTAGAGACAGGAAGTAGGTTAAAGAGCTTTCTTAGAGCTGAGGAAGATGAAGGAACTGCCAAAGGAGATGTGGCTGGGGATAAAGGGGGTTATGGCTACCAGTACAGGTTTTCTTTGGGGGGTGATGACAATGTTCTAAAATTAACCCATAACACTTTGATTATATTAAAAACTAATGCATTTTATACTTTAATGGGCACAGGATATGAATTACCTCATTAAAGCTGTTATTAAAAACCAAGCAAATAAATTTCTCAACAGAGCCACTAAAGTATTTTAGGTAGCAGGACATGTGGGTCTGGCAATACGGAAAGATTTTACTTCCTTGGAAGCAAAAACAATGGATGAAATTATGTACCTAGCCAAGCCAAGGACTTTGAAATGGGGAGGGCAAGATAGGACACTTGTGGGGTGCCGGGTACCTCTGTTTTCTCAGGAGCTGGGGCCAAGATCACAGGTGAGCTGGGGACCGGCCTCAGTGGTGATTCTGGTAGGGGATCAACATGAGGCGGATAAAAGGCAAAGTGAATGGTGACAGAGTGGAACCCACGCCGCGTCCACACTTGGTGAAGTCAGGCAGGCGTGACATTTTCCTCCTTAGCCTCTCCGGAATTCCTTGGCAGAAGTGGTAAGGAGGATGTTATAGGGAGGACTGGCAAGATGGAAGGATCAGGAAGGCGGAGCAGGGAGGGTGTGGAAGAGGCCGCCCATTGCTGAAAGCGCACATGCTGGCCCGGCTGAACAGTGGGAATGAGGCCAGCATGGGCAAGAGCCAGAAGGGTCTGATAGACCATCAACAGGGACAGAAAGAAGTGAGGGAAGGCTGAGGAGCCCAAGCCATGTGAGGGCCAGCAGAAAATTAATTTGGAGCCAGAATTCTTCTCTTAGCAGAGCAATTCATAATGGGGTTTTCTACAGATCAATTCCTTCCTTCCTTTCTTTCTGACACAGGGTTTCACTTTGTAGTCTGGGGCAGTCCTCAACTCACTATGTAACCAGGGCTGGCCCTGAACTCACAGCAATCTGAGTGGCAGGATTTTACAGGTGTTCACCACCATCCAGCTTATGTGGTACTGGGGAATCGAACTCAGAGCCTTGCGCTTGCTATGCAAGTGCTCTAACCACTGTGCTATTCTTCCTCCAACCCCTATAGGTCAGTTCTTTTTTTAATCTGAAAAACAGCCCCCAAAAATTCAAATATGGCAAGTACCAAGTATCCTCTTTTTTTTTTTTTTTGAGACAGAGTGTCACTCTGTGATCCAGGCTGTTCCTGAACTCACCTTGAATTCACAGCAATCCTCTGCCTCAGCCTCCTGAGTGTTGGGATTACAGGCATGCATCACCCAGCTTCTGTGGTGCTAGGGAACTAAACCCAGGGCCTTGTACTTGCTAGGCAAGTGTTTTAACTACTGAGCTATAACCCTACCCTTTGGAATTGAACTCAAGAGGCATGTCATCACTAAGCTATACTTCCAGTTCTTTTTAAAATTATTTCAAGGCAAGGTCTCATTAAGTTACCCAGGCTGAACCTAAACTTGTAATCCTCTTACCTCAGTGTCCTGAGTAGCTGCGATCATAAGCACATACCACTATGCCTGACTTGGACTGGATTTAGAGAGCTGAATTAAACCACTAAACAAATATTTTTATATATTTAAAAAGAGCAAACACAATAAAGATTCAAAGAGTTTTTCAGTCACAAGGAAATCAAAGGGCTCAGAGGCAAATGCTTTCTGCCTCCAGAGGATAAGAGACTCTGGCTTATATTATACTTCAGCATCCTGATGTGACCAGAAACTTCCTGAAGCCCCACCAACCCAGGACATCAAATGGAAACTTGAGCAAATCTTGCCTTGAGCTGGTCCCCAAGGACAAGATGAGCCCCTAAATACCTGTCTCACCCTGAGCTTCACCTAGAGACGGACAGGCCTCAGCAGTCCTACTGGGGAGGAAACTGCTCAGCCTCTCCAGCTGGAGTCATCTGAAAGCAAACTTCAGCCACAACTCAGGGAAGGGAAATTCCTTCCAGTGGCATTCCCACAGTGGAAACTTCTTATTCTCATTCACTTAATCATAAACACACACGCCTCCCAGTCTCCTTATTCTCAAACCATGTATTTCCAACAGACTGGTATGACTCTTTTAAAATGAAGTGACATATATCTAATTTCTTTTAGTCAGTATTATACTATACTAAAAGCCGTACAATTATGAGATGAACTATGCCCTTGCCCCAAATTCTTATGTGGAAGCCCAAACCCCAGTAGGATTACATTTGGAAATAGGACCATTAAAGCAGTTGTAAGGTCTGTTTCTCTTTATAAGCTATTTTTCTCCTTTCTTTTTCTTTTTTCTTTCTTTCATTTATTTATTTATTTATTTATTGAGACAGGGCCTTGCTCTGTAGCCCAGGTTGGTCCAGAACTCACTGGTGTAGCCCAGGCTGGCCTTGGACTCAGGACAATCGCCTGCCTCAGCCTCCCAAGTGCTAGGATTACAGGTGTGCGTCACCACACCCAGCTTTATGTGGTGCTGGGGAATTGAACTCAGGACTTTGCTCTTACAAGGCAAGTGCTTTAACCACTGTGCCATTTCTCCAGCCCCCTCTTTTTAATTTTTTTTTTTATCATTAACATTCTTTTAAAGAACAGTGTTCTTATAAGAAGGGGAAGAGACACTGGGGAGATGAGAGCACAGAGAGATCTAAGGTGAGGACACGGTGAGGAGGCGGCCACAGGCCCCAGAGACAGGCCTAAGCAGGAGCCGCCCTGACTTTGGGTTTCCAGCCTCTAGAATTGTGACAAAGCAAGCTTCTGGGGCTGGGGCTTAGCTCCGTGGCTAAAGCACTTGCCTAGCATATGCAAGGCCCTGGGTTCAATTCCTCAGCAGTACATAAAAATTACTCTGGTGTGGAGGTACCCACCTGTAATCCCAGCACTCAGGAGGATTGCTGTGAATTGAAGGCCAGAGTGGGCTACTAAATAATGAGTTGAGAAGAAAAGAAAATAAAGTAAGTTTCTGATGGCTCAGATTATAGCACTGTCACGGCAGACCGAACTCACCAATACCCTTCCAATGCTTTCTCTCACTTCACCTCCAACCAAAAAACTGTTCCATATAAGAAGTTAAAGAAAAGCTAGTGCTCTTTCCTTTTTCCATAAACAATTCTGTGAAAGCCAGTGAGGTGGAGCAGAACCAGCCAGGCTCTGTGCAGCGGGCGGTGCAAGAGTCAGAGCCCAGGTAAACAAGGAGGGAACTCACAGGACGGTAGAGAGAGGAGATTGGAACACACAAGAGGGATCAAACAGGTAAACACATCAAGGACACTGGAAGGAGCTTACAAACATGTATACGGAGTGGTGGCGTAAACTACACTTCTTCCTACGAGTGCCCCACTGGGCTCCTAGGCCTTTCACAGGGAGACCTTCTTCCCTCCCCGTCATCTCACATCCTCACTGAGCTCCAATCACATATTCTCTGAGCTCTGTTCTTTTCAGAATCAGGGCTCTTTTTGCATGTGCTGTTCCTTCTGTCTAGAGCATTCCAGTCACTTCCCAAATTAGCCAACACTACTCACCCTACAAATCTCAAAGGCAGAAACCACACTAGTTAAAAAGTAAACATCAGATACATATTATAAACCACTTAAGGGGAGGAGAACTTATTTGTAAGGACACTGGAAAGAAAGTAAGTAAGAAGGAATACATTTCCTAATTGCTCAAGATTTAGGAAAATTCTTTCTTTATTTATTTTTATTATTTATTTATTTATTTTGAGACAAGGTTTTGCTCTGTAGCCCAGGCTGGTCCTGAACTCATTATGTATCCCAGGCTGGCCTTGGACTCATGGCAATCCTCCTGCCTTGGCCTCCCAAGGACTGGGATTATAGGCATGCACCACTATGCTCAGCTCAGGACCTTTCCAAGTACCTTAATCGCTGTGCCATTCCTCCAGCCCCAGGAAATTCTAAAGTAATATTACACACAAGACTGGCAGACCAAAGAGAAACCTGTGTGAGAAGCACTGAGAGCCTTACCTCTGGGCACCAGGCTTCCAAGCCACTGTTAACACTTTAACTTCCAGGTCTCATTCAGCTCAGGGACACTGTCAGTATTTCTCCTGCCCATCCCCAGGAGTACTGGGTCAGTTTGGCCCAAGAGAAAACAATTAAAAAACTGTGCAGGTTGTGGGGTAAGGGTGGATGGTGTGAGAGAGAGAGAGAGAGAGAGAAAGAGAGAGAGAGAGAACATGTGTGTATGGATGTTTGGTATAATGAAATAAATGGAAAAGAGCAAAAGTCATAAGGGTGTAGAATAACAAGATACCCATACAGGGGAAAACAGCTTTCATAGGAAAGCAGAATGCTCACAACCAAAGCTATTAAAATCATGATTTTTTTTTTTAAAAAAAAGCTCCTTAGGAGTATTTATGCAGCTCAGTGGTAGAGGCATGCCTAGCTCACATAGGACCCTGAATTGGAAAGCTAGCACTGAAAAATCAAATCCAAAAACCAAAACAAACTCCTCAGGACTGACTACTCACTCCAGGAGAGAAGACAGAATGCACATTTCACAGCCGTGGAGAGAGGAAAATCATTTCTGGGAAGGGGATTAACTGTAGAATGTACCAACATTCAGCTCCAGCCTCAAATTTCAGCCAAATCTGCTATTCCGCTTTGGCTCTGAAAGGCTAAACAGGAAGCCTGCTTCAGCAACACTGCAGGCTTCCTGGAGCCATGCGTGGTCAGTGGTCCTGGCAATACATGTGATTCTGTCACATGGGATCAGCATCATGACCTCAGAAACACAAACAAGCCCTGTCACCTAGACTTACTACTAATATGTGTTTAGCTAACACTGGAGACTTGTCCCTGCACAGTACTGTCAGACTTTTAAATTTCTGACTAATGAATTTGTGATAATTTTAAATTTTTAATATTGCTTATGAATTTTCCCCAAAATTATTCTTTTTATTAATATGTGTTTCTGATATACAATAATTACATTCAATTTGGAGAACCGGTGCATATATATATATCTCATCTTAATCTTTTTTGCCTAGCAAGTGCAAGGCCTAGGTTTTGATTTCCAAGCACCATCTAAAAATTAGCCAGATGTGTAGTGCACAACTGTAATCCCAGAATTTCTTAGGCTGAGGCAGGAGGATTGTCATGAGTTCAAGTCCAGCCTGGGCTATGTAGTGAGTTCAGGACCAACCTGAACTACAAAGCAAGACTCTATCGCAAAATAAATATTAAGAGACTTCCGGTCAAGATGGCAGCCGAGTAACATAGCTGCACAATGTCTCCTCATCAACCCACTTAAAAAGTTGAGAATTTAGTTAGAAAATAAATATTAATTAATTAAAAAAAAAGAAATCAGGAGACCTGATAAAGGGAGGGAGCATAGACTCCAGACCTGTGAACTGGCCGGTTTCTCATCAATGTGTCAAAGAGAAATGTTCTATCATCGAGATATAATGATAACCATGCATTGTTTTGGACTAATCAGCAATTCTGATGGCTGGAAATAAAACACAGGATGGTTTCAGAGAAACAATCTGTAACTGGAAGAGGAATACTTACAAATGGATGAAACAGCCATATGAAATCCTACTGTGTGGTATATTACATAATACAGGAAAGAAAGGAGAAAATAAATGTTCAAAATTTAAAAGTTTCTCCTAGGGCTGAGGATGTACCTCAGCAGGGGAGCACTTGCCTAGCGTGTACAAGGCTGGGGTTTAATTCTCAAAACAGAAAAAAACATTCTTTTTCTTCTAATTTCTTTCTGAGGATTTCTGCCTCCACAAGGTCTTTGAAGACCTTTATTTGCTAAGTTCCAAAAAGCACCATACAGCCTGGATTACAGAGTGAGACCCTGTATCAAAAAAACCCACTGTATTTCTTATATGGAATTTCATCTTTGGGATATTCTGCATATTTACCAACAAGAACCAGACAGAGTAGGAGCAACTCAAACTTCACACAGTTTTCCAGTCAAATAATTTAGGGCTTGGGGTATGGCTTAGTGGAGCACTTACCCAGCATGTGTAAGGCAAAATAATAGTAACAATTTACATCAAAGGAACAAATCCTTTGTCACCCCCATGGATTATGTATCTGTTTTAAACACAATATGAAAAAGAGATACCTGAGAGTTCTCATAAGAAAACCAAACCAGCAGGCCATGACTAATTAAAAAACCTGAATTCTTCTCCCCATGTTCAGAAATCAGGGATCAGGCTTCAAGGGGCAGTCCCACTTAACACTTGGCAGCTCAGCCCCAGAGCAGTCTAATAGAGTTCAGGAGTTAGGGTCATAAACACACCAGGCATCCACAAGGTCAAGAAACACCAGTCTACAGTAGATGTTGCCATGGTCCCACACCCTCCAAACTCCTACCTGCAGCTTACCTTGGTACCAGGTGGTTGAACTTGTAAGAATTGAAGACCTCCTGGATCTTTTCTTCTACTTTGGCCTGGTCAGAATACAGGGCATGAGAGAGAAAAAGAGAATACAGATGAGACCACTACCGACTCTACCTGTTGTCATAATGCCTATTGGCCAGCACTGTCCCATGTGATCTATACTACTCAGCTGTTATGACTGGATTCCAAGGCTCTACAGGCTGAGGACAAGGTGGGGAGGGGACATGAATGCATATGAATGAGTATCCCCTGTGCCATGCTAGCATCCCACTGACTTCTCTAGTGACCAAATCCATCATATCAAAATGGTGCAGCAGTGGCCATCTTATGAGGTGTCCTCCGACTTCCCCTCCCCCTTTGCCCAGGATTCTAAAATCTTTTTTTTAATGGGCACATAATTTATTTTTTAACATATCACCTCCTTTCCCCTTCCCATCCTCTCATCTCCCCTTTCCCTTTCCCTTTCCCTTTTTTCATCTTACTTTTTCTGTATCTTTTGCAGTTTTTATGGTTTGGTTTTCTCATATTAGAGAGACCATATTATATTCAACTTTCAGGGTCTGATTTATTTCACTGAGCATAATGCTCTCAAGGTGAATCCATTTACCTAAAAATGACCCAAATTTGTTATTATTAATAGCAGATTAATACTCCATTGTGCATATATACCATATTTTCTTTACCCAGTCATCTGTACTCAGGCACACTGGCTTCTTCCAAGATTTGGCTATTATAAATTGTGCTTCTATAAACATGGGTATGCATGTATCGCTAAAGTATGATGACTTCCACTCTTTGGGAAGATACCCAGAAGAAGTATAGCTGGGTCAAATGGGATGTCGATGCTCAGTTTTCTGAGGAATCTCCACACTGTTTTCCATTGTGGTTGTACCAGTTTGCAGTCCCACCAGCAATGTAGGAGGGTTTCTTTAGGATTCTAAATTCTAAAAAAAAAATATAAACCTAATGATTAAGATGCTAGCTGCTAAGTAATCTTTCTTTAGATTCCGAACTGAATCAGAGTGTTACAGCTTACTTCCTCACTCTTTCATTCTGTTCATTAACATAAAGCATGTAAATTGCTATGATGTTTAACTTGCAGAAAAATAGTGTTTGTATAAATAATTAAACTCAACCTGGGAGGTCAAGACAGATTGCACTACTCAGTGCAATCTTTAAAGAGAGAGAGAGAGAGAGAGAGAGAGAGACACATGTGCCCAGCTAACAAAAACCCTGCTCAGCAGCCTACACCTTCCTGCCCACTGCCCCCTGCACCTTTTTTCCTTTACTCTTAAAGCCCTTTAAGCTGGGCCAGTGGTGCAGGCCTGTAATCACAGCACTCTGAGAGGCTGAGGCAGAAGAACCACCAATCCCAGGCAATTTAGCAACTCAATGAGTTTCTGTCTGAAAATCAAAACTAATTATGGGCTGGAAATGTGGCTCATTGTGAGGCTGTGAGCTCTATCACTAGTCTAAAACAAAAATGCTCTTTAATGTACTTGAGTTCTCTAAGAGAGGGATGATAGCTCCCTACCATCTTCTCACAGTGCATGCCCTTGAATAAACACGATTTCCTTCCCACCAACTCTCTTTTCCCAAATATTGGCTTTCAAGTGGTGAGCAGTGAAATTTGTGTCCATAAACAAAACTAAGGGAGTTGTGTTATCTAGCTCAGGGAATAACTAAAAGCAGAAACCTTTGGTTTCTACAGCAGGCCACAATATCTCATCCAAAAACATGCCTTAATGGCATAAGGATTATTTTGAACTGATTATTTTGGAAAATTGCAGATATAGAAGTAGCTCTGAAAATAGAGGTAAGGGAAATTCACATCTATAAAGGAAATCTCCATTTGTAAGGGTATCTTCCTCCCTGTACCAGAAAGAGAAAAACAAATCGCAGGAAACACCAGTACATGGAGAAGGCAATTAATTAGATCTGTGTAGCAAAACTATTGTGCACATTTTCTGGTGACTGTCCCAGGACTGGTCTTCCCCAGACTCTTTCTTTGTTTTTAGCCGAAGATGCACTGTAAGCTGTCATTCTAAAACATCTCTTCAGTTATTCCTTCCTAGTCATCTCCCATGTATATGGACACATATATGTTTAAAAAAAAAAAGAAAACTTCTGGGTAATGTAAGAGATATGGAAGAAAGTAAGAAGAAGGACTTTGTGGAAAGAGAGAGGGAAAGTATATGGATGAGAGGGCGGGAAAGGGGAAGGGATGTGACGTATAAATAGAATATTTTTTAAAACTTCTGAGGTGCTTTTATTGTTGTTGATAACCTTTTTTGTTACAAAGGTCTTGCCACACAAGAATTTAGAAGGGTAGAGGGAATTTTTTTCTCCCTTACACATTTAAAATATGCTTTCTTGTTTTGTTTTGCAGTGCCAGGAATTGAACCAAGGGCCTCGCACATGGTAGGTTAAACACACTGAGCTACAGTATGCCCAACCCTGAAGATTTATTCTTGCCTATTCTATAGTTATTTGGGTATGCACTAACTGTACATCTTCAAATACACAATTAGTTCCTGCTATGGGTTATACTTGTCATCATCAGATTGAATAGTTTAAATAAAAGTATGAAAATCAAATCAAGGAATTTGAATGTGTTTCAACTGTTGAGACATCAAAGAAATAGCAAATCTGGTTCTGTCACACATAACTCCACATCCCCACAAGACAATCTCAGAAATCCGGGTCACAAAAAAAAAAGCCAGATCTGTCTCCTCTGAGGACCACACCAAAACTTGGTCTTGCAATCAAGTTTCTGCAAGGACAAAGGTTTGCTTTCGAAGGAGGAGGCTGATTAGCCAGATTCAGTGTTTCCTTTTTCTTAACATTTTTTATCTTTGTAGTTAAATGCGTTGTCTTTGAAAATGAAAAATACACGATCTCCAGGGAAACTTTTTTCTCTTTTTGTGGTGTTTGGGACTGAATCCTTACATGGTAGGCAAGTGCTCTATCATTGAACAACACTCTCTCAGCCCACAGGAAATTACAAAAAAAAAAAAAAAGAAGTCATCTGTTTCTGAAACAATGAGTTAGAACTTCTAGTCCCTCTAACAAGGGTCAGAACTGATTAGTGATGACAGGAGAAGCAGTGACATACATCATCTAAAACAGCAGCCAACCAAAATTCATTTACATTTATAATTTTAGAATATATTTGTTGGTTTAGGTATTTGAATATGAATTTGAAAAAAAACTGGTTCGGAATTTGTACTTCAAAAAATAGACATGAAAACCTGACTTGGGAAGAACAGAAGAAAACCGTCCTAAATTCACCATACTTATTTTTCATTCTGGATACTAATATAAACCAACAACCCAAATGGAATGAGTGTGCCCCCATCATCCTCCCTTAGATGTAAACCGAATAGGACAAGAAAATACACAAGAAGCCTATGTCAATAAAATCATAAAAGAAGATCTTAATAAGATCTATACGATCATTTTTCCACGACCTAGTATTTCAAGTGAGTTGATGAATTCTGAATGAAACAAGACCAACTGGGAAGCAATCTGATTCCTGTACCCAAATACACGCTTATTCAAATCTGTCTGACTAAACCCAGTTTCTCCTTTGCCTTCTAACATTCGGACGCCATGGGAAGACACCTTAATGACAGAGTCAAGAATTCCTGGAGGAGAGGTCCAGCTCAGCTCCTGCTCGTCAACTAGACAAAGAAAATGGAGGTATACTTCCACACAAAGTGTCTTAGTGACTTAGTTGCTAAGGCAGAGTACCTGACATTCATAATGAAGGGAACAAAGATTTAGCTTAGCTTACCGTATCAGAAAATCACAGTGTAGTTATGGGCAGACAGCAAGGGTAGAAGCACAGAGCAGAAGGAAGAGTAGGAGATGCGCCATTCACAGCACGGAGGACACGAAGCCAGGCAAGCGAGGAACCCAGCACATGCCTCTCCTGGTCAAGCCCCCACCACCCACCCCTTCGAGACAGGCCCCACACCTGGTATCCACAGGTAATCCACAACATGCAAATCTGGGGCGCTTTCGGGGAACACTCCAGATCCAAACCACAACACTAAGACGCCATCACGCTTTCCTTAGATGTAAAATGAATGCGACAAAAAGAAAAATGAATGGGACAAGAAAACAGACGAGCAGCACATGTTTCAAATCAGGGGTGCTCAAGCAGTGAAGCCCGTCCAATCATCCCTAAATGAGAAACACTTCTGGTCTCAAGCATTTCCTATGGGAGATGCTCCACTGTATTATTTTACTGCATAACATTACATTATATAGATATATCACATTTTGTTTAACAATTTATCAATTTGATGGACATTTGAGCTGTTTCTATTTTTTTGGTTACTATAAAAATTGCTGCTGTGGGGGCTGGAGGAATAGCTCAGTTAAAGCACCTGCCTAGCAAGCTCAAGGCCCTGGGTTCGATTCCCCAGCACCACATAAGCTGGGCACAGTGGTGCATAGCTGTGGTCCCAGCACATGGGAGGCTGAGACAGGAGAACTGCTGTGAGTTCTAGGCCAGCCTGGGTTGCATAGTGAGTTCAGGACCAGTTCTGACTACAGAGTGAGGCCCTGTCTCAAAAAAAAAAAAAAAAAAAAATTGCTGCTATGAACTGTTGGGGCTTAGAACATGACACCCCATGATACTCTTGGCACAGTAAGTACTCTAAACTGAAGAATGCTGGAAAGGACTGGGCAGCAAGGGTCTCTTTACCTTCACGTGTCCTCCTGTCTCCTGCCCCTTTCTCTAGAATCCTGAGAAGAGCCACTAAAACAGAATTTCTCTTCCCATAAGCAAGTCAACAGAAACTAGAAACTCCTCTCTCCATAAAACCTAGAAAAGTCACTCTCCCCCAGAGAGAAACTCATTCCAGAGTGGTCCTAGCCTGCACCCAGGAGGAAGAAATGCTACAGAGAGTACAAGAAGACCTGGCCAGCCTTGCAGGTTCCCTCCTTAGCCCATTCCCAGGGCCTCATACTCTTCTGTCCAATCACATTTCTACATGGTGCCCATTCTTTATTGCACTTAAGCATAAACACCGACAGCATCTCTAGAGTTTTGACTCCTATCCCATAAAACCTCCACTAAACAAATCTGTCATGCTTTTTTCTGTTCACCCATCTTCTTCTTCCTCTTCCTCTTCTTCCTCTTCTTCTTCTTTTACTTCTTTTTCTTCTTTTTGAGACAGGGTCTCACTATGGAGCCTAGGCTGGTCCTGAACTCAGGACAATCCTCCTGTCTCAGCCTCCTGAGTGCTGGGATTACAGGTCTGCGCCACCACACCCAGCTTATGTGGTGCTGGGGAATCGAGCTCAGGTACTTAGCACTTGACTCAGCACTTGCTAGGCAAGTGCTTCAACCACTGAGCCATTCCTCCAGCACCTCACCCATCTTCTGTTTCGGGAGTGTCACCATGCACCTGATGATGACTAATAAAGGTATTGCACTGTTTCTGTCCCTACCGAACTTTCCTGTACAAGTTTTTGGGTGGACATACGTTTTTCATTTTTCTTGGGTTGCTACCTAGCAATGGAGCTGCTGGGTCCTATGGTAAACTCTACATTTGGTCCTTTGAGGAACTGCTAGGCTGTTTTCCAAAGCAGCATACCCTTTTACATTCCCGTCAGCAGTGTACAAAGGTTCGGCTTTCTTCACATCCCCACCTACAGCTGTTATATTATCTCTGTTTTTTATTAGAGTTGTCCTAGTGGATATGAACCAGTATCTCATTATGGTTCTGATTAGCATTTCCCTGATGGTTAATGATGTTGAACATCTTTTAATGAGCTGGTATGACATTTGCATATCTTTTTTTTAGAGAAATGTCTATTTAGACACTTCATTGGTTTCAAAAATTGTGCTACATTTTTAACTAAATTGTAGCAGCTTTTTATATATTCTAAGTCTCACCAGATAAATAATTTGCAATGTTTATTCCTATTCTGAGGGTTGCCTTTAGGAACTATTTTGTTTCATTTTGTTGTTTGTTAGTACTGGACATTCCCACATACTGGGGAGGACAAGTCAGGAGGATCACAAGTTTGAGGCCAACTTGGGCAACCCAGTGAGAGCCTGTCTCAAAATAAAAGAACAAAGGAGGTGGGAACTTAGCTCAGCACTTTCGAGGTTCAATCTCCAGCACCCAAAACAAAACAAAAAAGAAAAAAAATGGACCTCTGAACAAAAAATACAAAATACTTTCTAAAAATATTTACTTGCAGGAGTTGGGGGTATACCTCTATCATAAAATACAAATTTAGCATGCATGAGGCCTTGGGTTCAGTCCTCAGCACCAAAACCCCAAACAGTAACAACTTAGCGATAAGCCTGTAAGTTTTTGGACAAATGGTAATAAATTAATGAGGAAATTGAAGCTGGACTACAGGCTGAAATTCCAGCACTCTGGGGGGCTAAGGCTGATGGACTGCAAGTTCAAGCCCAGCCTGAGCAACTTCATGATTTAGTAAGATCCTGTCTCATAATTTAAAAAGAAGGGAAAGAAGGATTGTGTATCTCAGTGTGAAGGTCCTGGGTTCAATTGCCAATACTTTACACACAAAAACAGTACTCATCTGAAGAGAAATAATTCTCTAATTCTCAAAACATAAAATATCTTCTTTTCACTTCCATTCTTCTCCCATATAGTCTGAAATGTTACATAAAATCTGAGTCTCTAATGAGCCTCCCTGGGTTATCACAATAACGCTGGAGGAAGTAAGTGTGTTCCGTGTGACTTCGAAAGGGTACCACAATTTGCCACCTGTCTTACCCTTTCCTTGCTGTGACTCAATACCTGACATTCACAAATTTAGGGGAGGAGAGGTGTATTTTAGCTCACAGCTTCAGAAGGTCACACACAGTCCATTCAGGGGCAACCGGCAGCAATCAAAGCACATGTCAGAGGCAGAGAGGTGGAGGCAACACCTCACGACATCAAAAACAGGAAGCCAACTCAAGGCAAGTTGAGTCTAGTCCTCCAAGGAAGGAAGGAAGCAGCAGCTTATATATCCTTCCAGGTCTCATCCCAGCACTCAGCCTCTCCTGGATCCAGGTGTGGAAGGTGTGGTAAGCCCCCACTACATGCCTGTAATCCACCCCTCCAGACTAGGCCCCGATCTCCCAACAGCACATGGTTCCATAGACAATCCATAGCAACCAAATCCATGAGACTTTTGGGGGACATTCTGGATCCAAACCACAATACCACCCCAGAATACAGATTATGCTGAGCTAACAAACACTGAAATCCAACAGATGCAGGAAAATTTCTGCAGCAGGGAATAAGTTATCCTTTTGAAAACGAATTTACATTTACTTTGTGGAAAATGTTTCTCCTTCTCTTACCAGGCAGAGAAAGGCTCTTTACTCATCAGTGGAGAAGCAGCTATACAAATCTTCTTGCCAAACATTACTAACAAACAACTCCTGTTTACCATACTTTTTCCAATCTCTTCCTATCCCTTGCCTCCTCAGCCCAGAAGCCCCACATTGCTTTTCCTTTGTCTAGCTAAGATGTTATAAAAGCCCAGGTGTCCACATTTACACCACCCCTTCAGGTTACTCATTGCCAGGTGCTCCCACATGTACGTGCATGATATACATGATAATAAACTTGTCTGTTTTCCCCCATTAATCTGTCTTTCATTAGTATAATTTACAAGGCCCAGCCAGACAGCCTACAATGTGTAAAAAAAAAAAAGGATTTGTCTTCCCTCCTATCCTCTGGGAAAGGGCTCTTGGAAGCTTGTATCCATTTTCTGCCAGATTTCACCCAATAATTTCTTTTCCTCTGCTGATTATACTTTGTTCCTTTTTTACTGTAATAAATCATAACCATGAGGACAACTGTATGCTGGGTTCTCAGTCCTTGCAGTGAATTATCAAACCTAGAGGGAGCCTTGGAGGCCTCCAACACACTAACAGAAGAAATTTAGTCTTTGGGACAAAATTAAAGGAAAAAGTCATAAATGCATAACATCTCTATGCAATATCTACAATTAAATTCCTTTATAAAAGTTCATTAAAATTTTCACTTTCAACATAAAGTAACTAACTGGGAATGTATCTGAGTGATGAAGCTGATGTGCTTAAAATGCGTGAGGCCCTGAGTTCAATTCCTAGCAGTACAAAAAGAGAAAAGAAATAAGAAACAAAAATGTTTGGGAAACTGAGGCTATTTTTTTTTTCCTGAGTTACCTAAGTCATGAAGAACTGGGAACATTCTGTCGCTCTTACATCCAAGCTCAGGTAAAAACAAAAAACAAATAAACAAACCTTCCATATAGCCATGCCAAAGCATTCCCAATGATTCCCTGGCCTCCCTTTATCTTGAATTTCCATATTCCCTTCACCTCCCAAAGGAACTATTCTATTTAATCTCTCCTTTCTGTGTAATAACCCCCATAGGCAAGGCAGTTACCAGCCTCTACAATACAAAGGCTGTTTAATGGCACCATAGAAACAGATTTTTTTTCTTCTGCATGAACAGCAAAGAGCCTGTAGGCTCATTATCCCTGGACACTGGGCACACGGGTTTATAAACATGCTAATCAAAGTGACATGGTTCTCCTGGGAAAGGGATGACAGTCTAAAGCAACTGATCTGACCCCAAAACACTACTGCATAAAAATGTTACAAGATAGGCCACCAGGGTCAACCATGGAGATTTAGCCCCAAGAGATCAATCAGCTCTTAAAAAAAAATTTTTTTTCCCCCTTAGTGCTAGAGACTGAACCCTAGAGCTATCCCCCAGACCTGCTCTTCAAAAGTAAAAAATAGGGAGCTGGGGCCATAGCTCAGTGGTTAAAGTGCTTGGCTAGCTCTGGGTACAAGGCCCTGCGTTTGATTCCCCAGTACCACATAAAAATTAGCCAGGTGTGGCGATGCATGCCTGTGATCCCAGCACTCAGGAAGCTGAGGCAGAATACCATGAGTTCCAGGCCATCCTGGGCTACATAGTGAGTTCAGGAACAGCCCAGACTATAAAGCAAGGCCTTGGCTCAAAAAAAAAAAAAAAAAAAAAAAAAAAAAAAAAAAAAAAAAAAAGCCTGAAATAAAAGAACTCTGGATCTGATACACATACACACATAACCATACATACCCACCCTGCAAAGCTATAAAAAAGATCTTAGCACAACTGGGGAAACTTAAAAATGAACTAGATACCAGACAGAATTAGAGAATTATTTTTATTTTATGAGGTGTGATGTTATTGTCCACATGTAGAGAATGCCATCCTTAGGAGACTGGAAAGTATTAGGTTGTTGGAAAAGTCATGATGTTTCTCCTGAATTTTTTCCCAAAGGTCATTTATTTATATAAAGAAAAAAGATCAATAAATGATATATTGCCCATTTTTTTCCATAACCTATCATCACCTTTCAGTGAGCTTCACAATTCCCTTCTTATAGACCTGTCTTTACTGGTGAAAAATTGAACAAGGTGCTGATATACAGCCTCTGAAATGAACGTTATACTGCACAAGGAGTTGGAAGAGAGCTGAACAAGTGGAAGTCCGATTGCACAAGGTGGTCAGGCGAGTACGGCAGGTATAACAACATATCCTTTTTGACAAGTGATCAAACTCCTGTGTGGTCTCCCACTGTCGTGACAGAACACAACTCCTTGACAATTAACAAAGTCTGGATATTTCTGGATGATGGAGTTGTTCAAACTATCCAATTGCTGACTGCACATTCAAATTAATTGTTTGGTTCTTTGGTAGGAGCTCAAAAAACACAACACCTTTAAAAATCCTACTGTGTGGATAGTATGACCTTCCTCTGATGAATGGCTACTTTGAATTCAATGTCATCTGACCTGAATCATCATGTAAAGACCAAGATCATTTGCACACCACATTGTAAACAATCCACTTCTCATCACGTTATCAGTCCCTTCAAAAAGGGATCCTTTCCTCACATTTAATTAGCATATCACAGATGTTTGTATATGTCATCAAATGAACTTTGAGTTTATGAGGAACCCAAATATGGAACTTGCTTACATATCCCAACTTCTTCAAGTGGTCACAAATGCTTGGATGGGTGTTCAACATTTCTGAAATCTCCTGTGTCATGGAAGGAGGGTTAAACTCTATCAACACCTTTGTCATCATCACCTTTGCTGGCCCTCCCTGGCCAAGGAGTGACACCGAGATCCAAAAGACCAGCACCAAATGTCATCAACCACCATCAGCATAGTGTTCTAGGTAGGGTGTCGTCACTGTAAACTGTACACACCTTTCCACAGCTTGGTGTGCGCTCTTCCCTTTATGGAAGTACAACAGTAAAATGTGGCAAAAATGCAGTTTGGTCTTCCATCTTCAACTGTTGTAGAAACTCAAACTCAACCACATCGCTCAATTTTTTTTTTAGAATGAAGCCAGAACTGTCATCTGTCAAGTGACATAGCAGTAACATACATGTGACTGATTCTAGTACTTTTAAAAATGAATTACTGCTATATGTTGTGATTTTTCTGACAATACAATAAATTCAGATTTTGAAAAAAATATACATATAATATATATATTTAAATGTGTATAATTGTGCATTTGTTATACATATATATTAAACACATATATCAAAGAAAAATTGTGAGTTGGAGGAATGGCTCAGTGGTTAAAGTGTTTGCAAGCACTAAATCAAGTGCTAAGTACTCAGGTTCGATTCCCCAGAACCACATAAACTGGGTGTGGTGGCACATGCCTGTAATCCCAGCACTTGGGAGGCTGAGGCAGAGGATTGCCATGAATCCAAGGTCAGCCTGGGCTCCATACTGAGTTCAGGACCAGCCTTGGCTACAGAGTGAAACCCTGTCTCAAAAAAGAAAGACAGACAGACAGACAGACAGAAAAATTATGCGTTGGCTAGATCATCCACAGGTTATCAACACATTTGTCCTTAACTATTAAGAGCTAAAAAAAAAAAAAGTTAACACTCAAATTCTACACTATCTTTTCAGTGTAAAAAATGTTCTTTATTCTGTTATAAGGATTGAACCCTGAGTTTTTAAAATGTAGTAATAGTTATAACTTATTTTGAAATTCATTAAGAAGGATTGCAAGTCTGAGCCCAGCTTGGACAATTCAACAAGATCTTATGTCAAAATAAATAAATAAATAAATAGAAAGAAAGCTGTGTATAGTGGCATATGCCTGTAATCCCAGAACTTGGGAGGCTGAGGCAGGATGACTATTGTGAGTTAGAGGCCACTGTAGGCTACACAGTAAGTTCAGGACCAACCTAGACTACAGAGTGAGACCCTGTCTTAAAAAAAAAAAAAAAAGGTGGAGATAGAGTTTAATGCAAAAGCCCAGAGCTCAACTCCTCACACTACAAAAAGGAAGAAGAAAAAGGAGGAGGAAGAAGAAAGGGGGAGCAAAGAAGGGGAAGAGGAAGAGAATGAGGAAGAGGAAAGAAAAAAGAAATATGAGTTGGAGAAATAAAGGAGGATGGATAGAGGCCTGGAGTACAGCTGAGGGGTGGAGTCACCCCAAGGAGAATTTATATATCTGAAAAAAACCTCCAACCCCTTCTTTTCCCACTCCTCCTTGGAAGAGAAGCCATCTCTTAGAAGAGAGATTTACTCTCTTATCCGGTTTTCTGCTATGTCTATACATGGCATATTGGTTAACAAATTACTGTTTGTTTTTCTCGTTAGTTTCTTTTGGCCATCCACTCTAGGAACTTAGAAAAGATGGGGAGAAAATCCTGTTTTCCTCCCCAGTAGCTCCCATTCCCCAGGAAGCTGACCCGGTCTCCTTATGCACCAGCAGAGTCCTCCAGCTCCAGGCTGAAAACCTCAATGACTGTGAGACAGATGAGGACTCAGTGATGCCCAATGGTACCAGAAGCAGAGCATCTCTACTTTTATTTTCTACATGTCTCCTTTATTACCTCAAACTTTGGATTACATTATGCTTGTGTGTATAACAGGCATACCAATCACTTAAGGAATCTGCCTAAAAAATGTTAACACAGGTTTACCAGTCCTAAATTTACGTAACCTGTTTCATCCTCCTTCAAGACTGAGGACAGCAAGATAAGAGTAACTAAGTCGTAATAACTAAGTTACTCTTAAGATTTGAGGGGACAATAAACAGATGAATGGATAAAGAAGGTGTGGTGGGCTGGAGGAATGGCACAGTGGTTAAGGTACTTGCCTAGCAAGCACAAGCCCCTGAGTTCAATTCCCCAGCTCCAAATAAACCAGACATGGTTGTGCACACCTGTAACCCCAGCACTCTGTAGACTGAGGCAGGTAAACTGCCATGAGTTCAATGCCACCCTGGACTATAGATTGAGACCCTGTCTCAAAAAAAAAAGGTTAAATATTGCATGGTTCCTCTATATGAGAAACTTAACTCCCACACCCCCCAAAGAAAGTAAAGTGAGATGGAACAAAGCAGGAAGACAGACTTTGTGGGGAGAGGAGGATGTGGGAGTTAAGGGGTGGATGCGGGAAGTAAAAATGATCAAGATACCAAATGGAGGGAAAAATTCAATTGCTAGCTTTTACCAAACACCAGAAGTAACACATAACACTTTCCAGTCATTGTTAGTCACCTCAGATTCCAAGAAAAGTGGAGCCTCACCAACATATTCCTCCAGATGAGATCACCCCTTCACGCAAGAAATTACGCCATGATAGTAACAGGCTGCCCCACCTAAAAGGAACACGCATCTCAGGGAAACCACACCGGTCCCCCAAGTGACAAAGAACTCTCTGGAGCAACCACAGAACCAAACTGAGATGATGACCAGCCAAATCTTTGTCCACTCCCACACCCCAAGGGAAGAGTGCCCCTTCCGAGTGCTAAAAGGCCAGCTGGGTCTTCTACCAGTGCCATGCCCCCTTCATCTCTTCTCCTCAAGCTAAGGGTCCTTCTCTATGTTCTCTTCCTTTTCAATTAAGAGCTTTGCCCATGGTCTCATACCTCCTGGCCTGGTTTTAAAAATCTATTATCACTGCATGCTATGGTTTGGATTTTGTGTGTTCCCCGAAAGCTTCATGTATTTGGAACTGTGTGTTACTGGGAGGCAGGGCCTGGTTGGAAGCAGCAAATGTTTGGGATTTAACATGGAAAGATTGTGACAACTTGTTGAGATTGGGGTTGCCCAGGGCAGAGCTCTCAGGTGTGTGTTGTACTGACTTGTGGACCAGGAAGTGGGGGAGGGGCACCCACTCTGGGGTAGGGGGCCCAATTGGCAGCTTTAAGTAATTACAGGAAGGAAGAAGAAAGGTTGGTATAGCTTCTTGCTGGGAAGCTCTGGCCATGCCTGAGTCTCCAGCCTGCTTGGCTCCAGCCTGGCTTCTGTCTGCAATGGCGTGAGCAGCTCTCCAGCCTCTGCCATGTGCCTCCATGACACTTTCTGAAACTGTGAGCTAAAAAATCTTTCCTCCCTGAAGTACTGGATGTTGGGTATTTTTTCACAGCAACCAGAAAGCAACTAAGGCACTGGATCAAAAGCCCTCACACATGGTACTACTACGCAGGACCAGCGATTCTTAACTTTGACTGCATATTAGAATCACCTGGATGGCTTTAAAACACGGTGATGCCAAAGCTCCACCATTAAATATTCTGCTTTAACTGGCTAGGGTCAGGAGGCTCCCCAAGTGATTGTGTTACTGAGTTTACAGGTTCTTTCTCTACTCAATACCATTTGCAAATAACAAAATCATTCAGAGAACAGGTACAGATTTTTATTCCATGACCAAAAAAATGGAGAAGGGAAACTCATGCTCTAAAGGTACTTTCTTCCTGAGCAGGCCTGGACTGTAGATTTTCTCTAGGCCTGGATTATGAAGGAGTGTGGTACGTATGCTATCACTAGAGCTTTCCACAAGAAGGGGAGGGGCTGGGGTTGTAGCTCAGTGATTAAAGCACTTGCCTAGCAAGCACAAGGCCCTGGGTTCAACCCCCAGCACTATATAAGCCAGGCATGGTGGCGCATGCCTATAACCCTAACACTCAAGAGGCTGAGGCAGAAGGATTGTCATGAACTTGCAGGCCAGCCTGGGCTATATAGTGAGTACAGAACCAGCATGAACTTCAGAGTGAGACCTCATCTTTTAAAAGAAAAAAATCAAAGATTTCCAGAGATCACGGCTTATTACCTAATTTGGGCATAGTCAGAGCTATCTCAGCACCAGTGGGTATGTTTTTGTCATAATGAGGTTCAACATAGCAATGTGAACTAGAAGCTCTCCCTCCATCTGCGGCTAGAAACACATGGTAACTTGATGGCTTGCAGCTAGGAGGATGGGGATCAGTAACTAGACGTTCACTTCTGCAAGCTAGTGGTACAGTTGGCAGACATCAGGCTGCCAGTCAATAATTTCGGGGTTCAGTCTGGTGACAATCATAATGTGCAGTTATTTTGGAGAACCACTGCCTCACTATCAATTCCCAAACAAAACAAAGCTTGTTTTTACCATCAGATACTTTTAGAAATCATGACATAAAACTAAATTTATATATCAAATAAGCACTACAGAGGTTCCAAATAGCCTCAGATCCAAAATTTTTGTCACAATAATAATCACTTGACTCAAATGACAGGTATTTATTATTATGTCAGATACATGACATGATTATTTATAGCATTTGCCTAGGAGCATTTTTCATCAAAGAACTCCGAAAGCTCATGCATATATCAAAACTAGGTGTAGAGAAATGATAAAACTCAGTATTAAGGGCATGGCTGCACATGTCTATAATCCCAGCACTCTGAGAGGCTGAGGCAAGAAGATTCCAAGTTTAAACCCAGTGTAGGCAACTCAGTGAATTAGTAAGAGCCTGTTTCAAAAAAAAAAAAAGACTATTAAATGTTGCTGAAAGAAAAAATGAACTGCCTAATTTAAGCCCTTAAAATAATCCTATTATATTTCTCCACAACTTTCCATATTTCAACAAACAGCATTAAAACACTCGTTTAATCATTTCTTTAGGCCTTCACTTCCTTACAATGGCTCCCATGTCACATAAAATTTATATTAAATAAAACTGTATGATTTTTTTGTTTTTGCTAATCTTTTTTGTTACAAGGTGTCTTAGTTGCTTTTTTTTTTTTTTTTGCTGTGACTCAATATCCAACATCCACAAATGTAGGGGAGGAAAAGTTTAGTTTAGCTCATAGTTTCAGAAGGTCACAATCCATTCAGGGGAGGCCGGCAGCAATGGAAGTACATGGCAGAGGCGGAGGTAGAGGCAGCTCCTCATGACATCACAAACAGGAAGCCAAGTTGAGACTAGCTGAGACTAGTCAAGACCAGTAGTCCAAGGAAGGCAGGAAGCAGCTTACATATCCTTCCAGGTCTCCTCCCAGTGATTAACCCCTCCTGGACCCAGGTGAGGAAGGTGTGGTAATACCCCACTACAAGCTGTTAATCCAACTGACATGCCATTAATCCGACTTACATGCCTGTAGTCCACCCCTCCAGACTAGGCCGCAATCTCCCAACAGCACATGGTTCCATAGACAAACTATAACATTCAAATACATGAGTCTTTTGGGGTACATTCCAGATCCAAACCACAATACAAGGGTTCCATCCAAGAAGTCAAAAGAGTAGATGAAAAAGGTATTTTCCTTCCTCTACAAAGTAGTGTAAATTGTGAAGATACAACCCAAATGTTCACAACAAGTAGACAAAATATGTTATACTCCATGCTATGATACAACAGCATCCTATGCCACACACATGGGCCATCCTATCTATCTACTACATAGAACAGTATATTATAAATACACTACATGGTAGGACATAATTTGTACTTCAATGGGAAACTGTATGTGTGTGTGTGTGTGTGTGTGTGTGTGTGTGTGTGTGTGTGTACATGTTTTGTCATTGTTTTTGTTTCACTTTTTTTTTTTTGAGACAGGGTCTCGCTCTGTAGTCTGGGCTCGTGCTGAGCTCACCATGAACTCACAGCAATTCTCCTGCTTCAGCATTCTGAGTGCTGGGATTACAGGTGTGTACCACCATGCTCAACTATCAATGGGAAACATCGTACTTACTATCTATAGTGCACCTTTTCATGCTGTGTGGTTTTGACTGTATTCACTGTCTTTGAACTAGGGTACACTGGTTTATAAATTGTAGGATACTGACAGATTCACAAATAATCTTGCCCCACAGAGTTTTCATTCAAGTGCCTTCCATTTTTCAATGGAGAAACCAGTTTTATCCCCATTTGACATTCTATTTCTTCATTCCACGTAAATTTGTGCTTTCTAACTTTTTGTTTGAATTGATCATAACATCTGCCTGGTTCCTCCAACATGATAAAATACCACAGGTTCATTTATATTAGAATGAGTCATTGTTTTACCTTTATTTGAAAATTATCTTTAATGGTAGTTATGCATACATCAATCTGGACAGCAACATAACACAATGGTAAGTGGAAAAAGGCAAGATGCGTTTGATGATGTATGTAACTTTTAAGAACACACACAAAACTTATTTGTGTATGCACAAAAGTACTGAAAATGAAGAAATGAAGGAACACCCACGCACCTCGTGACAGCTGCTTCTGTGGGTGTGGGAGGCAAACCGAGTGGCGTGTGGCTAGAGGACTGTGGCTAAATTCACAATTGTTTTCTTGTAAACACATCATCAGAAATAAAAAACCAACATGCTAGCAACTATTAACTCCTTAGCTATAGAAGAAAAAGGAGACATAAAGTACTCACATTATTTCCTATACTTTCTGGTCATTATAAACATTTTAGGAGAAAACTCAAAAGATTCCAAAATGCATAGTTCTGTGATACCGGATTGCCCACACCACAGTGACAGGTAGGCCCAACATACAGACACTGGATTCCCAAAGCCCGCTGGCTGTCAGTTGTGTAGACCTCATTTATTTTCTCATCAAAACTGTGTTCCTGTTCAGCCCTCCCAAACCTATCTAGTGAGTAACACAAATGTTAATCCTAGCAGTACATCTCTCACCTCTAGTTATAAAGTAGCTATTCTCTTAGAATATGGCAAATAAGAAGCAGAGGGTTCAGGTAAGGTCTCCTAGTTTGCCACAAGTTCACACCTGCTTGACAGGGCACATTCTATGTTTCTACATAGAGAATACTATTAGGTTTGCTCAAGTCATTGTTTCTGTTTCTCTCCCTACATACAACTATATAAGTATACACACACACACACACACACACACACACACACACACACACACACACACACACTTATACACATATCCTTACAATATATAATGCAAACTCATAATTTTTTTCAGTACTGGTAACTGAACCCAGTGTCTTCACAATGAACTACACTCAAAGCCCCTTTTTTATTTTGAAACAGGTGCTTAGTTGCCAAGTTGCCCAAGCTCTGCTATGTTGTGATCCTTGTCTCAGCCTCCTAGAACTCTGGGGTCACAGGCATGTGCCACCATGGCTGGTTAAAAATATGTATTCATAGATGCCTATACGATGTATGCTAATAAGAGTACTAATTTAGATTCTTCAATGACGGAGACACTGTGTTAGACACTAAGAGCCAGAGATGACATGGCCGCACCCAAGTTCTCAAGACTCAGTAGCCATGGCAGTAAACAAAGACATAACCGGCTGCTTATATTCCTGGCAGTTCTGTAAAAGAGATACCTCATAGACTCTTTCCATAAATTGGATCAAGAGAAGCAGAGAATAATTTCCACTCACTAGAGGTCCATGAAAACCATTAAATACATTTGGTATGTTCACAGTTTCCATCTGAAGCCGGCTGCATCCTGCAGCAGCCTTTCCGTCAGGGCCTAGCACTTCCTCTTCCTACATCACCACCTCCCTCCTAGAGGAGGCTATTCTGGAAAGTAGATTTGCAACCTAAAATTCATACTTTGGTTTAAGCTATGGTAAAAGAATCACCAATATGAATATAAGGAAGACTCTTACTTTTCTCCTAGCTTGTTGTTGTTTTGTTTTTTGGTGATCTAACCAGGGCATAGCTTAATGTGGCCATGGTCTGCAGCACCCAGTTACACCCAGCCTCAAGATGAGTCTTCCTCGTCTTTTTTTTTTTTCAAGGTCTCATTCTGTAGGCCAGGGTGGTCCTAAACTTACTGTGTAGCCCAGGCTGGGCTCAAACTCACAGTAATCCTCCTGCCTCAGCCTCCAGAGTACTGGGATTACAGGCATATGCTACCACACCTGGCTAATTTTGATGTGGTGCTAGGGAATCAAATCCAGGGCCTTGTGCATGCTAGGCAGGTGCTTTAACCATGGAGCTATAACCTTAGCCTTCAAAATTCTTCCTCTAAAATAAAATTAGCTCTCAAAAAAAAAAAAATAAAGTCACTTCATAATCAAATACTTACAAAGTATCTCTGGCTGCTGAGAGTTCTTTCAATTCTTTTATTTTGAATCAAGTTGGGATTGACATACTAGCTTAAAACAAACTCAGTCAAAGTCTAGGTCTGGCTTCATTGGCTAATAGTATTAGTGAAAAACACAGCTTAAACACAGATCTAGTAATTATCCTTACATTCACACATTTGTATGTTAATAACATATAAATCATCATTTTAAAAAGTATTAAAGTGGTTAAGTTATGGCTGCCACACACAACTGGACATATTGTAAAAATAATGTTACTATTATACAAGTAGATACTTGTAACTTAGGATAAAATAATAATAATCTTATAATAATCTGTATCTAAAGAAGGTTTATCTCAAAGAACTAATAATAATAATAATGTATATCTAAAGACGGTGTATCTCAAAGAACTGAACATGTGTCTGGAAAACCATATTGGCTTACTCAAAAAGTAGCTCCAATGAACAAAAATACTGGGGCCAAAGATGCACAGGAAGTGTTTAAAGAGAAATGTCTTATGAGTAAGAGAAAAAAGATCAATATTTTCAAATAGTGGGGTTTTTTTGTGTGTGTGTGAGATAGTGTTTCCCTCTATAGTCCTGAACTTACTGTGTAGCCCAGGCTGGCCTTGAACTCACAGCAATTCTCCTGCCTCAGCCTCCTGAGTGCTGGGATTACAAGTAGGCATCAACACACACAGTTTATGTGGTGCTGGGGAATCAAACTCAGGGCCTTGTTCTCACTAGGCAAGCACTTCAACCTCTTAGCTATGCCCCCAGACCACAGGCAAGCTTTCTTATCAAAGTTACATCCCTAGCCCTGTTTTAAATTTTTGAGGGACTGGAGAAATGGCATAGCGGTTAAAGCATTTGCCTAGCAGGCACACAGCCCGGAGTTCAGAGTCCCTGGCACCACATAAAGCTGGGCATGGTGGTGTACACTTATAATCCCAGCACTCAGGATGCTGAGGCAGGTGGATCCAGGCAGGAGTCCAAGCCTGGGCTACACCAGTGAGTTCAGGACCAGCCTGGGCTACAGAAGAAGACCCTATCTCAAAAGAAAAAAAAAATTGAAACAAGGATTCATTACAATGCCCAGGCTGGCCTCAAACTTTTGATCCTCCTGCCTCAGCCTTCCAAGTAGCTGGAAACACAAGTATGTGCCACTGCTCCTGGTATGATTTTTTTAAAAAAATATATAAGTATGTATGTAGTACAGGAGTATCAAACCTAGGACCTCCAGCATACAGGAAAAGCACTCTGCACTGGGCTACATACCAGAAAGTGTGCCACTTTACATTCATACAGGTACGTTATTAACTTGAGTTTTGCAGTGCTGAGATTAAACTCAGGGTCCCAGGAATGCCAAACAAATGCTCTACCACTGAGCTGCATCCCCAGTCCTTATGCACCTGTTAAGGCATAAATTTTGTCAGTCATGCTTGACTTATTCTCCTACATACCTGAAGTACAGGCATTTCAAACTTGACCAAAAAACAATTTTAGACTTTTTAATAGAGAAAATTTGATATTTAAGACTGCTTATAGTCAGACAACATGGCACGAGCTGAGTTTCATTAAGGTAACATTGACACACAGCTAGCCTACTGAACACAGCCGACAGGAACTCTGGTCGGATCCTTTGCTGGAACCCACCTGGTCTCCCCCTGGGGAATGGGGATCCCAGCAGCCCACTGCCAGCACTTGAAGCCAGGGTATCAGCCTTGCTCTCAATACCCCAAAGCACTCCCAACCTGCTTGCCAAAATTGCTACTACACCCAACCTGCACACTCCACTCGGTAAGCCAATGTCCTTCCAGTCCCCAGTCAAGCCTAAGTCT
Source organism: Ctenodactylus gundi (assembly GCA_004027205.1). Lineage (NCBI taxonomy): Eukaryota > Metazoa > Chordata > Mammalia > Rodentia > Ctenodactylidae > Ctenodactylus > Ctenodactylus gundi. Next base: position 123,917 of record PVKB01002066.1, on the reverse strand, counting down.
TCTCTCATGACGGCTCTTCCCACTACAGTGGCATACCCCACCTCCACCTGTTATGGCCCAAACCCCATTCCACACTCTCCATGGAGTCTTCCTGACTCCTCAGCCCACACAGCCGGTTCCACTTCCTGTGAGATACAGTCATAAGTATTCTCCTTTCTCTCTCTGAAAGACAGCAGGAACCAAGACTAATAATTCTTTTACAGTCTCCTCCAGTTGACTGTCACTTGACTGACTGCTATCTGATGACACCGTGCCATTTCAAGTGAAATGCGTTGGCCTCAGCTCAAGGATAAAGTAAAAGGAAAACAGGAGTAGTATCTCTTGTAAACAAGAGTTTTTGGCAAGGCTGCTACCACTCAGACTGTCAATATTAACCTCCTGGCCTGAGTCGTAGAGTATATCTGCAAAGGGCTGACTCCAGGCAAGGCAGGCGCAACAATACAGCCACACCTTGTTTTCTAGAAACATGAAAGGCTCTCCTAGTATCACATCCATCAACAAAACACTTGTCAAGGGAGAGGCCTTTAAAAAACAGCCAGAAACACACCACTCCTCATTACCTCCACTAACATCACTCTGAGCTAGGCTGCCCTCCTCTCTCACCTGGGATATAGCAAGCTTCCTAACTGGCTTCCCTCTCCACCTGCCCCATGGTTGACAGGAACCTAAACCAACATATGGAATTGCTGTCAGACTGTGTATTCCTCTCCTCAAAATCCTCTGAGCTGTCGCAGGAAACACACAGTACAGAAGTAGGTGAACTGAGAGTTTATACAAGAGCTATTTACAAAGGTGTGGGTAGGTGCAGGAAATCCACAAGGCAGGGTGAAGCTCTCCAGCTGGGAACTGCGGCACACTTGACCCCTCGGAGACCTCTGGGTATTAGGGGGCGGAGTGTAGAGGGGGACAGGAAGCTCCCAGGAGAAGGGATCTCATAGGGCACACACCCTTCAGTCTAGGGAACCGCCAGGCCCCGCAACCCTGCAGGAGGGAAGAAACACACAGATCTCATTCATTCTCCCTTTCTCACTTCCCAGCAGCATCGGCACAGCCAAATGCAACCAGCAGCACTAAGCAAGAGAGCCCATTAGTACAGGTTCACCTCCTGGGCACACTACAGAGCAGGCAGGAAAAGGGTGAGGTGAATCTGGGAGGTAAAGAGAAGCCATCCAGCCAAAGGCTGCCCATCTCAGTCAGCTCACTCGCTTGCTTATGTATGTATGTATGTATGTATGTATGTATGTATGTATTTATGGGCTGCAGGCCTGATTAAGCCTTAGCACTGAGCTCCATGCCCAGCCCTCTCCAATCCCAGCTCTTTTTTTGGTTTTGAGATAGGTTCTTGCTAAATCACTAAGTTGCCCAGGCTGAGCTCAAACTTGCAACCCTGCGCCTCAGCCTCCTAACATGCTGGAATTAAGCACGTACCACCACGCCCAGTTTATGTGGTGCTGGGGAATCACTCTCAGGGTCTTGTGCTTGCTCGGCAAGTGCCCTAACTGCTGTGCTATTATTTTGCCAGCCCTACTTTCTCAATCCTAAGTGCCTCGCTGGCCTAGAAAAAGTTTCCTAAAAAAAACCAAAGTCTGCATCGCTGGCTCGGTGACTTATGCCAAGTGCCTAGAGCAGAGCTGGCAGACTGGAGTACCCAGTGTTTTTGTTTAGTTTTCTTACTTTGTTTTCTACTGCCCTCACTGCCATTTTTATCAGTATATATGTACATAGACAATGGTTACATTGAGCTTGGGTATTTTGTTACTCTGTGTGTGTGTGGGGGGGGGGCGGGGCGGGTATTGGAGATAGCCCAGGATCTTGACACTGAGATACATCCCCAGTGTCCTATTTCCCCCAAACCCCCCAAACTGGGTTTCACTAATATCCTAACTTGCCCAGGCTGGGCTTGAATTTTCAATTCCACTGCCTTGGCTTCCCAAAAGAGACTATAGGCCTGCACTACCAAACCTGGCTTCAAGTATTTGCTGAATGAATGAAAATGAATAAATGGTACAGAAAGGGACCATGGCAAAGAATTCTGTCTACTATTTATAGGTTTAACTCCAACACACAAATTATTGTCTAAACAAAGGCTTTTGATAATGGATAGAATACAAGCAATAAGCATTTGTTTTTACTGTAAGAGCACAAAACTGACAGGTCGGTAAAATTCTGGGTAAATGGAAGTTTCAGTCAAAACCAAAGAACAAAAGCTGGACATGGGGTGTACGCCTGTAATACCAGCAGCACACAGGAGACTGAGGAAGATGGATTGTCCTGAGTCCAAGACCAGTCGGGGCTCAGGGCTACATTAGTGAGTTCAGGTCCAATCTGGGCTACAAAGCAAGACCCTGTCTCAAAAAAAAAAAAAAAAAAGTATCCTCTGTAAATAACTTCAATTATTTCTGATGAATGCAACTAATTCTGGTTTTTGAACAGGGTTTCACTAATTTGCTAAACTGTCCACACTGGGCTAGAATTTGCAATTCTCCTGCCTCAGCCTCCCAGTATGGCCTGGATTATAGGCCTGTACCACCAGCCCTAGCATCCTGGACTTTTAAAATGTGACCTGCAATAACATAGAAAAAAAATATAAAATGTTCTGTTTTCTATGCCAACATTTGGACTATATCTGAAAGATGATCTGTACCACATCATGACATAGCAATCTCTCCCAGCCTTGGCCTTGACCATCCCCTTTTCAGAAGAGAATCTTGTATCCATTTTGTACTGCTCATTATGCCTATTCAGAATAGAAGTGCAGGTGTTTTTCTCACAGGAACCTAGGCAGGTAGGAACTTCAGCAATGCAGGGGTTGGGGGGCGATATATGAGTGAAAGAAAGAAAAAAAGAAAGAGAGGAAAGGAAAGAAAGATCAGCAAAGCTTCCCAACAGTCTCTGTTCTTTAACTTGCCTCTGCCATGGAAGTCTCTGTACTGGTTTCTCAATCAACAAACCAGTCCTTTTCTCCTCCAGCATTCCCATACCTTTACCTGCTAGGTTAATTTAGTTGACTACATAAAAAGTAAACTCCAGGGGCTAGGAAGAAAAAACTGAAAATGTAACACCACAGCCTCAGGTCAGATTAAAAGAAAAAGATCTGACCTGAACGGACTCAACAATCTAGCACTTAGGAATGCCACAAGACTTCTGAAGGACTCACTGGTAAGCCAATTAACCTGGGGAGCTAGATTCAAAAGGGATCCCACCAAGCACAGATCTTTTGTGTATGACCATATGTGAGTATGATAAACATATTTACAGACATAACTATGCAATATATGACTGCTATTAGTTACATCTAAGCAGAGATTCCCAGCTTCGGGTATAAAAGACAAAGCACTTTCCTCCAAGGTTAAGCCTAGGGACTGATCTTACTAAGAGATCTTATTTTAATAAGTAGCCGGATGCTTGTTAGCGCTAAAAAAAATCACAGTGACCACTTCTCCTAGTAACAGATAAACAGTTCTCCAACAATTAACTTGGGAACAATCCCTATTGAGGAATAAGAAGAAAAACAAAATGACAGTTCACTACTCATTCCCCTAAACGCTCCAAAATGAGGGTTCTGCCTCGAAGCTTTAGTGACAAGTAGTTCAAAATCCATACTTTCAGTGTTGGCACTTTCCCAACTGCACTGCTCTCCTTCCTGCCTTCCCCAGCCAGAATCCTGGTCAGGAGCTTTCTGTCTGTTTTTTAAATTTATTTCTAGTCTTTAATATTGCGCACAATCAAAGCTGGTCCCAAACGACCACCAACATGCTCGTCACGAGGCAGGCCCAACCTGCACCACATGGAAGAGGCTAAGCCGGTTACGGCCAGCTGGCCGTACTGTTCCCCTCCAGTCCCGCAAACTACGAGGAGGTTGGGAAAAGTGCATTATCCGTCCCAGAGCCGCCCGACTTCCCGGCCGACCGGAACGGGCTGACAACCCCGTCTTGCCGTGGCCGCCGGCCGCAGAACACGACTCTACCCGCTCTTTGGAGCTGAGTAGCCTCTCCTCGGAAGCCCACAAACCCTGCGCTCCAGAGCCCCAGCCCCGGCGCCCAAACCCCACCAGGGCCACCGCGGTGAACTCTGGGAATCGTAGTTGCCCGGTGAGCTCCGCACCGGCAAGCACTGCGGCCGGGACTCCCGCTCCCAGAAGCCCTCACGCGGGCGCCTCGCCCAGTCCTGCCACCTCACCTGTTCTATGGACGTGACTGTTTCTACCGAGTCGTCCTGCGACCGCTCTCGCCCGTGCTCTGGCCTCAGACTGTACAGCGGTTCTGACCAGGCAGGGGAAGAAGATGGAGGGCAATAGTAAGTGAAGGAACTCGAGGAAGCCATGATGAGGAGAGCAGCGGGAGGTGCATAGGACTCAGCCCCGTTCAGCAACAGCGCGCATTGAAACTCGAGCGGGCTAAGGCGCTACGGGAACTGGGTAGAGTCAAAAAGAATGGGAATGCGCATCTCTCCTCCCGCCTACACGTCCCCTGGGAGTGAGTTACTGGTTTGTTGCCGCCCCCCATTGGGCAGACGAGCTGCTGCAAGAGCTCAGCTTCCTGAAAGCCAAAATTCAAAAATGCGCACATCTGAATTTCATTTCAGAGAGGAGGCGTAGGAAGCCTTGGTTCGTTATGCAAATTTTAAAACTTAAACAGTCCGTGAAGTCTCACTTATTTTAATTGCAGTAGTTTACAGTTTCTGGGGTCAAAGAAGCCAATGAATGTTACTTTAAAAACATTTCTGACAGAACTCTTGATTTCCTCAGTCAAGCTATTGCTAATAGAATTATGTTGCCCCTCTGGGTCCTTCACAGTCCCCCAGGAGAAGCCAGCAGCTCCTCAGCAACTGAGCAGAATTGTCGTCTTGGTATTCAGTGATGGAGGGAAGTGACTTTCTCCTTGGGGATTTCCGTGCAGTCACAGAAAATGTGGTAGAAGAAACAAGTACTAAGCGAAAGGAAGAAATACCCGACCGATCAACAAGCTATTATTGGTACCTCCTGCGTGTCACACAGTGGACTAGCCCGTAGGAGTACAAAGGTAAACGAGACACGCAAGGGTCCTGCCCTTGGGAACTGTACATAGTAGAGGAAAATACAGAAAAAACTGAACAGTATTTAATGTATGAAGATTTATGATGACGTTAGGAAGGAAAACAGGGTCTGTGAAGGATGTAAAAGAGTAAGGATCTAGATTGGGTGGTCAAAAGCTTCTTTGAGTACATGACATTTAAGTCAAGACCTGAAGGACAAGAAGCCATGCAGGAGAGCGAAATGGAGAAAAACCTTCATAAGAAATAGCGAGCCAGGCTGGTGGTGCAGGCCTGTAATCCCAGTCTTTTGAGAGGCTGAGACAGGAGGATTCCAACTTTCAGCCTGGTTTGTGCAATCTAGTGACTTAGATCCTGCCTCAAAATCAAAAGTTAAAAATTAAAAAAAAAGATGTGCAAGAGATGTAGCTCAATGTGAAGTCCCTGGATTCATTCTCTAGTACCACAAAAAAGGAAGCCCGAGAGAACGTGCCAGAAATATGCCCATATAGGCTTGTATTAATTCTGGTAGTTAATCTGAAAGTACTCAGAATGAAAGAAACTCCTATGAGTAGGCTTAATTATGTATGCTCCTGTAGGTATAATGTTAAACTGGTTATGAGAAAACTCTGTTACCATTTGATGGCAATACAAGAAAATCTCTTTCAGGGCATACATCAAAAGGACTATACCAAAATTGTAATACCAGGAGATTAAATTATTTAAGATTGTAGAAGAAGCCAATAATAAATGATCCAGGGATTTCAGATGTAGTCTGTGGTAGAGTGCATCCTCAATACTCGAGGCCTGGGTTCAAGTCTCTGTGTGTCTGTGTGCCTCTGTGTGTATCGCATGTCCCAGATAGACTCAGATTCAAGCTCTACTTCCTGCCCAGGCATTTTACACTCTTCCCACTCAATTCCAAGTCATATATCTAGGATCTGGGGAATGTAGACCTGTGATATTTCACAACCAGCCCTCCTTCTGTTCTTAGTCTCTGGTGGTAAACAGAAGCCTTCAGAAAGAATCCAAAGATGAAGTTGGATGACATAAAAGACTTGTGTGGGTGAACACTGTCACATACCCATCTTGATGGCACTGTTGCCTAGTTTAGACCTGTGGCACCAGAATGTTACCAAATCTGGGAGTAAGAGAGACTATGGACCAGGATCATGAAGATGGCTGTATAATATGGAAGAAAAACAATGTCTGGGTCACATCTAAGGATTCAGCTGCCTTTGCAAAAAGTTGTTCTGCTTAAAATCTTACAGACTTACCATTTCAATCCTAAGGCTTGAGTTAGTGAAATAATAGCTGAAATGATTTTGTGACAATTTGTTGCATGTGTCACAGGTACACCTAAAACCACTGCACAATATATTTTAAAAATAGAAATCCATTTCTGAAATGCACTATCTTCTGCAGTGGGACCCAAAACAGGAGCCTGAAAGAGTTTCCTGAAACATAATGTCTGTTCATTCACTATGTATTGTCAGTTATGTGCTGGGCTCTGAGCTAAGGGCTAATGAGGTAGGGGTTGAACAAGCCAGATGCAGGCTCTGCCCTTATGGGGTTTCGTTTACCAGAAGAAACAGACATTTAGATAATAATTACAGAATTGGCTGTTTTATCACAGTTGGAGAAATTGCATGTTAAAGTGCAGGGTATTGCAGGATTGCATAGAGGAAGAGAAGTAAAGTATTCTAGAAAATCTAGAAAGACTCCAATAAGGAAAAAAGTTAACTAATCCAGGGTGAGTGTTATGGTTTGGATCTGGAATGTCCCCCAAAAGCCTCATGTATTTGGAAGGTGATTGAATTGTAGCAGTTAATTGGATGTCATGGATTAATCTATCAATTTCAGTTGCTATTAAGAGGTGGGGCCTGGTTGGGAGGGGGGCATGGTGGATCACTGGAAGCATGACCTAGGAAGGCTAACTCTTGTCCTGGCTTCTCCCCAAAGCACCCTCTCTTTGGTGTGTCATGAGCAGCTGTTCTCCACCAGAGCCTTCCCTCATGCCATCATGACCAACTGATGGTAAGTGGACTGAGACCTCTGAAATATGAGCTAAGATAAGTCTTTCCTCCCCTAAATTGTGGGTGTCAGGAATTGTGTTCCAGTAAGAAGAAAGACTTAAGACAGTAAGGGAGCAGCCCAGGCAAAGGAAACCCACTGACAACCAACAATCTAGTGAAACCAGGAATAACAACCACAAAGAGCCTGTACTTTACATGGAGAAGATTCTCCAGCCTTGAATCCACAATGTTCTGCCATTTGTCCTTCCTCTGGGTTTAATAAAACCACTTATTAAAGAAGCAAATTGAGCATCAATATTGGCAGCACTACAGAGAACAGTGTACTTACTTAGATAAGAAAACCTCAGTAATGATGATAGCAACTCCAGCTGGGATGAAGATGGATTGGGTTTATTTTACTCAAATGATACCATTTTTAAAATTAAACTGTAAATTGTATTTCTTTTAAAATAATATGAAATATGGACAGGACTGTTTTTTAATTCCAACAGCAAGAAAACAAGAAAAGAAGTAGCGGTCTAAGTGAACCACTAGAGGTCACTCCTGAGCGAAGAGTGATCGCAGAGAGTAAAGGGCTCGGTGCCATCATTTTTGAGAGCTTTGCCAGGATGGCATGTTTCTTTTAATATCTTGTGAAACTATGTAATAATACATATCAGAACATTTGGAAATGGAAAGAACTCATTTATTATTCTACTAGTTAATTCATTTCCTCCTCCACGTTTCCTCCCCATGTCATCACTTATGCCCTTCTACTCAGTGTAACCTGGGCGATTTAGCAACTTAGCAAAGTATAAAAATGTTAAAAAAAAAAAAAAGGACTTGGGGATATGGGTATATAGTTCAGTGTGAAGACCCTGAGTTCATTCCCCAGTACTACAAAACAAAGAAAATGAATCCCAGTATAAAGGCATAGAAGTAGAACTTTAGTGTGTGCTTAGGTCATGAGGATGGAGCCCTCATGAATGAAATTAGTGGCTCAGATAGATTGCTCACATTCTTCTTCCAATTTAGGACAAAGAGAGGGCACCATCTATATGTCAGAAAGCAAACCCACTTCCCGCACTAAATCCATAGACACCTTCACCTGAGATTTTCCAGTCTCTAGATGGGGAGAAATAACCCTGTTGTTTAGAAGCTACCTAGTTTATGACATTCTGTTAAATTCACTCAAAAAGACAAAGAGAAAACAGAAGCTAGGCTGAAATATTTTAAGTATAAGTAAAGTCACTTGTCCTTTTCTCATCTCACTGGGTCAAAGAGAAGGTAGCCTACAAGATGGCCTGAACCACCTCTCTTGCCTCTCTATGTTCTCCTGCTTTTTTTTTCTCATGTGTTCCCTCTCACCGTAACATATGCACATGCACACGCACACGCCCGTGCACATACACTGGCCTCTTTGCTGTTGTGTGTATACCTCGGCATGCTCCAGCCTCAAAGCATTTATGCTTAGTTTATACTCGCCTGTCTTTCTTCCAATGTTTCCTCCAATGTTCTGCCCCTAGAAGTGTACGTACATAGCTCTAACTTGTAGTTTTTATTCAAATCCTGTACCTGTACCACAGAGTCTCACCATGTAGTACTTAGGCTGGCCTTGAACTCACAGTCCTCCTGTGTCCACCTCCCAAGTGCTGGGATTACAGATGTACATGCCAGCATCCAGCTCAAACTGTTTGGCCTAACTCAAGTTCCCTTTCCTGACGGTCTTTCCTGACCTCCATATAAACTGAAAGTGCTCTCCCCTCTGTAACACTTTATCCCATGCTCTTGCTTTATTTTTCCTTATCAGACTTCTTATCAGACTTTTCGTTTTGCTGCATTGCCTCAAACACGAGAGGCAAATATTCTCCCACAGAGCTGCATTCCAGCGCCTAGCTCATGTGTTTACTTTGTTCTGTCGTCTTTCTCCTCCTAGAACATCCCCCCTACACGACAGGGAGTTTTTTACATTTTGTTCATTGCTTTATTACCAGGCACATAGTATGCACTGAAAAAGTGCTTTGAATGACTTCCAGCCATTGTAATGATGATTTGATTGCTTGTTTATATAACATACTGCAGGTAACAATGACAGTGAATTTAATACTAGCCTTCACCTTCAGGAATTTACTATTTAATAAATACAAAAAGTGATTATATAGTTCATAATTATAGTATAGTTTATTATGAATAAATCTGTTAAATATAAAATAAATATATACTAAAAACTAAAAATAGACAATGCACATACAAGATACAGTGAGAGAACATGTTAAGGAAAAATTTGTTCTAATTTATTTAATAAAGATGAATTTTTAATACATAGCATATTTTGTTTAGCAACGTTTTCAAGAGAAAAAATATTCTCTGGTAATAATTTTAATTTTTAAATTTCAATTTCTTTTTCTTTTACAGTGCTAGTAATGAAACCCAGAGCTTCATACATATAGGTAAGTGCCCTAATGCTGAGCTACATCCCCAGCCCAGTAACAACTGTTAAGTGATTGCATTAGATCTGTGTATGTATGGTACTGAGACTGAGCCCAGGCACCTCACACTGAGCTACTTCCCAGCCCACTTTTTATGTCTTATTTTGAGACAGGTTCCCCTGTTATTAAATTACCTTGACTGAGTTCACACTTGCAATCCTCCTGCCTCTGCCTCTCAGAGTGCTGGAATTACATTTAAAAGTTGCGACATTCTATTTCTATTCATATTTCTGGTAGGACACAAAAGGAAATATAAAAAATTTCTTTAAAAAAGAAAACTTGGGCTGGAGGAACGACTCAGCAGTTAAAGCGCTTGCCTAGCAAGAGCTAAGTCAAGCACTAAGTATCCAAGTTTGATTTCCCAGAACCACATAAGCCAGGTGTGGTGACTCATGCCTGTAATTCCAGCACTCAGGAGGCTAAGACAGGAGGACTGCTGGGAATTCAAGACCAGCCTGGGCTACAGAGTGAGACCCTGTCTCAAAAAAAAATAAGTAAATAAATAAAACAAAGAAAGAAAACTACAGACCAATTTCCTTACTGAATATAGATGTAAATAATCTTTAATAAGATATTGCAAACAAATACAACAAATTAAAAAGATCATGTACAATGGCCAAGTTGGCTTCATTTAGGGATACAAGGCTGATTCAACATACACAAATCAATTAATAGAATACTCCACATGAACAAAAGCAAGGAAAAAAGTCACATGATTATCATAAGAGATGCAGAAAAAGCCTTCGAAAAATATAACAGCCCTTCCTAATCAAAGCTCTGGTGAAAGTAAGTATGGAAAGATCTTACCTTAAGCTGATAAAAGCAATTTATGACAATCCTACTGCCAACATTATCCCAAATAGGGAAAAACTGAAAGCATTTCCCCTCAAATCAGGAACAAGACAAGAGTGTCAGCTCTCACTTCTATTCAATATAGTGATTGAAATCTCAGCGAGGGTAAGCAGTAAAGAGACAGAAATAAAGGGAATAACATAGAAAATAAGAAGTCACACTGTCCATATGTGCATATATAAAATATATGTAAAGTACTCCTTTACATAGGAAAACCAGCATACAGGAGCCTGAGACAGGAGGATTGTTCTGAGTCCAAGGCCAGCCTGGGCTCCATAGTGAGTTCAGGACCATCCTGGGCTACCGAGCAAGACTCTGTCTCAAAAAAAAAAAAAAAAAAAAGAATGTCAAATGATTGATGTCTATTTTTTTTGTTTGCTTGTTACACTTTCTTTTTAGATGTTTCCTTTCCTTCATGTTCTTTGGTTCTGCTTGTCTCTCTATCTCTCTCAAAGATTACTTTAAGTATTTTCTGCAATCCTGCACTACTGATTGCATATTTCTTTGAAGATTCTTGGTCATACAAATTTCTTACTTCTCCTTCAATTTTCAGGGATAATTTTACTGGATACAATGACTTGCTATCTTTTAAGGCTTAGAAGATTTTGCTCCAGGGTCTCCTGGCCTTTAAAGTTTGCATTGAGAAATCTACAGTAATGTGAATGGATTTGGCTTAGTAGAATAACGCCTGTTTTTCTCTTGCTGCTTTTAAAATCCTCTCTTTATGTTTTATTTCCAAGGTTTTGATTATGATGTGTTGTAGCAAGTCTCATTGCTGGTTGAGGTTATTTGGTGTTCTATAAGCTTCTTGTACTTCAAAATTAATTTCTTTTTCTAGATTAGGGAAATTTTTTGGCATGATTTCAGTGAATAAATTCTTTACACCTTTGGTGCTGTCTTCTGCTCTTTCTCCCACACCCATAATTCTGAGATTGGTTCTCTTTAAATCATCCATCAGCTGTAGTATCCAGCTACTTTGCTCATTTCCAATTTTGGAGTTATGTCTAATTAAAGCACTAGCTTCCTCAACCTTGTCTACAAGGTCTGAAATTCTGTCCCCACAATATTCAAGTCATCTTCCCCTGCATTGACATATATTTTTTATATCCTGAATTTCATTTAGATTTCTTTTCATATTTTCCACTTCTCTATCAGAATGTTTCTTCATATTTTGCTTTTCCTTATTTACCTCAGCCAACTTTTTATTGTGGTTTCAATATGCTTAGTGAACTTTGTCTCTATTAGGACCACTATTTGACTACTAAATTCCTCTATAAGCCCTCTGATCAAGGCTTGCATTTCTTTGAGAATATCTTGTTTGAACTGGTTGTTCTACTCATTTATATTTTTATTTTCTTCCCTATGAGTTCCATTATTTCAGGGCCCATGACATTAGTTTCTGGGGTCTCAGGCATCTCTATGGGTGTCCTGTTGCCTTGTCTTCTTCCCATGTTTCATTTTAAAGGCCTAGCTGAAAATTTTCTTTGAATGAATAGAAGGATATGGGGAGTGGGGAGCTGAAATTCCTCTGAGTTCTGTGCTAGGAGTAGGTAGTGAAGGAGGACTGAATAGCCCAATGGCCTCTGAGGTGTCATGGTCACACCCAGGCCCCTAAGCAAACCTTGTAGCCCCAGCCTCCAAAAGTAAGCCTGTGGTGGCTTCCCTCCCCCAGGGATGGGTCTCTCCACCCTAGGTGGTACTCACACTCCACCCAAGCTGTTCCGGTCAGATACCTTTCTCTCCTCTCTTATGTCAGTTTCTTCCTAGGCACTGTTTAAAAGTGACCCCCAAAACTCATGGCTCCTGCTTAAGTCACTGCCTGTTATGACTGTCAAGCCCTGCTTCTGGTCTAGCTTCCAGGAGGCCTTTTCTAGGGGGAGTTTGCATTGGGTTTGCAGTTTGCACTACACACAGGCTTACTTTTGGAAGCTGGGGCTACCAGCTGCTATCAGTTCCCACTTCTCCCAGATCTGCCCTTACCTAGATCTGAGGTACCAGGCTCTAGGCTTTCCTCCGGCGGGGGATGCTGGCAGCTTAGGGCCACTCTCAGTCAGCCTGGGCAGCTTTCTGTTTTCCTCCCCTTCACATGTGTCTTTGGAATTTCTGATCTTCCTGTGGCCTTCTTTCAACTGTTGAGGCTCTTCTTCCTCTCCTAGCTAGGCCGAACAGGCAGTTTTTAATTATAATCTCAACTTTTTAAGTGAATCCCTGAGGAAACATTGCATAGCTCTGTTACTCTTGACCAGAAATCTCAAATGTATTTTATTTACGCTTCTTTCAAAGAGTCTTTCTGAGGTCCACTAATTTAGGATTTCAGGATCAACTCTTCCCTCTCCTTTTCACAGTTCTTTATTTCCTGCTGTCTTTCAGGTAATATTAGGTGTAGAAAATAGGTAAAAAAGGAAGTCTATTCTTGGTATGTGAGGGGCATAGTTCATCATATTCTGTGGATTTTTTTTTTTTTGAGATAAGGTCTGGTTCTATAGTCCAGGCTGGTCCTGAATTCACTATGTAGCCCAGGCTGGCCTCCACCTCATGGCAATACTGCTGCCTCAGTCTCCTGGGTGCATGATTACAGGCATGTGTCACTATACCAACCTAATTTTTATGTGATACTAGGGAGCAAACCCAGGGGCTTGGGCTTGCTAGGCAAAGACTCTAACCACTGAAATCCCCCTACCCTAGCCTCCCCCCAGCCCAAATACTCTTCTTGATCCTTCCTGCATACAGGATAGACTTTTTTTTTTTTTTGAGACAGGGTCTCACTCAGGAGTCTAGGCTGATCCTCAACTCACTATGTAGCCCAGGCTGGCCTCCAACTCGCAGTAACCCTCTTGTCTCAGCCTTGCAAATTCTGGGATTACTGGCATGCCCAGCACACCAAGTTTATGTGGTGCTGAGGACTCAAACCCAGGGCCTTAGGCTTGCTAGGCAATCACTTTAACTGCTGAGCTACCCCCCTAGTAGATCTTACGAAGAGCTAAGTTTTGTTTTACAATAGAGCCCAAGGGTTAGGGGTCCCTTGTTCAAGATACCAGAGCTTTGGCTACATTCAGTACCTAAATGACCTTGTGGTCAAGGACCCATACTCCTTCCACCTCACTGCTTATTAGACTTCACACTCAAGGAAAATAAACTGTTATGGTGTGAACACCAACAATTGATAAAGTTATCTATTGCAGTGAAAACATTACCTTAACTAATACATTTGGCAACTCATTCCTGCATAGATACTGAACTGCAGATTATATGCATCCAACCTAATTTGGACAATAAAAGCTTAGGATGCTACATAGTGCATAGTTAGTGGTTGCCAGTCATGTCTCTCAACTCTAATCTCATGAAGGGAGGATTGGTCTTCTGAAACTTTCCCATTACAAAGACATCTACATTCAGACCCCCTGCCAGGAAGCTGCAAGAGACACCACAGCCTTCATTTCCTGCCTGAGAGAGCGGAAGTGACTCCTAAAAGCCAACTTTGCCCAGGAGACCGTATCTGCTGAGACTGTTGCTTTGATACTTGGAATAGACAGAATTGTGTCTCCCCAAAATCCATACTGTATCCCTAACCCTTAGTACCTCAGCAAGTGACCACATTTTGATCAAATAAAGGTCAAAATGGCTGCAGAAAAGAAAACAAAACAAAACAAATCTTTCCGAGGCTTCAAGTCTTACTGAGCGGAGGAGGAGCATCTTGGAGACATTATACCAGAAACTGAATCTGCCAGTTGGAACAGCTTTCTGGAATCTAACAATAAGTCACAGGGTTTAATAAATACTGGAGTGACCAGTTTTGCCTCTTGACCAAAACATTCCAACACACTTACAAAATTTATGTCCACACTCACCTATGTTGGATTATCATCGCTGCCCTTGGTCACAGCTGGAGTCCACTTTCTTCCAGCAGGCGCTGGTTTGGTTTAGCTGAGCTTGTGTTCCTGGAAATTGAAATCTGTTCTGCCCTTGAATAGAACTGTTTGCCTTGTTTTAACTTCACTTATGGTTTCTTGGCTTGCCATTCCTGATGTGTTGTTAAAGAGGAAATTAGTAAAAACAAAGTCACATGGGTAAGCATTAATCTAGTAGCTGTTTGTTTTACCAGGGACTGAGCCCAGGGCCTTCATCCTGAGCCATATCTCCAACTTATTTTGTTTTTGACTTTGATACAGAGTCTTGCTAAGTCACCAAGTTGCCCAGTTTCAGCTTGAATTTGTGGTTCTGTTGTCTCAACCTCCCAGAGTGCTGGGATTAAAGGTTTATACCACCAAACCTGGCTGCTGAGATCTTTATAAGAGTTTCTAGGTTCTTTCCTGCCTAAATAAAGAATTTGTCAGATATGGTTTGTGCATAGCTTCTCTGGTCTCCAAGTAATTTCTTTTCATCTTATTTTATTTCTGCATATCGATCATTTTTCTTCTCTTCCCCCTTCCCACCCACTCATTCCCATCCCCCACACGTTCCCTTTCCCTTTCCACAAAGTCTATCTCCTTTTTTTCTTCTATCTCTTTTTATTTTGCTTGTTTACTTTATTTATGGTTTAGTTTTGTCATATTAGAGAAACTGTGCAATATTTAAATTTCTGTTTCTGTTCATTTCACTAAGCATGGTGGTCTCAAGGCACAACCATTTTTCCTACAAATGACCCAAAGTTATCTTCCTTATGGCATAGCAGTACTCCTTTGTGCAAATATGCCACACTGTCTTTTGCCATTCATCTGCTGATATGCATGTTGGCTGCTCCCAAGATTTAGCTATACCTTGTGCTGCTATGAAGATGGGTATGCATAAGTCACCTTTTTTTTTTTTTTTGAGATGGGGGATTGTTTTGTAGTTCAGGCTGGTCCAGAACTCACTTTGTAGCCCAGGCTAGCCTCAGACACATGGTAATCCTCCTCCCTTAACCTCCTGAGTGCTAGGATTACAGGTGTGCATTTTCACACCCAGCTTATGTGATGCTGCAGACTCAAACCCAGGGCCTTATGCCTGCTAGGCAAACACTCTAACTGCTGCTGAACTACTTCTCCAGCCCTGAATGTCTTTAACTCTTTTGGGAAGATATCCAGCAGAGGTATAGTTTGGTCAAATAGAATAATTATTTTCAGTTTTTTGAGAAATTTCCAGGCTACTTTTCATAATGGTTGCACCAGTTTATACTCCCACTAACAATGTATAATTGTTCCTTTTGGTCCATAATTTCACCAGCATTTGTTGTTTTTTGAGTTTTGGACATAAGCCATTTTTACTGGCATCAAAAAAAACTTCGTTTTGATTTTCATTTCTCTGGTGGATAAAGATGCTGAACTCTTTTTTATGCGTTTATTGGACATTCAGACTTCTGAGAACTGTCCACTCATTTCAGTTGCCCATTTTTTGATTGGTTCTTTTATTTTGGGGGCTCTAATTTTCTTTTTCATATCTTTGTATATTGTAGATAATAGTCCTCTGTCTTGGGAGTAGTGGGAAAAATTGTTTTCCCATCCTGTTGGTTCTCTCCTCACTCTGTTGATCATTTCCTTTGCTGTGCAAAGATTTTTTATTTGATATAATTCCATTTGTTGATTCTTGGTGTCATCTTGTTGCATTAGGTATTTTATAGAGAAAGACCTTGCCTATGCCTATGTTTTCAAGGGTTTTGCCTCTTTTATCTTTCAGAAGGTTCAGTGTTTTTGTTTTAATATAATGATCTTTGATACAAGGTGAAAGACATAGCTATTCAGTTTTCCCAGCTCCATTTGTTAAAGAGGCTACCTTTATTCCAGTTTGGTTTTGGTCCCTTTGTTGAAGATTATGGCTAAAGGTACTCAGGATTGTCTCTGCATCCTCAGTTTTGTTTTATTGATCTACCTGTCTGTTTTTGGGCCAATACCCTGTGGTTTTTATTATTGTTGCTTTATAATATAATTTGATATCTGGTATTGTGATGCCTCCTGCTTTTGTTTTGTTGCTTAGAATTGCTTTGGCTATTCTGGTTTCGTATAAATTTTAGGATTGGTTTTGCAATATTTTTTTTGAGACAGTGTCTTGCTCTGTAGCCCAGGTTGGTCCTGAACTCACTATGGAACCCAGGCTAGCCTTGGACTCACTGCAATCCTCCTGCCTCAGCCTCCCAAGTGTTGGATTACAGGTATGTACCCACACACCCAGTTTATGTGGTGCTGAGGAATTGAACCCAGATACTTAAGCGCTTGACATAGTGCTTGCTAGGCAAGCACTTTAACTGCTGAGCCATTCCTCCAGCTCCTACTGTTGCAATTTTGATTGGTATTGCATTGAACTTGCATATCAGTTTTGGTGGTATGGCTATTTTGACAATATTGGTTCTGACTATCCAGGAGCAAAGGATGTCATTACATTTTCTAATAATATCTTTCATTTCTTTTTTTCAGTGATCTTTAATTTCTTAGGTTGATTCCTAGGTATTTAATTTTCTTTGAGGCCACTGTGAAGGAAATGGTTTTTTCTGATCTCTTTCACTGTGTTTTCATTGTGCCGTAGAGGAATGCTATTAATTTTTGTGTATAGATTTCATAATCTATCCTGAATTTGCTTGTTAGTTCTAAGAGTCATCTGGTGAACGTTTTGGGATTCTTTACATAAAAGATCATGTCATCCACAAATAAGGATAGTGAGACTCTTTCTTATATGTATTCCCTTTATTCCATTCTCTTGCTTGATTGCTCTGGCTAAGGTTTAAAGTAGTATATTAAACAAGAGTCTTATTCCTGATTTTAGGGGAAATACTTTTTTTAGTTTTTTTTCTCCACTTAGAATGATGCTGGCAGTAGGATTATCATTTGCTTTTATCAGCTTCCATACATATTTTCTTTGAGGATTTTTAAAAGTATAAATGAATATTGAACTTTGTTAAAGTCTTTTTCTGCACCTATTGTGGTAATCAAGTGATTTTTGTCCTTGCTTTTGTTTATGTAATGGATTACATTAATTTTTTACATATATTGAACCATCCTTGCATCCCTGGGATGAAGCCAACTTGGTTATGGCATATGATCTTTTTAATCATTTGTTTCATTCTATTTGCAAGTTATCTCCACAAGGAGATATTTCTCAGCCATACTGACAAGACAGGTTACAGCCCTTTCTAAGCCTCCAGCAGACATCAAATAATAGGTACTAATGGTGTCACAGCAACACAGGTTTATTAAAAGAGAAAGTACCTTTCCCCATGGCTGGTGTTGTCTGAAAAGAGAAGTTCAGTCCTTGTGAATGTACATCCAAATAGGAAAAGAACCCTTTCTGCCTGGCGTAGGTTCTGTACCCCATTGTGGGATCTTCATCAGTTCCATAAACTGGGAGTTCTGCATGTATCTCTTTTCTTCAGAAAATTTTCAGTTTAACCAGATATTTTCTCTGGCTAATTTTCAGCTCACCCCTACCCTAATCTCCTGCCTTAATTAGAAGCCAGACGTGGTAATTTGTGTCTGTAATCATAACACTCTAGGAGGCTGAGGCAAGTAGATTGCAAATTCAAAACCAAAATTTTGACTCAAATTTTTTAAATTTTTAAAGAAAAAAAAAAGGAGATTAGAGAGGAAAGGGCATATAAACATGAAGATAGCCACCAATAGGCTACCTTCTGAAAACCATCTAACAGCCCTGAACAGAAACCAGCTCTGCTGACACTTTGCTCTCAGCTTCGAATCTATGGACATGTGAGTAAATACATTTCTGTTGTTTAAGCTGTCCAGCCTGTAGTACTTTGTTATGGCAGGAACAGCAAATTGACACAGTCCTAAAGGTATCATGGAAGACAATCCAAAATAATAGTCTGGATCATTCGTTTTGTATTAACAAAAATTCACTATCATAATTATTTTCTTTGCCTCCAAGTCCTAAGATGCATACATTTCTGACAAGGTGTCTTCTTCATTTGTCATTCTGGAATCCCTTTTCCCAGGCTCTGAGATAGGAAATGAAAGGATGTGAAAGGAAGACAGCACTGAGACCATGGGGACAGGACTTTCTGTCGGGTTTCTTCTAAATAGAGATAAGACAATTCTTCCTGCAAGGTGAGCATGTCACAGTCACTCAGGGTTGGACACTTGGGAGTGGGTCTGGAGGAGGTATCCGAGTTTCCCGAAGTAGCCAGCTGTGCTGTCTCGGTGGTGGTGGGAGGACTGCCTATGGGAACAGCTCCCAAATTACTCAGTTGTTGTCATGGCAGATCACACATAGAGATCTTGGGAGCATGCTCAGTGTAACTGGGGTGGGGGCAGGGTGAGCAGGGGGACAGAGGAGAACATGACTCCTGATTTTTAAAAATATTAGTATAATTGAGACAGATTTCTTGTAGAAGACACATTCAGCAGCCATTCTTCAGATATCTCTCGGCGTGACTGAAATTTGTCAAATAAATTGTACCTGGGGAGGATGTCAAAATATCCCACTGAGTGACCAAGTAGGGGAAGGAGAGAGAATTAGGCATTTCATTTACAAAGACTGTTGTCTATGTGGGTCTTTGGCTAACATTGTCCCAAAATCCTAGCCAGGGATAAGATTTTACAGTGGCCACCCATTGGCAATAAGAGGATTAATAGCAAAAATCTGTTGACATTTGTTACCCAGCTCACACAAAGATGGTCAGTAACAATGAGGCAAAGCTGGGACTTTGAACTAGACTGGCTCACATCTCTCCAGGAGTTCCTTCCGGAGACCCACCCTCTCAAAGCTGCTATGCATCGACTTCCCTAATGAGGCTAGGAAACCTGTGTCATGCACAGGACTCCCTCCCTGAAGCAAAAAGTCCTCTAGGAAGATGAAATAAATGCTCTAGATATGGAATTTTTGAGGCACAATGCAGGTGTCCCTCCCAGATTGAGAAGGTGCAACCGGACAGTCTTTGCATAATCTCCTCTTCCTCCTTGGTGATTTTTCTTTATAAAACATCTCAGCTTTTCAGCCTGATGGCACAGAGCGCCCCCTCTCCCCCACTTTGGTACTTACCCACTGTCCCTTGGACGGTGTTCACCTACCTAAATCAACTCAACTTTGTTTTTGCCTCCTTGATAATTTGCTAATTCTTTTAGTGAACCACGACACTGGCTTTCTATTGCCATCTCACTCAACAGTGCATGCCTGTAATCAGCTCAATGTGAAGATCATCAGTTCTCAGTACCTCAGCACCACACCGGAAAAATAAAAAGTCTTAGCTCCTTTACTTTACAGAACAACACATACACAGAGCAGGGGTGGGGTAGGTAGAAATCCCTGTTTGATGGCTGTTTGATGGTTCTGAAAGCAGGTGAGCCAGGATAAGAATGGATAACTGAAGAGTGAACTTCTTTCCATCATATGTGTGTGTGTGTGTGTGTGTGTGTGTGTGTGTGTGTGTGTGTAGTTTCATTATGTTACCTAGGCTGGGCTCAAATTTGTGGGCAAGTGGTCTCCTATCTCAGCCTCTCCAGTAGCTGAGACTACAGCATGCACCACCACACCCTCTCCTTAATTTATTTTCATTTTTATATTTGGGGACTGAAGATCAAACCCAGGACGCTAGGGAAGTGCTTGATCACTGAGCTAAACTCCCATCCCACTCCCATTTTTTTAAGTCAATGTAAGCTACTGAAGTGGAAGTCATTGCAGTAAGATAGAGTATCCTCAATTTTAATGAATAAGAGCATCCTCCCTCCTCCCCTCAGGAAACCTCATCCTCTGTCCTGTCTTGCCCAGGGAAGCCATTTCTTCTGAAGTAAAGTCCCCTTTTGGGCAGAGTTCACCTGAGCGTGCATCTTCTTCCCTGCCTCCTCTGACCAAAGCAAATAGAGGGCCACCACAGGTCCCAAATAAGGTGGCCTGCAGCGCCCATGGGGTTGTACTGAGTTACTCTTGGGCTCTGTATTCTGTGCAGTAGTGGGAGGAAACATCACAGCGGTTGGACTGCAGCATAGTGAAACTATCCCTCACACATTCATCCATAGGTTGTTCTTATTTTATTATTTTTTTTGAGAGAGGATCTCACTCTGTAGGCCAGGCTGGTCCTGAATTCACTATGGAGCCCACGCTGGCCTTGGACTCACAGCAATTCTCTTGCCTCAGCCTTCTTAGTGCTAGGATTACAGGTGTGCACCACCACACCCAGCTTTTGTGGTGCTGGGGAATTGAACTCGGTTACTTAGCACTTAACTTAGTGCTTGCTGGGCAAGCACTTTAACTGCTGAGCTATTCCTCCCACCCCCTGTTCTTGCAGGAACACTGCAAGTATGTTCTGCATCTCAGCTTTTATCAAGTAGTGCAGTGTCATGTGCTGTGCTAAATAAAGTCTTTCCACATACTGTCTTCTTTCATCTTTTTGACATTCTTATGTAAGGTTGCTACCCTAACTATTGTTTATCTTTCTTGCTTTCTCCCACCTCAAGGCCTTCACACTGAACTGCATCCCCAGTCTGTTTTTTTATTATTATTATTTTTGATTTTGAGACAGGGTCTCACTACGTTGTTAAGTTGTCTAGGCTGGGTTTGGATTTGGAAACCTCCTGCTTCAGCCTCCCAGAGTGCTGGCATTATGAGCATGCACTACTACACCTGACTTGTTTTTATTTGTTTGTTTATTTGAGATAGGGTCTTGCTCTGTAGTCCAGGCTGGTCCTGACCTCACAACATAACCAGGCTTGCCTTGATTTTAGGCAATCCTCCTGCCTCAGCCTCCCAAGTGCTAGAATTACAGGCATGTGCAGCCATACCCGCTAAGTTTTATGTGGTACTGGAGAGTCAAATCAAGCCAGTGCTTTAACCACTGAGATATGCTCTCAGCACTTGTTTTTGATTTTGACACAGGGTCTCGCTAAGGTGCTAGCTGCTAAGTTGCTAGATGCTAGGGTTGAGCTTGCAATCCTCCAGCCTCAGTTTCCCAGACAGCTGGGATTACTGGTGTGTACCACTAGTCCTGCTTCCTTTTTCATTTTGTGACAGGGAGTATCTAAGTTGTCACATTGTCCAAGATGGGCTGAAACCTGTGATCTTCCTACTTCCGTCTCCCATACAAGTGTGTACCACTATGCCCAGAATAAATGTTTAGAGATGAGGAAACTGAGACAAAGAGGGGTTCTGTAGTATGTTCAAGGCTGCCCAGCTGATGAGCAGTGTGGATCTGGGACTGACCCAAGTCTCAGCGTGTTTCTGAACACAATGTAAACCCATGTAAAGAAACGCATCTCAAATCTTAGTCAATCCACAGTATCAGTTTCTTTAACTTTTAGTGTAATTGAAGAAACTACCAAATTCAGGATTTTTCCCTCTTTAATGTAAATTTAGATACTTTGCCTGAAATACAGCTTTTCAAGTCAAGTAAGTGGACTCACCACCTTCCTTGACCTATTACTGAAAAATGCATTCTTCATCTAATATTCAGTCTGACACAAATGCACCCACGCGTGCACACACACACACACACGAGTGCACACGCTCATTTTTATTGCCTTTTACACCTCTGATGGCTATGGCAGAAGGCATGGGGCAGTGGTTAAAGTGCTTGCCAACAAGTACAAAGCCCTGAGTTCAATTCCCCAGCACCATTAACTGGAGGTGGTGATGCCTGCCTATAATTCCAGCCCTGGAGAGGCAGAGGCAGGTGGATTGCTGTGCTTTAGAGGCCAGTCTGACTGGAAGTTCGGGACCAGCCTGGAGACTAGAGCGAGATCCTGCCTAGAAATAAAGGAAGATCTGATGGGTAGACTTTCTCTGACACCAGTTCATGGGATTAGCAATTCCGGAGAACACGCATTTGCCTCTTTCCAGTGCTAACACCTTCGGAGCTCGAGAGAGAGGCGCAGTGATTCACGGTGCCACGGGCCCACCACACCACACCACACCACACCAGAAAAATTAAAGACTTGGAAATAACGTGTTGGTATCGTGAGAATTCACCCCAAGCAAGGCAGACCCAAAACAGACCTTGTCCGGACTCCCTTCCAAAGGGTTTTGCATATGCAAATGTTTTCATGGTCCTCGGTTTCTCACCCTGGTGCAGGGGATTAGCGGGCATTTCCCCCGGAGTGACACAGTCACAGTGTCGCGCGGGGCCAGGTGGCAGCGAGGGGATCCAGCAACACTGCCCGCGTTCGCGGAGGCGGCTACTTGGGAGCAGCTCTCGCCCGAGGCCCTGTGCCCCGGGTGAGCCCAGGTGAGTCCAGGACGCCGCCAGGCTGGGGGGACGGTGCCGGGGAGGGGCTCGGGGACAGCCGGAGTCCGCCAGGCGCCACGCCCCGGGGTCCCGCTCCCCGCCCCGCCCCCGGGTCCCGCTCCGCGCTCCGGCCCCGCCCGCGGCGCAGGGGAAGGGGCGGGGGCCGCGCTCTCC
Organism: Ctenodactylus gundi; assembly: GCA_004027205.1. NCBI lineage: Eukaryota > Metazoa > Chordata > Mammalia > Rodentia > Ctenodactylidae > Ctenodactylus > Ctenodactylus gundi. Next base: position 101,241 of record PVKB01002066.1, on the reverse strand, counting down.
TCCCGCGCCCGGCAGCCGGCGCGCGCCCGCCTCGCGCTCCGCGCTCCCCGCGCTCCCCGCGCTCCCCGCGCCCCGCGCCCGCGAGGCCGGGCCGGCTTCTCCCAGCCGCCGCGATGGCCGCGGCCGAGCGGGGCTGAGCCCGCCGCCGCCGCCGCCCCCGGGCCCAGCCATGGCGAAGCAGTACGACGTGCTGTTCCGGCTGCTGCTGATCGGGGATTCCGGGGTGGGCAAGACCTGCCTGCTGTGCCGCTTCACCGACAACGAGTTCCACTCGTCGCACATCTCCACCATCGGTAAGGGGCGGCGGCCCGGGCGCCCTCTCCTGCCTCGGCCCTCGGCGCCGGCTGGGAGGCTGCGTCCGCGCGAGGGGCGCAGAGGCCGGGGCGAGGGGATGAACCCGAGGGGCCTCCGCTTGCCCTCCCGAGCGGGGTGGCATCTCCGGACCCTCGCCAGGGAGCCTTCCCGCCCAGCGCAGGGCACCCGGAGGGTGTAGGCCAGGTACGCCTACCGGGGCAGCGACGGCCGTAGCCAGTGAAATGACATCCCTACAGCCCCGAGTGAAGGGGGGAGGGGGCGCGCGGCTCCCCTCAGGGCGGGGATCGGCCGCTGGGTACCCTTAGGGCAGGGTGACCCGGGTGAGCCGGGCCGAGGAAGAGGGGAGGGGCCACACGGGTTGAGTTTCCAGGGCATAGCTGTGACGGGAAGCCCCAAGGTGGGACACCTGGAAAAGGGTAACAGAAGGTGAGAACGCGTCGTCGTTTGGCAGAAGCATCTGTTGGGATGAAGGCTGGGGAGGATGGGAAAGGCAGTCCCCGGGTCAGAGGCAGGCGGGACCCACCTTAGCTGCCTCTCTGATCTGGCAGGTCTGGCAGTGGTTAAAGGGCCTGGGCCTGGTGGCATCTAGACAGCCCTGTGAGGGGGTCGCCTGGTCCATGGTCTCCACGCTAGAAGAACCACTCCCTCGTGGACCCTGAAAGGCCCTCTTCTGTGGCAGGTCTGAATTAAGGGGATTGCACCCACACCTATTGGTTCCATGCTTGGCCAGGCCCTTGCTGGGAATACCTGTAGGTGGGCCATCCAACTGGAAGGGCCCTAGAAGCCCGTGCTGCCTCAGGGAGGCCTCAGGCTCTCAGCTCCCTCTTCAGGATCTCTCACCCCTCCTCTTCACTCCTCCTCCAGCACAGCACACACTCCTGGCGGAGGCGAGGGTGTGGACAGATGCAGCCAAGAAGGACAGCCACGATGGCGGTGTCTTTCCCCAGCCTTGGCCCCGGAGCATGCCGAAAGCCTCTGGAGAACTCAGGGAAGAGGCAGGGGCTGGGGAAAGACATGGCAATTGAGCCAGGGACTGGCTGAAGGACCACATGGGGTATGAGGACAGGTTGTAGGCTTGGGGACAAAGGTCAGCAGATTACTGCTTACCGAAACTGGCAGTGGCTATTTTTGATGTGAGCCTGCTGCCAGGAACTGCTGAGCTATTTGCAGAGAACTCTAGGCTGCTGTGGCCGTGGCTTTTGCCTGACGAGCAGCATTTGCACCCTGGTTTCCTGGCCACTCTCCAAGTCCCAGGAGCGCCCTGAGCTTTTCCCTCTGAGGGCTCCACGCATTCTATCGGTGCAGCATCAGGCATCCCATCAGTGCAGATGCGCTCAAGACACCTTCTGAGCTATGTGGGGAGTGCCTCTCCCCTGGGAAACAATGCCCCACCCTTTCAGCAGATAGGTAAGGGACCCCTATTTCTCAAACCCCAGGATGGCTCTTCTGAGGTTCATGAATTCCTTAAAGAGAACCCTTTGCCTCGTAGCACTAATCGTCTAGCACTAATCGTCAGTACCTTCTTTCTGTTACTAGGGGAATGCTAGATAAGTGCCTCAGAGACCTGGGCCAACCACTTTGGGGCAGAGGTCAATCAGTAAGCTGGGTGGCATGCCTCCACAGTACCCTCTTCCACCCAGACTGTTGATATGTTGGCAGGAAACCTGAAGATGGTCCCCAAAGTTCTTGCTCTGCTTCTGTTTGACAGGTCCCCTTTCCTACAGGATGCAGAAGACTCCTTAGGAGGTTGGATTCTGTGGAAGAGAAGGAAACCTGCCTTGTTTCACACCAGTCTTGTTAAATCTGTCCTAGTGGATTCTTAAAACCTTTCTTATTTAAAGTTTACTAAGGACCTGTGGTTCTTCTTCATCTTGGCTGTGTTTTTCAGCATTAAGTAAAACTTTAGGGAAAGAGTGGGGTGGTCAAGAGCTTTTTCATTAGGTGCTTTGGGAAACCTCCCAAGATGATGAAAGGGCAGCCAGGAGACAAATCAAGGAACCAAGGAAATGGGGCTACCAGGTCATATTCATTCACATATCTTTCTCAAAATGTGTGTGCCTTGTAGGCTAGCTATGGGAAGTTCTCAGAGCAATAATATACACAGTCCCTGCCCCCAACCTGTACGCAAAGGTCTTTCCCCACCCTGGGCACTGTACACCAAGTATGTGGTTTTGGGTTTTTGTTTGTCTGTGTGAACAGGGAAAACAAGACTATTCACGCATTACTGCCAAAGCAGAGTTCAGACTCTTGGCTCATGTTGACATCATCTAGGCTGGCTCTTTTGGGATCTGCTGGGCACTGTAGTTATCATAAGAGCTTGTGGTAACAAGGAGACCTTTCAGGTGGACTGAGGTGCTGACTGCCCCTCCCTCTTTCTTCTGGCCAGCAGTCAGGACAGGTGGTCCCACAGCTAGAACTGTTCAGAGTGTGGGTGCTCCCTGCCTGCACTGTGGTGCTCCCAGCTGGGGCTGGTGCAGAGGGGTACAGTCAGAGCCTTAACGTTCTTTGCTGACAGATCTTTCCTGAGCATTCCTACAAAGCACCTGCCAGGGATTTTTAGAGACACTGCAGCCTAACCTTTTCTGTTCACAGAAGCTTATAATCTAGTTGGGCAAGCAAGACCCAGGCAAAAAAATCCCTATTGCCAAGATGAGATGACAGTCCCGAAAGCGCTTGGTGACAGGGAAGGTCTTGCAGAAGCTTTCACGGTGGTGGTTCACATTGTCCATGAGCGATGCGCCCCAAGGCAGCCAGCCATGGTATATGCGCTGTGAGTGCTGTTGCTGTGGATGTCAGAGAGAGGCCCCCTGAGTTCCAGCTACCAGGGAAGGCTCGGCTGTGTGGGCTGCCTGTGGCTGTTCCTGAGCAGAAGGGAGCAGATGGAGCAACATGAGCAGAGATAACAGAGGTGCTAAGTAAGTGGGCGCCGGCAGGACTTGGGCAGCCTGGCTGCACCAGGAGGGAGTTTTTAGAAGGAGAATAAGAACATTCCTCTGCTTCTCTCTGCCTTGAAGGTGAGACCCAATCTTATCCCTGTTTTCGTAGGCCCTAGTACAGGACCAGCTACCATCTTAACACATGCTGTTAAGTTACTACTGAATTAAGGTTGGACCCAATTGGCAAAGGGTATCAAGGCCCCAGTGGGACCTGAGCCTGGCAATGGAAGAAAAGGTGTGTGAGCAGGGTGCTCATGACAGTTGGTTAGAAGGGGAGGTTAACTCTGGGAGCAGGGGGCACATCAAGGGCTGTGCTAGTGGCGGGTCTTGAAGAAGCATCTTAACCAGCTTCTTTTTACCCATCCTGCCCTATCTGATGGCACCCGCACTGACCTCCCCACAAACAACTGTTTTGGTCTCCCTGCAGACATAGGAATGGACATAAACCCATCAGTGTGACCCAGAAGGGTCTCATGCATCCTATGCTGTGTCAGGCAAGGAGATGTTCTACTAGGGTGTCTGTGTTCATGGGCCCCCGGATGCCCTTTCTGCAAGGTGGCTGCAGTGGGATATCAGCCGCTAATGCAAGCTGACGGGACTATCCAGGAGTTGGTTTTCTCTCTCCCATCTTTGTTCTCCTTATTGGACTGTCACCTGGTCTTTGGACTTTTTATTTGAAAAGTCACCCTAACGCTGTTCTCCTTTTGAGCAATGAGAAGGCTGTGGTTGTGATTTTCCAGTTGAACTGGTTGGGCCCCTGTGGCCCAAGGCCACTTTTGCACCTGGGTTATCTGCTGTCCTTCTCAGGAAGTTCCGGTTGTCTGGGGCAAAGATCCAGGTGATTGAGGGGAAGGGAGACAGAAGGGAAAGGCCAGAGGTCTAGATCTGAGCTTGGAACCAAGTGGCCTAACAGACACTGGTGCACATGCCATGGTCCCGGGGTCTGCCTGAGAAGCCAGGTCCAAATGCTTTGTGACATGGTGGCAAGGTCCTGGCGGGGGCAGCACTCAGCTGGAGTAGCAGGTCTTAGCAGTAGGGTGCTTTGTGGAGAAGAACTGAAGAGGAACGTGATCCTTAGAACAGAGAGCCCAGGTGGACTTGCACAGTCTCTGTGTTGTTACTTGCTGTATGACCTGCAAACACTTATCTAATGTCCTTGTGCTTAGTTCTGCGTCTCCAAATTGAAAATAGGAACAAGTTTTCTTTCCTTTCCTTTTGTAACTGATTAATTAATTTAGTGGTACTGTGGATTGAACCCAGGGCCTTTTTACCAAGATGCAGCTTCAGCTGGTTTTTATTGTTTATTTGAAACAGCATCTCACTAAGTTGCTAATTTGCCCGGCCTGGGCTCAAATTTGCAGTCCTCCTGCGTCAGTCTTCCATAGTGCTAGGATTAGAGGCCTTCATCACCATGCCCAGCTAATAGATTCTTTCTTAATGGTTGTTGGAAATATTACAGAAACTAATGGATAAAGAGCATTTATCAGAGCTCTCGATGAATTGGCAGGTGCTGTCATTATATTATTATTCTTTCTGGTGTTGAGAATGTTATAGAGATGACTACCCTGTCAGAAATGTGCCAGGAGATTGGTCTGCCCGTCTCTCGTGGGTTCAGTCACTTGGGCCCTACTTATCAAATGCCCACCTGTGTCAGGTTCCATGTTGGGAACAGTGATGAACACCTCGGAAATCAAGGAACTGCCTTGCATCCAAGGCACAGGAGTCGGGCTGTTCCATCTCAGTTTCTGTCCCAGCACCCCTCTGGCCCTGGCAGTCTGGTGTCTGAGAAGTCCAGTGGCTTGATGATGAAGTGGAGAGGAGCAGTGTGGCCCAGGAGGACAAGGATGGCTCTGCTTCAAGCCTGAGGTGCTTCCCGTTCTTCCTTCTGGCACAGACGAAGTAGTCCTGACCTCCCAACTTCTTCCCCAGGAATGGGACCTCAGGGGACAAACACACATGAACCCGCAGAAGGTTTCTGCTGATTTGTGCGTCGTCCCACATAGACAGATCTGCAGCTTCACCCACGGCCTGCAGCACCCTGCCTCTCTCCCCCGCTCCCTCCAGCTCCCTCCTGCTCCCTGCTTCCCACCGTCCTTCCCTCTCCTCCCCCTCCTGCCTCCTCCTCAGCCTCAGGCAGGTTGGTGAGGAGCTTTATGACATGAAAGTCGATATTTGGCCATTACCCTTCCACCCTGATTGCCAGCTCTTCTCAGAGTGCCCCTTCTGTAATCTAATATTTGTGGCTGTGTCCTTGTAAACCTGCCAATTTTCTGTACAGGCCTCTGCCCTCTCCTTGGCCCTTCTGCCAGGTCAGTGGGCTCTGTCACTGGAGGCGCAGGGCTTCCTGGACATCGAATCCCTTCCCCCAGTTTTATAACCAGGACAACTGGGGCCCCCAGAGATGTAGTGGCTGATCTTATGTGCAGGTAGCTCAGATTTGAACCATCTTTCTCAGTGTTCCAAACTGGCTTTGGTCCTGCCCTTTACCCTCACCTCTCTTTGCCAGTTGCCAGATGGTACCGCCCTCCTGCGAGCCAGAGGGGAAGGCCCTGCTTCCTCTACCTACCCCGGAGGGAGAGTCAGGGCCTGTGACCGGGAGCCCAAGCGGGGCCCTTGTAGGACGAGATGCGAGCGTTGTCTTCTGCCATCATTTTGATAGAGGTTTACTGAGAACTCTGAGGCTGGCGCACCGTGGCCCACAGAGAAGGGCACCAGTTGGCTTTCGGTCCCCAATTGCTCTTCCCTGATTAGACTTCTCTCTCCCTGCTGCTCTTTTGCTCTTGGCATGTGCTGACTTCATTCATTTGGTCACTCGCTCGCTCATTCATTTTTCTCTCATATTCAGCTTTGTTGAATGATATTTAATGATTGGCCTCTGCCAAGCAATGGAACGGGCAGTAAGATGCCGGTGTGCCCTCTAGTGCCCCCAGGGGAGCTGGTGTCGGGCTTTCCACAGCCACAAGGGACTGTGTACCGACGGCACCGCTTTTGAGTTGCAGAGGAATGGGAAGGTCCTTCAGGGAGGGTATGAAGCTTCTCAGGGTAGGGATATTTGAAGGGTAGGGTTTTGAAGATAGAGTAGGATTCCCGAGGGGACAGGGGTCAAGAAAGGCCCACATCCTCTCCTTGTATCCTCTCACTATACTGAGGCTACTGCTGTTCAGCCTTGCTGAGTTTGGGACCACCTGGGAATGACCATACTGTGGTCACACAGCTTAAGTTCGGGTAGGTCCTTGTGAAGGGTTTGCTTTGCTGGCTGTGAGGGCAGGTACATCTGGAGCCTCGTCCCTTTGCGGGTGTTTGTTCCTGGGGTCCCAGCCCTGTTATCTTCTTCCACAAACCTTCAGCTGAGAAGCAGGCCCAGGAAAAGCAAGCTAGACCAGCTGGTCAGTAGCCTGGCTGATTTGAGCTGTCTGAGCAGCCTACCCTGAGCACCCAGCAGACACGCTCAGAGAGGCAAGGCCCTGCCCAGGGGTGAGACAGGTAGCTGGCGTTTGCTGCACCTCACAGAGGCTCAGGGGAGGTCTGCTCCCAAGGCAGTGGGGAAAGCATGGGAAGGGAGGTGCTCTCCTGAGCAGTGATTCTGTGCACAGGACTGGGGCTGCACCCACGTGCTCCTGAGCTTCAGAGCCTGTTTTTTGTGGCTGTGACTCAATACCTAACATCCACAAATTTAGGGAAGGAAAGGTTTGTTTTCGCTCATGATTTCAGAAGGTCAGAGTCCACTCACAGGTAGCCAGCAGCAATGCAAGTACATGGCAGAGGCAGAGGTGGAGGCACTCACAACATCACATACAGGAAGCCAAGTCCCATCAAGTCCCGTCTCTCCCCAGAGGAAAAAGCTATAGCAATCTTTTCTCCTTTTTATACAGTTCAAGTTCCCAATTGGGTCTCCCACATCCGGCTGGGTGTTGTTCCCTCATTTGCTGGCCCACAAATCACTCCCACTCTAATCCAAGGTGGTATCTAACTCCCTAGTCTAGGCATAGTTCCTGAGTGCCTTAAATTGACATAATCTCTCCAGTGGTCACAGAGCTCAGGAAGTTGGGAAGTCCGGCCAGGGAGCTCCAAAGCTGGCCGTGCTGGTGTTTGGGACGCTTCCTGTTGTGTTCTCTGAGTTAGGGCTCTGTACAAGTTCTGTGTTGTATGCAACACATGTGTACTCATGTGCACTTGTGAAGGTCCCTGTGAGATGTGAGGGAAGCAAGGGCTTTGTCTTCCTCCCTTATAGCAGAGGAAAGAATAAGGCCAGTCCCTCAGCCTTTTCCCTCTGGAGAATTGAGTTTGACCAAATGTGTTCCTTCTGATGACATTTGCTGCTTCTTTTGCCTGGATCCTTCATGTCTTCTCACTGCTGGGACCTCTTGGTCACTCAGGCCTCAGCTGAGATGCTACCTCCTTTAAGAGGTCTTCTCTGAGCAGCCAACCTTTATAAAGTAGCTTGCACGCCTCACTCCCCACTTCACATTCCTGCTTTCACTACTATTACTACTACTACTTCTTCTTCTTCTTCTTCTTCTTCTTCTTCTTCTTCTTCTTCTTCTTCTTCTTTTCTTCTTCTTCTTCTTTGAGACAGGGTCTTGCTCTGTAGCCCAGGCTGTCCTTGGACTCCCAGCAATCCTCCTGCCTCAGCCTCCTGAGTGCTGGGATTACAGGCATGTGCCACCACACCTGGCTTATGTGGTGCTGGGTAATCTTTAACTGCTGAGCCATTCCTCCAGCCCCCCTGCTTTTACTTCTTAGCCCTTAGCCCTCTCTGAAATTATACATTGCCTTACTTACGATCTGTTCTGTTAGAATAGAAGCTCTCTGAGGTCAAGCTAGCGTATTTGTCTTGGGTACTTAGCTTAGTTGCTGGCATATAGTAAGTGTGTGTGTGTGTGTGAGTGTGTGTGTAGTGGTATTGGGGATTAAATGCAGCGCCTTCACCCTGAGCTACATTTCCAGCCCTTTTTTATTTTTTATTTTTTAGATTTTTGGGACAGGATCTTGCCAGATTGCTAAGTCGCCCATGCTGGGCTCGAACTTGTAGTACTTTGCATCAGATTCTCAGCATGATGGGATGACAGAACTGTGCTACTGGGTGCCACTTGCTACACAGTAAGCATTTAATAACTCTTTGTTTGAATGAATGAATGAATGAGTGCATTCTCCCAGAGGACTTTTGCTTTCTCCTGAGGGAAGTTGCAGGTAGCCTTGACTTGCAGGGACTCGTATGACAAAGAGCTCTGTGTACCTGGTGTGTGTTTGGGGCTGTGAGAGAAAGAGGAGACTCGTGCAAAGGTGAACCGTTTGCGGAGGCTTCAAGCTCTTTTGCTCAGCCATGTGTCACAAGAGAAGCTCAGAGCAGGAAAGGAAACAGTGGCTATCCTGATCCTGTATGAGTAGGGTCCACAGACATGAGGGGTCCATGTCTTAGAGTAATGCTTCTTGTCAACCAGAGTCACTCTGAGTGTCAGATGCCACCCAGCAGCTCAGCCAGGCTTCTAGAATGACCTTGGAGGGCCAGGATACTCAGGAATAAGGAGTTTCTGGGGCTCAAGTCCTGGGTTTTCCATTCCTTCTGCCCTTCTGAGTGTCAGTGTTGGACCTGGAAACGTTCCACATGGTAACAACAGCTTCTGGGCCACTGCGCCCTTTGCTTCCAAGACTGACCCTTCAGGATTTGATGGTGGCCTCTAGAGTGGTCCTAGTTTCTTTTTTACCACTGTCCTTCTGGGTGGAGGTTGTTTACATGCATCTGCATTTTGAGAAAGAAAGGAGGGATAGACTATTATTTTGAAATTTCTAGAATTTCTTGGGGGTGGATGTCTGAATAAGAGCCTTAGATCCCAGAACTTTTGAGGTCAGACGTTGCTTCAAGCTGAGTTAGAATATCAGGATTCCATCTGTCAAGGCCAGGGCTCGCTCTTAGATTTCTGCTTCCTGTCACTTCCGGAGCAAGATGGTATATCACTGACTCATATGTTTGTTCTGATAGCCTGGGTGCACCATTTCCCCAGAATAAAGGTGGCGTAAGGGACAGTCTGTAATTCCATAGAGAAAGCCCAGTAAATAGGAAAGGCTACGAGTCACCAGACAGAAGACAAAGGGACGTAACAAATGGCAGGCTTGGGACAAAATGTTCTCCTCCTAGCCTGTTGCCCAGCAGCTGAGAGGGGTATTTGTGAGCCAGGGTCCTTTGTCTCAAATCCTATCTGTTTTGATTCTGAGCTCTGTGCAGAATTGTGCACCTTCCTGGTACCCCCTCCCATGTCCCTCCATTATTGGGCTCTTGAGAAATTCTTTGCTTATGGAGAAGTGTTGGATACATTATTTGGGGTGGCAGTCAGATGGATACCGTCCTCCGGGGTCTGCTATTGTGTAGCGCTCACTGTGGGGCTCAGTTTGGGGTTGCTCGGGCATAACCTTGGAGGTGACTGCCTGCCGCCACAGGCGGCCGAAGTTCCCCGTGCCCAGCGCAGGCCAGTCCCTACAGAGGGAGGGAGTGGAAGCATTGCTGGGGCTGACGTGGGGTAACCGAAGCCAGCCGGGCCGGGAGATTGGGTGGTGGCCTTGAGTTTCAGGTGTATTAAATTGTTCCTTGTTGTGGAGTCTCATTGCTCATGAAAAGGCTCAGGTCACACTTCTGGCCCTCTGGGCTGTGGTTGATTGTAGTGATAGCATTTGGCACCCAGACCCAGCCCTGTTTCCACTGAAGCATGTGGCACCTGGCGGGCTGGCAAGCTGGCAGCTGACATTAACCCATGAGGTCCTGCCCTGCCAGTAGGCACACCTTACCTTTGCCAGGGTTTAGGCTGTAGCCAGACTGTAGGAGCTGTTGTGCTGCATGCTGAGAGGTATTTCCTCCCTTTGATGAAGTATTCCACCCACTTAAAAGCCTCAGGTCTTAGCCCACCCCCCTACCCACCCCCCACTCCCAGCAGGATACCCAGTTACCTTCTAGAGCTCTTTACCTCCCTCAGGCTGTGATTCGGGTCCCAGCCTCCCCCAGGGGAGACTGAGGTTGAGAGGATTCTGGGCTAACATTTCACAAGGCTTTCTGTGCCAGGTCTTGCTGTGGGTTTTACACCTTCTCCCGTAATCCTTAGATACCGGGAGGCTGGGGTGGGGAGATTAGCCAGTGGTCCAAGTGCACACAGGTAACTAGAGGTAAAGGCAGAGTTGGAGCTAAACTCTGGCCTTCCATCATTCCTCATCGCCCTGCTGTTCTCTTGGTCTTGCCACACTTCCGTGTGCTTTCTAGGGCTTTCTTTGGAAGCAGAAGGTGTGTTCTTTACCTGTTGCCCCTGTCACTCTTTTTCCAGTCTTCCCAAACTCTCCACTGGGGGACTAGGGGGCAGTAAGCTCTGTCCCATTTGCCTGCTTAGGGCAAGACATACATCTTCAGAGCTCAGTGAGTGCTCTTGTGGCCCACGAGGCTAGGAGGTTCAAGATCGAGATGTTGGCAGGTTTGGTGTCTGGTGAAGGCTCAGTCTCTGCTACAAATAGGGCCCTTCTAGCTTTGTCCTGCCATGCAGAGGGTGAAAGGGGTAATACGCTCCCTCGGGGCTTTTCTTGGGGCACTATCCCATGCGTGAGGAGTGCCCAGCCCTGTGGCCTGCCCCCGCTCCAGTGCTCAAAGGAGGGCTTTGCCTCTCCTCCCAGGTCTCTGATGGCAGCATTGTCACTGTGTTCCAGGACTCCACTTGTAGCCTGACAATTGCTGGAGGGGCAACAACGGTGCAGATAGGACACAGCAGGAGGAACAAGAGGCCTGAGGCTGCCTCAGGCCACAGGCCCACAGTGAGGGCAGTACCATCCACACACAGACAGGTGTCTCACCTGTCTCAACAATTTTTCAGTGCTTTCAGTGTTGCCCACGATTTTGAGGTGTTCACACAGCAGGAAACGTATCCCTGCTCTCGAGCCATGAACATCCACCCCTTCTTACGCTGCCAGGGACTATGGGATCACCATGCTGGTACTGTGCTTACACAGAGGCAGACATTTTTACTTTATGTATGTGCATGTGTATTATATTTTATGGTGCTGAGGATTGAACAAAAGGCCTTCATACAGAGAGCTAGCTACATCCCTTGCCCTTTTTTTTTTTTTTTTTTTTTTTTAATTTTTGACTTTTGAGATAGGCTCTAAGTTGTTCAGGCTGGGCTCCAGTTTGTAATCTTCCTATATCAACCTCCCAGAGTACTAGGGTTACAGGCATGTACCACCATGCTTAGCTTAGGAGCCGACATTTTTGAAACAGCAAGCAAGCAAAACCAAAACAACTTTGATCAACCACAGAACATACTGCCCGATGCTTGGGTACTTCTGTGGGGCTAGAAGACAAAACACACCAGGGGTCAGGGTGGGAATATTGTTTTTACGCCCATTCCTCAGTCTTGTTGTTGATGCATTTTGCCTGTCAGTTTAGGAGCTGCTGGGCAACAGTGGACAGGCTGAATCTTTGGGCAATGCTGGGGGGCTCCCCAGTGACACTAAGGAAAGGACAAGTGCTACGGGGAGACACAAGGGCTGAGCTGGTCCCGGTGTGGACTGACTGCAGTGCTAAGAGCCAGTGTGGTCGTTGTGCACAAGCTTTGTGCATCTCTGCTTCTCTTCGCACATCTCATTATAACCTGGCCAGCCCACCACCCCGCATCCCGGACAGAGCTAGCTGCCTTTTTTTTCCCTCTTGATGTGGGATCTTAGGGGCTAGGTTAAAGTACTTATCTAGCAAGTGCAAAGTCCTGGGTTCAATTCCTCAACACCACATAAGCTAGAAGTGGTGGCACATGCCTGTAATTCCAGTAATCGGGAGGCTGAGGCAGGAGGATTGCCATGTATTCAAGGCCAGTCTGGGTGACATAGTGAGTTCATGATCGGCCTGGACTACAGAGCAAGACCCTGTCTCAATCAAACAGACAGACAGACAGAGAGACAGAGAGACAGAGACAGAGAAGTGGTTGTGCTATGACTCTTAGGCTATCTTTGAACTCCTGGCTTATGCAAGCCTCCTGCCTTAAATTCCTCTCTCTCTCTCTCTCTCTCTCTCTCTTTCTCTCTCTCTCTCTCTCCCTCCCTGTGTGTGTGTGTGTGTGTGTGTGTGTGTGAGTGTGTGTTTGTGTGTGTGTGTGTGTCTGTCCTCCCCATGGGACTACTGGTATACCTCAGCATGCCTGGCTTGGTGGAAGCCAGTTGATAGGCTTAGCTAACCTCCCTTGCTCTTGTTGGCTAAGTCATTTTGTGGCTCACTGGTCACCCCACTGATGGGGTAGTCAGGAGCTGCTTCTGCACAGAGAAATGTGGCACCCAGCCCTGCTTCTCTGAGGAGAGGTCTTGGGCCCAGAAGGATTAGCTAGAAAGGTCCCTGGCCGAGGCCGACTCCACGATGGGTGATGGGCGTGTTAAACGTGCTAGGAGACATGCCGAGCTGCTTGCTGAGCTTGGGCCTATTGTTGGCAAAGAGCCAGCATCCTGCCTTTCTCTTCCCAGTATTCCTAGGACCTCTGCCAGACCTGGGGAGAGGTGTGTCTTAGTTGCTTATTCCTTGCTGGGATGGAATAGCTGATATTCACAACGTAAAGGAGGAAAGATATATCTTAGCTCACAGTTTTCGAAGGTCTGACACAATCTGTTTGTGGACTGCCAGCATGGCAGAAGTCTCACCTGGGAAAAACTTTTCACATTTCCCTTCAAGCTCCACTGGCCATGGCAGGCAAAAAGCCAAGTAAGAAATAGTGAGTTGATGTCTGGAAACTAAGGCCAAGGGCAGAGCTTCTTCAGGAAAACTCTAACCATGTTTCTTCTTCCTTCCATTATTTAGTTCAAATTGCCAGTTGGGCCATCCGTACCCAGGGCAGATGTTTTTCTCTCAGTTCCTGACAAGTCAATCACAGGTACCTGAAAGCTCTGACCTGGGTGTTTCCTGATCTCAACCAGTTGACATAATCCCTCCAGGTCAAGTCCCAAGCATTTGCCCCTTCCAGCTAGGGCCCCCCCCCCCCCCGCCGCCTCCCAACAGCACAGGGATCCATCGGTATCCCACTACATCAAAATACAGGAGGCTTTTGGGGAACCATTACAAAGTGGGTGGTGTCTTCACGCTTCTGTACTCTGTCTTGTAGGGACACCGAGGCAGTGCTGTCAAGCTGATGAATGTGGGCTCACTGGAGACTTCAACTGTCTCAAGGAATAGGAGGTCCCTGAAAACTGGTTATACTGTTTATCTTAGTGTACTCTAAGGAAGTGCCCTAGACTGGTAGTTTTATAAACAACAAAATTGTATCATCCACAGTTCAGGAGTCTGGAAGGTCTGAGATCAAAGGGTTTGCAGATTATCTAGTGAAGCCTCCCTCTGCTATGAAGATGGTACCTCCAAGTTGTGTCTTCCCATTGCATAGGGCACAGGGGGTGACAGGTACCTCAGGGCTCTTTCCAAGGATCCTGATCTACTCACATGACCTAATCACCCCCCCCCACCCAATATCACTTCACTTTTCAATGTAGGAATTTTAGGGGGATGCAGACCTTTGGACCATAAAGTGGGCTTGCTTCCTGTGTGCCTGCAGCTTATGTGTAATGCATCAGAATATCAGAATAGGTGTGTGCTGTGGCAGGGTGTGAAAAAGCAGCAAGCTTCCTCAGCCCCGGAGGGTCAGAAAACTGGTGGAGCGAAGAGTACCCACAGCAGGTTTTGAGAGATGAGTTTCCCAGTTTTGCCTCAGTTTAGAGAGGGTATGGGGATGTGAGTCAGCCTCGCTGTGCCTCGCAGTACCAATCCCCTCTCCTCCCTACCTCAGCAGGATCATGTGGCTAAGGGGTGTGCCAAAAACACAGTATTAGAAGCTTTGGGTGTGGTTCTGCCTAGGGATGAGCTAGAGACAGATGTTCTGTGTGCCAGATACGGTGGTATTCATTGATAATCCCGGCCCTTGGGAGGCTGAGGCAGGATAATCACAAGTTTGAAACCAGCATGAGCTACATAGCAAATTCAAGGTCAGCTGAGACTATATAGTGAGACCCTGTCTCAAAACCAAACCAAACCAAACCAAAGATCTGAGGGAACCCTGACAATTTGCATCTCCATCTCAGGAAGGTCCTTGATGCTCTGATGCCCTCACCCCAGCCTAGCAAGGGTAGAGGAGTCAGGGCCAGACCTTGGAAAACCTTTGCTCCATCAGCATTCTCTGGGTTTGCTTTTCCCGCTGCTCCCAGGAAGCCTCGTGCAGCAGAGGGAAGGTACTAGTGGGAGCAACAGTGAGTCAGGTGCTTTATGGACACTGTTTAAATCTGTCCCCTAACAAGCCTTAGGAGACAGTTCTCAGTCTACAGATGAGAAAACTGACATGAGGAGACTTGCCCACGATCACACAGCTGATGCCCCAAACGGGGCTCAGACCCAGGGGCTTAGTGTCTCCAGCGCCAGTCAGTGTCCCTTCGATGATATCCTCACTCTCAGACTTTGATCTCTCTATTTCTCCACTCCGACATTGCTGGGAACAGTACAGAGTTCTGAGCCTCACTCACTTTATACTTCAGTAGATGTAGGCAGGTCAAGGTAGCTGTAAAAACCAGCAGCAGCAACGACAAAAAGCTTCCAGGGCGATTGTAAAGCAGAAGATCTTCAGAGCCCACCTTGAGACGCAGGGAATACCCATGCCACACGTGGTTCAGGTGCAAAGCTATCACCCAAGTGCAGTTGTCAGACTGAAACGTGGGAATTGCCTGGAGAGCTTGTGTGAACAGGCTGCTGGGCACCAGCCCTGCAGGGGTTGGAATCTGGAGGTCTGGGGGAGCCCAAGATTTGCCTTCCTAACAAGTTCTGGTGACACTGATGCTGCAGGTTTGGGGACACACTTTTAAGAACCACTGTCAGACTGGGTGGTGGCATATAACTGTAATCTCAGCCCTTGGAAGGCTGAGGTAGGAGGATTACCATAAATTTGAGGTGAGCCTGGGCCACATAGTAAGTTCAGGGTTAGTTTGGACTATTGACTATTGAGTGAGGCCCGATCTCAAAACAAAAAAACAAAACACTACAACCAGTCAGGCCTAGTGGTACATATCTGTAATCTCAGCATTCAGGGAGGTTGAGGCAGGAGGATTGCCATGAATTTGAGGCGGACATAGGCCACATAATTGCAGGGCTAGTTTGGACTATAGAGTGAGGTCCTGTCTCAAAACAAAAGAAAAAACCCACCAAAAACAAACAGAACACCACTATCAATCAAGCCCAGTGGTACATACTTATAATCTCAGCACTCTGGGAGGCTGAGGCAGAAGGATTGTGAGTTGGAACCAGCCTGGGTAACTTAGTGACTTAGTGAAACTTTGTCTCAAAATCAAATAAAAAATAGGCTGGAGATGTAGCTCAGTGTGAAGGCCCTGACTGGATCTCCAGTGCCACCGAAAAATAAACAAACCAAAAACTCTACCTTAGAAGTTTGCTGCACACTGTGTGATCCATGGGCCAATAACCTCACCTTACCTGGAAGCTTAAGCAGCTTCTCAGGCCTTGGGTCACACCTGCTGGATCCGAATCTGTGTTTAACCTGGTCCTGGGGTACTTCTCAGGGCTTCTCACATGCCCCTGATGGCTGCCTAAGAGGAAACAGGTGGAGCAAATGAGGCAGGTGCAGAATACCTTTTCTCTCTGTGGATCCCAGAAAGCAACCAATGGCTGTGAGTGTGTGCACAGCCCCTCCAGGTGCACATCCTCACAGCCTGGTGCGAATAACTGAGAGACAATACAGGGAAGGCTAGAGGATCCTGCCCTGAGCTGGGTCCCCAAGAAAATCTCATCATAAGCAGTGCGTTCTGTGGAGAGGTGGGGTGGGAAGGGGCCCCCACACAGTGGCACGGTCAGCAGAGAGGACAGTGGTTGTGGGAATGTGGTAGATGAACGCATCTAAATAGTTGGCTGAGCAGTCCTGGCGCCTTCTGAGGTGAGAAATCGTGAATCTGGAGGGGACTCAGCTGAGCCAGAGTTTTGGCTGTGTCCTGCAGGGCAGTCCCCGATAAGGAAAGGGCCAGGGCCTCACTACTCAGGTGGACATAGGAAGGCCCAGCCTGCGGGGACCAAGAATAGAAGGAGCAGGTTCCCCTGGAAGATCCAAGAGCTGTTGGCTTTCTTTGTAAAGAAAAAGTGAAGGGAAATCCTTGAGAAGTGATAGACTTCCTGTTTCTTCCATCACAGGTCAATGCCTATACACAGCCCGAGCAGAAGCACTGTACATCTCAGACATACTAAAACATTTCGTGTTCAGTGGCCAGGAGGTCCTGGGTTGTAGGATATTGCATTCCTGAGCCCCTGGCCCCACAGCTGAGACGGAGGGAGGATGTGAGGAGTCAAGGCCCTGTGCTCCCTTCCAGGGCAGTTCCACATCCACCTGTCCCTTCTAACAGCTGCTCTCATCTCTCCCTTTTCTCTTACAGGAAAAAAGTCTCCTTGATATTGGAAGCTCCTTCCTCTCCCAGCAGAGCCCTTCTTAAGGCCCACATGGAGATGAGAACCAAAGTGTCTAGTTAACTGTCCTCTCATTCCCTCCCCCAAAGAGCAGAGTCCCCTACAGACTCACAATTTCTCACCTCAGCAGGCCCCAGAGCTGCTCAGTGAGGGGATAGTGAGAGCTCTGGTGTGAAACACCAGTGTTGGAATCTCTGCTACATGCATTATGAATCTTGGACTAGTTATTTGCCTCTCTGAGCCTGTTTCCTTCGACTGACCTCTAAAGACAGCACCATGTGTCTTTCCTTCTTTCTTTTTATTTTTTATTTTTTCCTTTTTTTGAGACAGGATCTCACTCTGTAGGTTGGTAGGTTGGTCCTGAGCTTACTATATAGGGCAGGCTAGCCCCGAACTCAAGGAATCCTCCTGCCTAAGCTTCCCAAGTGCTGGGATTGTCGGTGTGCACCACCACACCTGGCTTATGTGGTACTGGGGAATCGAAACCTCATTGTGATTCCTCCAGCCCCATATGTCTTTTTTAACACGAAGCACTCTGTAGGGCACATAACAAATTCCCATAAATATTAGAGGAATAAAGGAAATAAAATCTTCTGTCTACCCCCCTCCTTGTGACCACAGTATAAGTACAGTATAAGTACAGTATAAAGTTTATTACTGACATGGTACATCATAAAAGATTTACCAGAAAGGAGGGCTCAGATTTCGACTGGGGTAATGAATGAGGAGGGGGGTTGATGGCTTGGGATTTTTTGTGTAATTAAGGGATAGAGCCTGGATTGGGGGGGGGGGTGTCCTTTTCCTGCCAGGAAGGATGGGTCACTTGAGATTTCCATGGGTAGCAAGGGGCAGATGATACATATGGGCTTTCTTTCCTTTTTTTTTTTTTTTTTTTGAGGTAGGGTCTTGCTTTGTAGTCCAGGCTGGTCCCAAACTCTCTATGTAGGCCCAGGATGCCCTTGAACACGTGGCAGTCTTCCTGCCTCCACCTCCTTAGTGCTGGGATTACAAAAGTGTGCCACCATGCTCAGTTTATGTGGTGCTAGGGAATCAAACCCAGAACTTTGCTTGCTAGGCATGCACTTTAACCATGAACTATGGGCTTTTGTAACAGGTTGCCTAGATGTGGGCCAAAGAGAGTGGGGGAGGGCATGTACCATGACAGCTGTCATAGGTTAACAGCAAACAAGGACTCTTCATTGTCCTGATGATGTTGACCCTGTTCTGTGTGGCTGTATCATGTATCTTTGAAAGAAATACCAATTCAGCCTATTGTGCACCTTTGAAATGAGTTGTCTTAGTTCTCTATTCTAGTTGTAAGTTTTGCAAACATCCTCCCAGTGGTGTGATGGCACACTGTTTTGTGACCAGGCTAACATGAGGATGTGCTAGGTTTCTAACTTAAAACAAAATTTATTGTTCTTGTAGAAGTCATGGTGTCATCAAACAGAATTTCTTGATTCTTTTCAAAGCCACGTACTAACAAGAAGCATGTTCCTGATAACTGTTTGTCCAGGGCGGGAGGAAGCCACTGGGACCTCCCTCCAGGGCCAGGTGACCCTCTCCTGCCTTCCTTCCATCCTCCTCTCCATCCCCCTTTCTCTGTACATGGGGAAGAATAGCTGCCAGATGTTGCCCATTTGGAGACACAGAACTCAACCCAGATGAATCAGCTCAGGCGGCCAAGAATGATTCATGTCTGACCAGCTTGATTTAGCTCAGGTTGTCTGTTCTGAGTCTTTCTGCCTTTTAATTAAATGATGATTGGTCTTGGTAGTGGGAGAGAAGAGACTGAATTTAATCTGTCTGTATTTGTGGAGAGCTGGGGATGGGATGGATAAGGGACGTGTCTTCTTAACTGGCAAGGCAGTGGTGTGGGGCAGTCTAGGTTGGGCCATGCTGCCTGCTGACAGGTGGTCCAGATCCCTGCCCTTCCCATGTTCCCCATCTGAAAACTGTGGTGATGGGTGACACCCACCCCTGCCCTGCTTCCAAGGAATACCTGAAGACTTCAGCTTAGCTACAGCCTTAAGTTACTGGGCACAGTGACTGGGTGTAGTTTGGGCCAGGGAAGCACAGTGATTGAAACATCTTTGGTTGCCTGTCTGTCAGCACTCACAGTCAGGCCTGTGATGCTGCTGCTGCTGACTTCTCTTTCTCTCTCTCTCTCTCTCTCTCTCTCTCTCTCTCTCTCTCTCTCTCTTTCTTGAGGCATGGTCTCTTCTCTGTAGCCCAGGCTGGTCCTGAACTCAGGACAATCGTCCTGCCTCAGCCTCCGGAGTGCTGGGATTACAGTGTGCACCACCACGCCTGGCTTATGTGGTGCTGGGGAATCAAACTCGGGTACCTAGCTCTTGACTTAGTGCTTGCCAGGCAAGTGCTTTAACCGCCGAGCCATTCCTCCAGCCCTGCTGACTTCTCTTGCCGCTGCCCTGGGCTGGTGTGCTGGGTGCTGTTTCTTGGATCTTGTAGCTTAGCTCCTCACGCGCTTGGGTCAAAGAGCCTGAGTATGCTGAGCCTCCCCACAGCCACATTGTGCACACTGCTCTTCATCTGACCAGGTGACAGCACTCCTGTGCCCTGTCACACCCAGGCGCTGGACTAGGTGGTGCGATGGCTGCCACAGACTGCTGGGCGGCATTGCCTTTCACGTCAGCTAGAGTAGCACTGTCAGCTGCTCTCTGAGGTGATCTGTAAAGTCCCTTCTTTTTTTAACTCTTGAGTAAATAGAGGCTCAGACAATAAAAATGCCCAAAATATAATTGTAAGAGGCCCTAATCAGGGTTCTGGTTTAGGCCTGACTTCGAAGCCCATGTTCCTTGTATGTGGTACGCAGCAGTGCCTCCTGCACTCAGTGGGTTTCATAGCACCAGAGACATGTGGAGACTTTTCTCTGACAGGCCTTGCCAGGTGCAGGGCCTTTTTGCACAGCCATGGGGTTGCACCAGGGGCAGTGTCTTCCAGGTCACCATGGCATCACAACCTACTCGTGATCATCAGGGATGCAGAGAGGGCGGAGAGGACTGGGCTACTCCCACTGAGCTCTGTAGGACGGGCTCATTGTGAGTAGTTAGACACAGTCCCTCGTCTTCACTCTGCCTCCCTGTTTCCTTCAAGTCCTGTACTGCAGACAGGTTTGGGCTCAGAGGAGGGGAGCCCGATTCCACGCTCCAGAGAACTTCATTGGGGCCAGTTTAGGCTAACGAAAGCTCTGACCTTATGCCTTCACTTAGCTACATTAAGTCAAAAGCAAATCCCTGCACATGTGAGTGCCTTGGGCTTTCCTAGCCAGCTCTCAGCAAGTGCCCCTCCTAAAGTACTTCTTTTTTTCCCTCAGGTGTTGACTTTAAGATGAAGACCATAGAGGTAGACGGCATCAAAGTGCGGATACAAATCTGGTGAGTTGAGCAGGAACAGGAGGCAGGTACAGCAGGAGAGGACCCCGCAGCCACTGTCATGAAACCTCTAGGTTTCATCTGAGGAAATCAGAAAGCCCATCTCTTGTTCCCATGAGCTTAATCTCTCGTTTCTTTCTTAAGAAACTACGGGATTGATCACAAGTTGTCAAATGACAGGAATTAGAAGGAATTGATAAATTAACCGCTGTGGGTTTGTTTTAGGATTGGGATTTACCCCTGGGCTGTGCTACTTAATGGTTAAGGGTAGGACCCTCCTGAGGGTTCCTAAGTACTGCATGTGCAGTTTCCACCACAAGCCACCAGGAGCCGCTGTGGCTCTCTAGCCTGCAGATCTTGGAAGCCTTGCCTTGGCAGCATGTGAAACTGCCTTCCGGTCCTATCGTGGCCCAGGCATTATCTTCCTGTGGACACTGAGGGTGTTCTCCAGTCTAATCGAGTGTGGCCACAGTAGCCAGATTCTGTCCAGAGTTGTCCGAGGTGTACTTACGGTTGTGGGTTCTGATGCAGATACTGTTGTCAAGAGAGGTCAAGGCCCTGCCGGCTTTGTCGCTGCCGGTACAGAGTGGCAGGCCTCTCACCAGTCAGGTGTGTTTAGATACCTTGGGGACCAAAGCACGTGACTTCTCACCCTGCCGTTCCCCAGGTTCCCCTGCAAGGGCCCCGGGACCCCTTCCCCACCTCCCTTTCCCCATCTGCTATGGTGTTCTCCCCTGCTCCTCTGAGGGACTGGCTTTCTACTGCAGGGACACAGCGGGGCAGGAGAGATACCAGACCATCACAAAGCAGTACTATCGGCGGGCCCAGGTGAGCCACTGCTTTCAGGGTTTAGAGGTGGGAAGCTGTTATCTATACTCCCAGCTCTGGGTGTTGTCTGGGTCACTGACCTCTGAAGTAGGGCCCTCAGGTTGTCTGTCGGGGGGCAGGCTGAGGGCAGTTGGTCTGCTGTTCACTGATCAGTTATTCATAGAGAACTTACTGTAGGCTGGTCCCCTCCCTCAGCTTCTACCTTCTACCCAGGCCAGAGCATGTGGTCCATTCCCACCCCAGGGAATTCTGCGTTGGCCAGAGGAGTGGCAGCCGTGGCAGGTCTGAGAGAGAAAGAGATTTTTGTGGACACTGAGGAGTCCTCGTTCTAAGGCAGGACAAGGGAGAGTGGGCTCAGTATGTAAGGACCTTCTGGGCCCATGACTATGCACGCTTCCTGTGTACACAACCTCCCCATATCTCTCTCTCTCTCTCTCTCTCTCTCTCTCTCTCTGTCTGTCTGTCTTTCTCTCTCTCTCTCTTTCTCTGTCTCAGGGAATATTTTTAGTCTACGACATCAGCAGTGAGCGCTCTTACCAGCACATCATGAAGTGGGTCAGTGATGTGGATGAGGTAGGAGACGCTGCCTCACTGAGGGTGGGGAGAGGGCACCTCGGGGGAAGGCCATGCAGGGCGCCACGGGGAGGCTGAACCTCTTGGGGTGACAGGCAAATGATACTAGGGAATCCTGCCTTCCACAGCCCTTGATAAAGACTTCTGGGTACGTAAGTCATGCAGAGGAAGCTTACACTGCCATGCCCCCACTCTCTACACCTTGTCCGGCCACTATGGCTCGGTCTTCCTTGGAAGTGAGTTAGTTCCACATCTGCCCTGTGAGTATCTTCCTCCCTGAAATCTCAGGAGTAGGCGGAATTGAAAACTAGGGCCTTTAGACCTGGCTCTGTGCATAGCTGTGGAGCCTCAGGCAAGCCATTTGAGCTGTCTGGATCCCTATTGTCTTATCTGCCAAATAGGGGCTGGAGAGAAACGAATGAAGCATTGCTGTTAGCCAGAGTGTCTTCTGCTCTAAGCTGTCGCAGAGACACTCCCGGAATCAGCAATGGTAGTGTCTCCTTATCTGCCAGGGATTCAGTCCAAGAATCCCAGTGAATGACTGAAACTTGGGCAGTACCAAACCTTTATCTAATGTTTTTTTCCTATATATACAAACCTATGATAAAGTTTAATTGGTAAATTACACACAGTGGAGATTAAGAGTGATAACGATAATAGCATAGAGCAATATAATATACTATAATAAAAGTTGCTAAAATGAATTATTTCTGAAATTTTCCATTTAACATGTTTAGATCATAGTTAACTGCAAGTAAATCACATTGTGGAAGGCAAGACTGCAGATAGAGGGGGAGTTCTGAACTTGGCAGAGCCTGGCACCTGATCCAGTCCACCCATTCTGTCCTCAGAGCTTTGAAACACGATGGTGGTTTGGAGGCCAGTGTAGACCCATGGGGGAGATGGGAAGGGGGGACAGCTCTCACTGGCAGTACTGCCTGTCCTTTGTCCCCAGTATGCACCAGAAGGTGTACAGAAGATCCTTATAGGAAACAAAGCTGATGAAGAGCAGAAACGGCAGGTGGGAAGAGAGCAAGGGCAGCAGGTAAGTGGCTTCTGTGACACTCTCAGGGCCAGTTCTGACAATGGGGGCCCAGGGGTGTGCTTGGTATCACCAAGCCCTCCTGTGTGTACCATAGCACCCTCAGGCACTATGGGAGTTGCCACCCTTGGAAGTGTGTTCTCTGTCCTTCAGGACGGAGATCTGGGGTCCACCTAGAAACACAAACCTCGAGTAGCAACTCTTTCAGGTCCAGGTTCCCCTAAACAGGATGACCCTATGCTTAAGAGATCACTCCTGCGTGAGTGATGAGGAAGGACTCTGCATTGCTGCTGTCTTCTCTAACAGCACCATGGCACAGCCACTGTCTTGCAGTTAGGCACTCGACCTCCATCCCTGCCCATCACATCCCATTCCCCATCTTCCATGTGCCTGGGAAGAGGTAAGGAGGAAAGGGAGGGATGAAAAGCCCACTGCTGGAGTCAGGGCCAGTAGGAGATGGTGTGGAGAGTCCCAGCATGCCAGGGAGACTGTCGTTCCCAGGGAAGATAACATCAATATTCTGAGACAAGAGTCAGTCACCCACTCTGAGGACCTCAAGAGTTCTTTTCTCCCTCTTCTGTCAATAGCATTCCATTAGCTCTTAAAATAAAATTGATTTTTTTTTTGGTATAAACAGTATACACAGTCATTGAAAAATCTGAAAGCAGAGACAATACTACTAGAATAATAGTACTGACTGAGCACCGTATACACAGCACTGTGCTAAGTGAGTGCTCCTAGGGGCATAGCCCCACTTAGTCCACAACCGTGGATAACAGATTGTCATTCCCCATCACAGAAGAGGAAGCGGGGGCTTAGGGAAAAGCAGCAGCTTGTCCAAGGTCATCTAGCTGCTGATTGGCAGCGTGAGGTGACCAAGTCTGACCTCGATGCATACCAAAGCCCAGGTTTTTCATTAGTACGCCTTGCTGCCCTACATTTTGGTGTCTTATGTCCTCACGTGTAATGGGTGTGTGCCAGGTGTGTGGGGGAGGGTTGGAGGAATGGGGTGTATTTTTGGAGCATCTTCTCCTATTCTCTGTCTTGTCTGACAGGTGATCTAATGCTGAGAAATTGTCACCACACAGCCTAGCCTGTGAGAGCAGTGGCAGAATTATGTGCCAGGCCGTGAGTGCCTCCCTTCCCTTACTCTCTTTCAGAAATGTCCTTCTCTTGCAGCTGGCTAAGGAGTATGGCATGGACTTCTATGAAACAAGTGCCTGCACCAATCTCAACATTAAAGAGGTAAGAGCGCTGGACCCAGCCAACCTCCCCTGGCCACTGTGGCAGAAGAGTGGGGAGTGAGGGGAGGGAGCAGAGAGAAGCCTTGGGTAGATGGCCCTGGCCCCTCAGCGTGCTGGACTAACTGGGCCTCTGGCTTTCCAGTCTTTCACACGTCTGACAGAGCTGGTGCTGCAGGCCCACAGGAAGGAGCTGGATGGTCTCCGGATACGTGCCAGCCACGAGCTGGCCTTCGCAGAGCTGGAGGAGGAGGAGGGCAAACCCGAAGGCCCCGCAAACTCTTCGAAAACCTGCTGGTGCTGAGGGACCTGCGTGGGGCACCCACACAAACCCCTTCCCTCAGGAGGCCCACGGGCAGACAGGGCAGCCTGGGCTTTGCCTGCTGCTGTCCTCTCCCTTGATGACCTATTGACAATCAGTAGCTGCTGCTCTCCCCTGCCTGGCCCTGAAAGCAGCTCTGCTGTCACCTAGGAGCAGCCTCTGTCCCAGTCCCTCTGCCCCGAAGTGGCATCCTTCAGCCTCTTTCCCCAGCCACAGGCCTATGATGACCCCACAGTGTGCTTGGAGCACTGTCTCTGCTCCCCAGATGGTAGCCATGGCCGAGGCGGGCGTCAAGGCCATTTGAAGGCTTCTTTCTCGCTTTCTCCTCCCATCCTCTCTCCGGCTGTTCCCTCCCGTGTGCTCGAAGCCCCTCCTGCCCTTTGCCTCTGTCCAGCCCTCTGGCTGCTGGAGCAGTTCCTCCCCTCCCTCCAGCCTTGTCTAAAGGAGTGGCACTGGGCTCATGGGGATGTCCCAAATTCTGGCCCCTGCTTTGTGAGGTGGCGGGTTGGCAAAGGCTAAGGGTGCTTCCTTCTCCCCTTCCCACTCCCCCTTCTTGTGCCATGTGTCATGGAACGTCAAGGTAGAAAGGAAACACCACTTGGTGGTCCTCGGGCCTGGGGCTGCCCTACATCTGCCTGCTCCCTGAGCTGCCTGAGCTTTGGCCTTGCTCTGCTGCCTGCCTGCCTCTCTGGGGAGTTGAGCGTAGAGGCAGGCGCTTTGAAGAAGAGAAAATCATTGGTGTCAGCAGGGATAAAAAGTTGCCTCCATTCTCTACCTCCCATGCAGCATGTGCACGGCTTCTCTGTATCTGGGCTCCTGAACTTAAAGATGGAGACCAAGGCCTGAGGGTTCCAGAGGAAAGGAGAGCCCTGAGGCGTGTGACACTGTTAAGCCAACCATGTGCTCCAGAAAGAAGAGGGCTTAGAAGTGAAGGACCAGATCGCACCTGTCAGGGTCAGAGCGCAGCCCAGGGACAGCACTGTGCAAAGCAGAGGGGATATGATGGCAGCAGGGCCTCCTCGGCTTCCTCTTCCTTGCTTGTCTGAGTAGGGCATTTCTCCAGACTGCTGGCAAAGGTAAGAGGTGGTGCAACCACGTCACTCTTTTACTGAACTCAGCCATCAATGATCAGGGTTTTCCTGGGCCCCAGAGTCTGTGAGAGGGACAGGTCTCATGAGAAGAGAAAAAGAAGGCCTCGGGCAGAATCGCTTGGTGCTGTTTGCTTCAGCCTCCAAGACAAAGTGCTTGTCCAGCTCTCTGGCTCCTGAGTAGGCCTGAAGGTTTGCCAGTTGCACTATGGCTACGAAGCAGGGAAGAGGGCTCCCTCCTCCAGAGATCTGTGTTCAGGAGGTTTCTTGAACCCCAGTGGCTCAAGAGGAGCTTGCAGGAAGCTTTTGGAAGAGGCCAGTTTCCTGGTCCGCTTGAGTTCTGCTTTCCCTTCCTAAGGTGGGAGAAGCCCAGGTCAGCAGATTGTTCCTCAGCTGTACCATATGGCTGAGGCTGGAGCTGGAGCAAAGACCTGGGCACTGAGCCCTCACTAAGTATGACCCACATCCAGGACACACCCATGTGAAGGAGAAGCACCACAATTCCTTGCTCCTCCTAAAAGGAAGTGGGGACAAGTCAGACATTTCCTCCTGGCTCTTCCCAAACCAGGAGACAGGCAATAGAAGAGGGTGGCTTAGGCTTTAGGACTGGGTGATGGGTGAGCTGCCGGAAGGATAAGGAGAGCAGGATTAGTAACAAGTCACCGGCAGATTTTGAGCTGACACTTTAGGATGAAGCCATGACTGGCTGGGCTGCTTCCTTGAGGACTGCCCTCTGCAGCACGGCGCTGGGGTTGCTAGGGTAATAATGCCAACCCTCAGTCTGCCCGCAGCTGGACTTAGGAGAAGTATATTAGGCACTGGCAGGAAGCTGGGGGCCAGTGTCCCTCCTTTCCCTGGAGATCAGGCAGAGTACCACTGTCTTTCTCTCCTAGCCCCCTCAGGAAAGAAGGACTATATTTTTACTGTACTCTAAGGGCTCTGGAAGGGAAAACATGGAGTTAGAAGTGTGTGGTCAGGTGTGAGCCTCCTCCACAGGGCCGCACCTGGGAGGAGGCATGGGTACAAAAGGAGGGCCGGGATTTGAGGGTGCAGCTACCCTCACCAGGAGCCAGTGTTGGCCTCTCGCCCCTGTCG
The DNA here is from genome assembly GCA_004027205.1 of Ctenodactylus gundi. Classification (NCBI taxonomy): domain Eukaryota; kingdom Metazoa; phylum Chordata; class Mammalia; order Rodentia; family Ctenodactylidae; genus Ctenodactylus; species Ctenodactylus gundi. The sequence continues at coordinate 74,956 of PVKB01002066.1, read as the reverse complement.
TCCAGTCCAGGAGGTGGCCTGGGCTGTATCACTAGGCCTAGACTGTTGAGCAGGCTTTCCTGGCCTGTCTTGTCACACCTCTGCCCTGTGTCTTCAGACTCAGCCAGCCTCCAGCGTACCACCTGCTCCCGAGCCCTACCATCTCTCTGTGACAGGTGAACTTTGTGTACTGTGTCTTGGGTCCATAATATGAATTGTGAGCAGGGTTCATCTATTTTAAACACAAATGTTTACAAAATAAAGACTAACTCAAACCATAAGCGTGCATCCTCTTTTAGTCCCTGGGAGGAGGTCTCCTTGGAACCCTAGTGGTGAAGCAGGAGGGACAGAGGAACTATGGGTAGAAAAGGCCCCAGAATCCTAAGACAACAGTAACAGGCGGCGAACGTTGACCTCTGCTTGGTACTTTCCTCGAGTGCCACGAATGGGAGCCCAAAGCGAAGCTCCCGCTATGCAGGGTGGGCCTGCATTACAGTTAAGTTCAGTGACTGGGACGATGCTAAGCATCCGAACCTGAGGAAGGAGCGTGGGCCAGCATCACACGACTGTGTCCCAGCACTCTGGGAGGCCAAGGTGGGATCGCAAATTCAAGCCTAGCCCGCACAACTTGGTTACTTTTTGAGACCCTATCTCAAAAACAAGACAAAAAAAATTCCAAGGGAGGAGGATCCAAGTGGTCTCAGGGTGAGTGAGGACTGGTCTTCCTGAAGGCACGAGGACAGACTGAGTACTCATAATCCGCCGATGTGTGGTTACCTCGGGCGAGGAGTGGCTAGCCGGAACCTCAGGATTCTGTGGGGGTTTGATATGGAGTTGATGGAGGTGGAGAATGGGAGTACAGATAGAAGGAAGAAGGAAGGAATAATGCTGGGCAAGGCAAGATCTTAACTCGATTTCATAGTTTGCAGTTGGTCATACTTTATCTCCAGTGATCATAACAATCACTGTGAGACAGAGCTGTTATCCAAGTTCAACTGATAAGGAAACAGGTGCTTGTATAACATCAAAGGTTTGTTGGAGGGACCTAAGTAACAGTTGCAAAGTACAGTAGGAGCTGTTGCCTTGGAATCTCCAGAGGGGCAAGCTTGGCATCTGGGAAAAATCTCTATAAGGAATTCTCATTTCCAGTCAGAACTGGATACTACCCACCAAGACTCTTCTGCCTACTAGGCCAGTACTGCTTCCAGAACAACCCAGGCTGTGCAGAAGCGATGACATTCGTATTTGTCTGTGTTACCAGCTTGTGGAAAATAGGGCCAGTAGGAAGTAAAGTTAGAGACAGAAATGACTAGAGCACCTGATCGGTTTTGTTGAATTATGAGCTGGAGATTGAACTGGAGAAAAGGGAGAATATGTGCCCATCCCTCACCCTGGCCGCCCGTGGCCTGCCCAAGCAGGCTGGGAAGGAGCAGTAAGAGATGCCTGGAAGCCCAGGGTCTTGGCAGAAGCTGCAGGCAAGCAGAGAAATAAACCTAGCAAGTCCGTGTCAAGGTTTCGTCCACTGCCAGTGCCGACTCTCTGACTCAGTGCTTGGGAGGAATGTTGGCTGCAACCAGGATCCTCACCCGGCCTCAACACGGGATACATTTCACTCTCTTCTCCCTTTCTCCACCCTTTCTGGTGGCAAAATACTCCATTCCTCTTAGATAACAGAAACGTGTTTTTAGGGAATAGCCACTCACGACATAAGGTTCCCATGTACTTACCAGCCAGGGATCAAGCTAAAGACAGAAAATCTGGCTGCTCCCTGATGAGTAGTTCCTCCACCTCCCCAGCAAGTCTGAGCAAGCCGAGCTGCGCCCAGCCCTGCTTCTGCTTTGTTCCAGAAGGCTCCCAGGGGATGCGTTCCTGTGAAAACACTCTGGGAAACGTTTGCGTTCTTACTGAAATTTTAGTCTCCCGAAGCCAAGGAAGGCCGAGTTTTTAGTTTTACCAGTAGAGAAACCAAGGCATTAAAAAAAAAAAAGTAATTTGTTCAGCTGGAGGATGCCTGGAAGAGTGAAGTAGCGCTAAGGTCTTTTTGGTTTCAGTAGGCTTCCAGGAGTGGACTCCCACACACCCGTGGCCAGTCCTGAGATGTCCTACAGTGAGCTGCAGGGGTGCCCCATTGGTCTAGCACTGCAGCACTTCCTTCTGTGGGAGAAGACCATGATAAGCCAACAATAAGAGTTCTAGGACTAAACCTTCATCTGGGAAGGAAATGGGTGCAGCTGAGGCACCCTGTTTACCACCTGCTCTGTGGCCTCTCATCAGCATTATCCTAGCAACAACTGTCCTCGTGACTTCAGAGCTGGAGTCAAGGTGGAGGCAGGGCTTCTAACACAGGACAGACAATAACTCCACCTCTGCCTGGTGCAAACAGGCCCTAAAAATCATTATTTTTAGAAAATAACCCATTCCCCTCTCAAAAGGTTGTGTATAACGAGAGCAACAGCCAGCGAAGAAAACACGAGTACTGTATGTTTCAGTGGACATCCCACGAGGGGATCACAGCCCCAATTCTGTTTCTCATCTTCAGACCTCAGCACACTTTGATCCCTCACTGTGCCATTCAGAGATTGACACTCAATAAATGCATTCAATAAACGTCTGTGCCAAGGGAAAGTAACTCGCTGGGGCAGGGAGAAGTCAATCTTGCGTGCCTCCCTCCTTTTTTTCCCCTCCCCATTTGACCTTTACGGCTCTGGTTTCCTGCAAGTAGTGAATTATTCACATCTGCTCATAGATATCAAATTGGTCCTTTCCAGGTGCCAGCAGGGTGGGGCGGTGAGGTGCTTTGTTTAGAGTCTGTAAGGAGGAGGAGCTACCTCCTTGTTCAAACAACACACAGGTGGGTGCTGGTTTTTTGCGAAGTCATCCTGGGCGGCTCAAAGGCTCATTGTGAGATCCTTGCAGTTCTTTGCAACTCCTCCCTTCTCCCCACCCCTTGGAGAGACCCTTAAGCAAGCTCAAGCCATTCTGCAGGGCACAATCTGCTCTTCATCATGGCCTACATCGCCAAGTCCTTCTATGACCTTAGTGCCATCAGCCTGGATGGAGAGAAGGTAGATTTCAACACGTTCCGAGGCAGGGCAGTGCTGATTGAGAATGTGGCCTCGCTCTGAGGCACAACCACCCGGGACTACACCCAACTCAATGAGCTGCAATGCCGCTTCCCCAGGCGCCTGGTGGTTCTCGGCTTCCCTTGCAACCAATTTGGACATCAGGTAAGGTGGCTCTGGCATCAAGGAACTGGACTGATGTAGCTCAAACAGGAGACTGGAAGGGGGTGAATGACTTAGGTGTGCTGGAGTCTGGAACTGTGGGGCATGTTTCTCTAATCTAGTTTCTTAGGCACATGTATCTAAAGGGAATAAGTAAGTGTTGAGATTAAATATGGAAGGTATGTGTTGTTACTGTCCTTCTAACATATGCGATGAAAGCCGGTACAGGTCTGTTCTGTGCATTGTGTTCTGACACCTAGAGTACCAAAGGGACTCATTTAAAATGTATTGAATAAATGAGTAGAGGGAACAGAAGGTCAAGAATCACACCAGGACTGGACTGACTCAGGAGACCTAGTTCTGCTTTTTAATGGCTCTGTGCCCTCGGAAGAGGCACTCAGTTTTTTGTCCTACATTGCTCATCTATAAACTGTAAATAATACCACTTAACTCATAAGATTACTGTGAGGTTAGTGAAATACAGATGTACAAAAGTAACTAGAAAAATATAAAGTGACATGCACATACAATTTATTGTTTTGATTGAAGTTTCACTTGAGTCAGGGAATATGGGGAAAGGGGAAAGGTTTGTAACCTATGTGTGTCTCCTCTGGGCATCACACATACACCTGTGTATCCCTGAGTAATGAGGCCAAGTTGTTGCACAGCCTCAGTCTGTAAACCTCAAGTTATCTTTTAAAGATATCTTCTATTTCTAGTAATGATTTTACTTGTAAAAGCAGACAGAATATCCCCAAGTGAACCTCCTAATTATAATTCCCTGAGTTCAATCCACAGGAGCATGGAGGTAAAAAAGGATTTGCCAAGGTGTAACAAGGAAGGGTAAAGATCCTTGGCTGTGGAAAACATGAATCCAAACCATTACTGCCCCTCTTGTCCCTTCCCTCCAAGTTCTCTTTCCAGCCTTTGCCAGGACAGGGCAGACACAAAGGGCAAAACCTCTCTAGCGGTGCCTCTCCAACCCTAGAGTGCTTTCAGCTTTTCACCATCACTTGGGCTAGCTAGTGGCTAGGAGGAATCCATAACCGACAAGGAGCCGGCTGGTCTTTTGCACTGAGATGTTAAGACTTCTACTGGGGCTCATGAATGTCTTGATGGTCTGGAGCTGACTGTACTAATTGGTTCTAGTAGGTCAGAGGCAGAAACTTTCTTCCAGAGGGAGATACCCGACTCTGAGGCTGGGAAGGAGGGAGTGGAAAATAGGAATCCTTACAGATCTTCTGGATGGTCAAGGGTGGGAAATGCTGAGTGGGTACAGGACATGAAAGGGTAAAGCATTCATAGCTGACTGAATACCTCTAGCAAGCACTTACTTTCTCTGTTTCTCAAAGTCCCATATGAATTCCAGAACGTTCAACTGTCAATCCTATTTGATTCATTCCTATTGGCCACTTAGGGTACACTCATGGATATCTCTAACTTGCTTTGCCTTTATGGGTGTGGAAACTGGGTTTCCTTGGATGGGGTCTTTATCAAAGCTTGTTCCTATCTGCGCTTTAGTTCTAGGACAAGGAAAGATGAAAGCTAGAAGCTGTAACTCCCATTGCCCTGGGCCTCACTTTCACCCTTGCTCTGAGGAACTGAACAGAGGATGGACAAAGGCCGTACTCAACACATATGGAATAGAGAAGTGAAACAGACCCAGCCAAGAAGGAGAAAGGGAAGGTGGCAGTGTTGGGGGGAAAGAAGAAAGACAGAGATGGAAGAATAGAAGGACAGGTTCTAGGTAGTATGACCTGAGCCTCCTCTACTTTTATTTGTCCTGAACTCAACATTTCCTGAAGCTTCAAACAAATAGCTTAAGAATTGCTTCAGGTCAGAAGCAACAGTTCAAAGTCTAATCATTAAATGTAAGAGTAGCCACGCTAGGAACTACAAGAAATACCAGAAATGGCTTAGCACATCATCAGACAATAGCTTGGAGAGGGAAAACTCCAAGAATTGGATAAAGCAAACAGAAAGGAGGGTAGACAGACAGACAGACAGACACACAGGGTGAGGGGCTGGAGAGAGAGAGAGAGAGAGAGAGAGAGAGAGAGAGAGAATATGATCCTGGGACATGAGCGTAGGAGGGTGAAAATTTTGCTTCCAACGGATCCTGCATTTCCCACCTCCCTTTTCCATGGAGCCTGTTCTTTTTCATCCCCAGGAGAACTGTCAAAACGAGGAGATCCTGAACAGCCTCAAGTACGTCCGCCCTGGGGGTGGATTCCAGCCCACCTTTACTCTGCTCCAAAAGTGTGAGGTGAATGGGCAGAATGAGCACCCCGTCTTCGCCTACCTGAAGGACAAGCTCCCCTACCCTTATGATGACCCATTTTCCCTCATGACGGATCCCAAGCTCATCATGTGGAGTCCGGTGCGCCGCTCAGATGTGGCCTGGAATTTTGAAAAGTTCCTCATAGGGCCGGAGGGGGAGCCCTTCCGCCGCTACAGCCGCACTTTCCACACCATCAACATTGAGCCTGACATCAAGCGCCTCCTCAAAGTTGCCATATAGATGGGGGCTGCTTGGCTTGTGGATCTCCTTGATCCAGTTACCAAGTACCATCTGGAGTTGAGCGTGGTTGCAGGAGATGCCGCTAAAGCTTTCCCTCAATATTGGCCCTCCACTGAAGGGCACTGCCTTTCCCACCTGCTTTTTCCTTTCCCAACACTTCGGTTGGTGATTCCACATGGGGCCCTAACCTGGGTGGGCTCTGGGCCTTTACAGAATGATGGCACCTTCCTCAATTCTTACGGGTGGTGTCTGAGAAGAGTGAAGGGCTCAGAACCTGCCTGCTAGATGAGTCCAATAAAGGGTCAGTGTGGAAATGAGCAAGGTTTGTGTCTTCTTTCTTGACAGAGGGCAGAGGTATGGTACAGGTGGCATGGGGGGCTGGTACCACACCCAAATTTTAAGCAAAGGGATATCCTAGTTACTGTTGGAGCAGGGTGCAGTCAAGTTCTGCAGTAGCAGCTCGAACGGCATAAAAAGTAAACTGCGTTATTTTATGGTTCCTCTCTAGAGCTGGGAAAATCACAGAAGTAACAGAGAGGAAAGAGAATTGAGCACACATAACCAGGAAGACATCATATCACTGTGGGTACTAGACCAACCAGATATAACCTATACCTTGAAAACTTCCTGGAAGACGGCTTGGCCAACTTTTACTGATAGCAAGAGCACAAGACTTTTACTGACGGCAAGAGTACAGTTACTGGGAACATAAACATCACCTTATTCCTTTCCTGATTATATTTTGAATAATGTGTTTTTGATTTATTGAGTGACTCTCCCTCTATAAAGCTCAGATTCTAGCTGGGCCTAGTGACACAGATCTGTAATCTCAGCACTTTGGAAGGTTAACAAGGCAGGACTACAAGTTCAATTCTAGTTTAGGCAACTCACCAACTTAGTGAGATCACCTCAAAATAAAAATTAAATGGGCTAAGGTTCTAGCTTAGTGTGAAGGCCCTGGGTTTGATACTGGGGGAAAAAAAAGTTCACATTCTCCCCTTGTTCTTAAACTCATACAAATCCAAGCACAAGTCAAAAAAAAAAAAAAAAACCAACAACAGTGGCATGAAAGAATGAGTTCATTTCTTCCTCTGAAAGATTGGGGGATAGGAGAGGGCTTCCCTTCAGTGAGCTAGACATTCACATCCTGAAATCTGACTGGTGTTCATTGAGTGAAGAGCTGCGCAGAGTAGCTTTGTAAGGATGGCATCCCAGATTCCTCATCCAGTGGACATATACAGCCCAATAAAAGCTTCTTCCTGGAACCTTCTTACTACACTTTTCCTTCTTTGACCACGAGATGGAATATTTTATTTCTCTTCACAGATGTCCTGAAAGGCCAGTTCTCCAAACTGGACACACAGCTTGAGAATCCCAATGCTGAGTGGGAGTGTTTTTCCATTAATCTACTTCCCACAACATTTCTAAGCACTTGCATCATCAGAGGAAAATGGAGGAATAGAGGTAAGAACCCCCACTGTGTGGCCTCTGACAAGCTGTCTGAGCATGCTTTATTTCAAGAGGGTAATCTGAGCCCTGTGTGGGAATCCCCTGGCACCCTTCTGCAGGATCTTCTGCTAAATTAAGACTAGCCTTATGTGACTCTTGAAAACTCAAGCCTTTGAAATTCCTTCTTTTAAAGCCAACAGTTAGGGTATGAATTCTTTTGGGCCAGGCCACTGATTTTAGAGTAACAGCTGCAGAGGCAAATTGTTCTCTCATTTAATAAAATAGGAAATCCATGTTGGAGACTAGTATGATTTGTGCATTTATTTATTTACTTACTTATTTATTGAGTCAAGATCTTGCTCTATAGTCCAAGCTGGTCCTGAACTCACTATGGAACACAGGCTGGCCTTGAACATATGGTAATCCTCCTGCCTCAGTCTCCCAAGTGCTGGAATTACAGGTATGCATCACTATGCCCAGTTTATGTGGTGCTGGGGAATCAACCCAGGGCCTTGTGCTTGCTAGGCAAGTGCTTTAGCTGCTGGGCCACAACCCAGCCCCTACACATCATCTTGGTATTGCTACAGCCTGTTACACCCAGTAAAACAACCAGGTACCCCAGATTATGGTACTATGCCATAAGCATTTCAGGGCCTGATGTGACAGTATGGTCTGTCAGGTCAAGATGAAATAATTACTTAGGAGTTCCCTAAATAATGGGAAGTACACTCTAAGTGATTCTACAGAGACAGTCAAAAGGGCCATTGCTTCATTTCCTGGGCAAGGAAAATGCTGTTTGCTTCAGACAAGACCAGAAAAAAAAAAAAAAAAAGAAGATGCCAGTTTGGCTCAGGAGGAAACAGAAGAGGCAGGACAGGAGGAACCTGTTTTACAAGGATCTTCAGATTTACCAAATCTTTCCTTGTCCCTTTCCTTTAGGACTTATTTGTCCCCCCTGTGGACACTGAGAAGTTGCAATTTATGGTCATCAAGGAGATGGGGACAAGGTGAGGCTTTAAAGCAATCACCATTTTCCTGGATAAATAAAATTGTTTAATCAAATTTCCCTGGGGGCACACAGAAGTCTCATTAACAAGAGTGCTTCTGCCAGAAGCACTGAGATAATGCTGCTCGATTTAGAGGAATGACAGAATCACTCTCTGAGGGCACTTACAAAAAAAAAAAAATGAGCTTGGAAGAAAAGATTTTAAGGGACCAAAGTACAGATGATCTTTCTTTCATTTTTTTCTTTCTTTTTGAGATGAGGTCTTACTATGTTCCCAGGCTCCCAAGTAGTTAAGGGTGTGCCCCAAGGCCTGGGTGATAATTATTTTCATGACTATGTTTCCACAGCTCTATCTTCTCAGTTTAAGTAGCAGGCATGGCCAATCTGTGGCCTATGGACAGAACACTTTGTGTTATAATAAAAAATTAAAGGAAGTTTTATTATTTATTAACTACATGTTTTATATGCAGCCCTCTTTACTCAATAAGGCCAGGTAAGCCAGGTATGTCTGACCTCTAAATATTCATTTATTGAATATTCACTATGTTTATCCACTGTCCTAAGTACTTAATATGCTTAGATTATTTATTCCTCATACTGACTCCACAGGGAATTTTTATCTCTAAAGAAGGTAGTTGGGCAACACAGCTACTAAAGTCAAAGGACAAGTAATAAGCTAAGCTGAAGGTTAAAGCCAGGTCAGTCTGGCTCCGAAGCATCTACTGTTCACCACAGTACTCCCTTCTACAATAGCTCAGGCTTTCCTTCATAAAGACCATTGAGAGCTGCTTGGACACAACACTGCACACATTTAAAATATTTCTGCTTACATCTTAACATTTGATTTAAAAAACTCTGTGAGGGAGGCATAATTGTTTCCATTGATCCACTGAAAAAAACTGAGGCAAGTACCTTGCTACAGTGTTCCTTTCAACTATGCAAAGTAAGGTATTCTAAGATCCCTTTGGAACAATTTTATTAATTTATATTAACTGAAGCCCATACTTTATTCAGATTTCCCTAGCTTCCCTTTATCTGGTGCAGAAGCCCGTTCAGAACCTCGTATCTCATTAGGGTCTTCTTTCCTGGGACAGTTTCTCAGACCTTCCCTGTTTCTGATGCCTTAACAACTTCAAGGGGTCCTGATCATATCCCTAAATTGGGATCTGCATGCTGTTTTTCATACGATTACACCAGGGTTATTGCTTTTGGGGAAGAAGACCACAGGTATAAAGTGTCACTCTCATCATAACTCACGAAGAGCATATGTTGAAACGTAGTTTAACACTGATGACACCAACCTTGATCACCTGTCTGAGCTATTGTTTCTCAGGTTTCTCTACTTCAGAGTTACTCTTTTTCTCTCATTCCTGTATTCACTCATTCCTTGGAAGGAAATCACTTTTTTCTCCTGTTGCATATTAGTGGTAAATATCCTAGAAAGGAATAGCTTTAAGAGCTTTAAGAACAGGTCACACTGGAGCATGGAACACCTACAGCATTTCTTTGGAATTCCTCTGCAAAGATTTGTTTAGGTTCACTTATTAATTCAATCATTTATTTCAGTATAAACTCATGGATATTTATTATATGACTTAGGTTATAATTTAACTCTACTTTTTTGTTGCTTAGACTATACCAGCTTTAGTCACTGGGAGCTTCTTTAATTGGCTCCTTTGTTTGACATACCTCCAATCTTTGTGATTCTTTTTCTTTTTAAATATAGTTGTGTGTGTGTGTGTGTGTGTGTGTGTGTGTGTGTGTGTGTGTGTGTGTGTGTGTGTTACAGGGGCACAAGATGTTACTATCTCATCATGCCTATCTCTTGCCTTACCCCACCAGTTACTTTTTCCAAGACATCTTGGTGCTTTTAATGGGGACCAAGATCTGGGCATTAACTGTACACTCATTCCAGTTATTTTCTGGTCAAATAACTGCAAAAGAGGATGTGTTACTCTGGCTGCACTGGGGAACCTGGGAACCCCAACAGAAAAAGTTAGCTGGGGAACAACAATCCCTCAAATTACTTTTTCTTTCAAACAATAAGTAAGTCTAAGCAGAAAAGAAAATATGCAAAGGAACACTCATTATCACACAAACCATTAGGCTCACTGCACTGTAAATCAACCCAACAGCCACAATACATCTGGAGAAGGCATTTTAAAATAACAGAGTCATCTGTCGGGGGTCATCAGGAAGAATACTGACAGTATCTTCGGCTTTGCCACATAAGAGACATAGCATGGTATATTCCTAGAACAAGAAAAAGTGCATAATTACCCTTAGGGACAGTGACAGAGATGCTTCATAACTGACACTGTTCAGTAAAGCTCTTTCCTCTACAAATTATCATATATATTCTCTCTGTGCACTAAATCAATTCCATTTGCTTTTTATTTTTTCACTATTGGTAACTGAATCCAGGGACACCCTACCATTTATTTATTTTTAGTTTGAGAAGGGCCTCACTAGGTCACCTAGACTGGTATCACACTTGTGATCTTCTTGCAGCAGCCTCGGCAGTCTCGAGTAACTGGAGACAGAGGTATCACACCCACCTTAGATCAATTTCCTCAACACCTATCAGAAATGACATCTTAGGTTTATTCTACAATTCTCAGTCTTTTGCTTATATAAACTAAACATATGCGATGCTTTTATTCACTATGTATATAAGAACATAATCTTGGAAATGCATAGCCATTTCTTGTTCTTAGAAAGCTCACATATTTAACTTAGTGCTTCTATTTAAAGCAATGAAGAAATTTGAATGTGGATCCCTAAAGACAAATTTCTGCTGTTAAAGCTATTCCTTTCTAGGATATTTACTACTAATATGCAACAGGAGAAAAAAAAATCTCAAAATGAAAAAGCTATTTTTGTCTACTCTAGAAAAAATAATTACATTAAATTTCCTACTAGGTCATGCCTCATTCTTAAATAGCTAATTGCCTAGAATTTCATCTATTTACAGAGTTTTATGTTTCCTGTGTTTACCAAATGTCCAGACTGGTGGCAAAAAGACTTTATTTTAGGCAAAAATCCTTAAGGAAATGTTCTATTTTTATAGCTGTCCCTTTCTAGAAGTACTTAATATGGTTGTAAGTTATAGAGATGCATTTCTTTTAAAGTTTTAAATTTAATTTTTTCTTCTTTAGGAAAACAAACATCTATATTAAATCTATTAGTATTTCCACACCTGTTGGTGTTACCTATCTTGAAATTAATCAGTCAAGGAAATTCGTGGTTCTTGGGATTAGTGAACAGTCACTAGAGAGGACTACAGAAACAAGCAATGGTACAACGATTCAGCAGCAGACAACTGTCTTTCTCTTTCCTACTGGACAGCTCATACAGGGGAGCTTAGCTATGGCAAAGACTGCTTCTTAAAGACCACACTAAATTTTATGTATTATACTTGTGGTGCTGGGGATTGAACCCAGGGCCTTGTGTATGCAAGGCAAACACTCTATGCCTGAGTTACAATCCCCAGCCCTCATACTTTAAATTATAAAGTCTCCTATACACATGGTAAAAATACATGGAGGTTAGCATTCAGACAACAAATACTAGCCTCATAAATTAAGAATAAAATAAAAATTGACCCTTTCCAAGGTCTTTTACTGAAGTACTTCTGCTGCTTTAATCTACCATACATTACTAGTAAGACGGTAACCTCTCACTAGAAAGGAAGACAAGAAAATGGAATTTTTAAAAAGGACACTGTGAAAAGCTGAACAAACATCTTAGTTTTCAACCAATCCTTTCTCAAGTTTTTGTTTGTTTTGTATTTTTATGGTACTGGGGATCTGGCCATGGTGCTGAGCTACATCCCTAGCTCATTTTTTCTTTCTTTCTTTTTTTTTTAATTTTGAGAGAGGGCCTTGCTAAGTCACTAAGTTGTCCGGGCTGGGCTTCAATTTGTAATTCCCCTGCTTCAACCTGCTAGAGTGCTGGGATTACAGGCTTGTGCTACTGAGCTGGGCTCTTTGTCAAGTTTACACTCAGTGCCTACATTATCTGCAATGTGTTAGGTGCAGTGGCAGATGTGAAAGAAAGCAAGGACAAATTTGGCCTTAGAAATCTTACAACTGGGCCCAGAGGAATGGCACAGTGGTTAGAGTGCTTGTCTAGCTAGCTCAAAGACCTGGGTTGCCCAGGACCACATAAGATGGGCATGGTGGCGCAGGCCTATAACCCAGCACTCAGGAAGGCTGAGACCAGAGGACTACTGTGAGCCCAAGCCAGCCTGGGCTACAAAGTGACTTTAGGACCAACCTGGGCTACAGAGTAAGACCCTGTCTCAAAGACACACACACACACACACACACACACACACACAGAGAGAGAGAGAGAGAGAGAGAGAGAGAGAGAGAGAGAGAGAAAGAGAGAGAGAGGAAAAAAGAAAACTTACAATTTAACTTGGGGGGAAAAACTAAATCAAACATACGATATAATCTGGCAAGGTTATTAAATCAATAAGACTGATTACACCTGTAATTTTGAATTCATAGGCCATCTGGAACCCACATTTCACTGAAAATAAATTGCCTAGAATTCAAAAGCAGTTTCTCACAGAAGCAATGTTATATACACAGCAATAAGGTTCCCAGGAAAATCCACCACTCATTTATTTGGTAACAGTGCTATAGATTCTAAAAATATATAGCCGCGACCTTGTCTGTGGGAAAGTATGTATAGAATTCTAACATACTATGTCAGAAATACAGCTCCCCATGCTGCCAGGAATGGGCAGGGGGTTAGGAGAGATTTATATATATATATATATATACATACCAAAACTGGCCAAGTAGGGAGAACAAAAACGCCCAGGCATTCAGGAGACTCTCAGAGGCTCCACACGGGGAGGGCCTAGGGACAGACATTCAGAGGAACGGGCGGGATGGGCAGAACTATGCTGGGGCAAGGCTAGAGCCTTTGATTATCTGATGTATCCCTTGGTCCTTTTATTATGCTATTAATTTTGACCTCTTGTCTTCTCCAGTAGCCTATTGCAGGACAGAAAGCAGCTCACAGCTCGCTTCTTGTTTCCTGAGGTAAACACATAAACTAGTCAGGGGTTTTTACTAGGAGATTCTGAAAAAAAGGGATAACTGTAATCTTTTATAACATATTTTCCATCTAAACTTTCCACTTCTATCTATACCTTCCCCTCTAGCCTTGCCAACACAATCTTACCTTGTGCAATAAATGTATTATGGTTGCTTGCTTTAAAAACAGGCTTTGCAACGAGCTACACCCCCTATCCCTTTTTATTTTGAGATAGTCTCACTAAACCTTTTTTTTTTTTTTTTTTTTTTTGAGACAAGGCCTCATTAAGTTGCCCAAACAGGACTAGAATTTGGGATCCTCTTCTCTCAGTCTCCCTAACTGCTGGAATTACAAGTGTACAACACCACACTCAATTCAGAATTATCTTTTAGACACATAATGAAACATTTACAGAAGTAGTAATACGTTTTGGATTTCATTCAAAATAATCATATAAGAAAACATGAAGCAGTTAAGTATAAATAAAGCAACTTGAAACTGGGTACTGGAGGTTAATATACTATTCTGCCTGCTTTTGATTATATTTAAATTTCCCATAAGATGTTAAAATAGGGGGATGGAGGAATGGCTCAGTGATTAAAGCGCTTGCCTAGCAAGTGCTAAGTCAAGCACTGAGTACTCCCGTTCGATTCCCTAGCACCACATAAACCAGGTGTGGTGGTGTACGCCTGTAATCCCAGCACTTGAGAGGCTGAGGCAGGAGGACTGCCGTAAGTCCAAGGCGAGCTTGGGCTCCATAGTAAGTTTGGACCAGCCTGGGCTACAGAGCAAGACCCTATCTCAAGAAAAAAAAAAAAAAGGTGTTAAAATAAATGAAAAGGTCGGGATGAAAATAAGGAGTCATGGCAGCTGGTAACTAGAAGCTAATTTGCTCATCTGGCCAAGGCGAAAGTCTCCAAGTGCCTATTCATTTGATTCAGGGCCTAATATAGTATAAGAAATGTTCCCTAGAAAGAGAACACAGTACAGGCTACACCATCAAAGGCAAGAAGACAGAATTTAGGTTCCACCAGAAGGTTAAGATTTGACTGAAGATTTGATTGGCGTGGAGGCAGAGAAAGGGCAATTCATATCAATAAAAAAGCATGAATGACAGCAATATGGAAAACTGCAAGCAGGTCATATAGGGAGGAAAAGGAAATTTGTTACTGATCAAGTGGAGGATGACATGTTTAAGGAAGATTAGTTCCACTGCTGTGTGCAGAACTGTAGTTTGGAGGTTGCTGCAATACTGAGATCTGAGTGGGTATCCTCTTTGACATGGTAGCCAGAGGTTTGGTAGTCAAGCTAGAAAAAAACAAGAGGACCAAAAGACGAAAAGAGGGGAGGTCGGGTGTTACGAGTCACAGGAGATCTGGAAGGCACCTAATAGAGAATGAGTATTCATAGGCTCGCCACATGAGTAGAGGGAAGGTCCACACCACAGACCAATGCTCAGGAGACTCAGAGGAAAACACAAAAGGAAATGGGAGCAAAACCAAAGAAGCAACTAAGGTCAGAGGCAACAGTCATAGGGTCTGGCTAGACTACAGGAGGCTCTGGGAGAATAGTTTTAGTCGAGTGAAGAGAACAGCTAGTTAGCAGTTCAGAGCAACATAGGGAAGTAAGAAAAATAGGTCAGGGGCCTGTTCAAGAAGCAAAAGGAAAGAAAGATATGGTTTCAAATGAACCACAGAGGCATATGAGTCAAATGAAAGAATTTAAATCTATTTTTAACAAATAAAGAGCCTAATATGCTTAATGTTAAAAAAAACTTAATCCAATGAAAAAGAATGCTAATAAGACAAACGATAACATCTGGTTCCTGAGGAAATGAAGCTGAGTTTCACTGGAAAGAAAGAAACAAAAATCTTCCCACCTGAAGAGAGGAAGGAAAGAGAGTACACAGTTGGAACAACACTAAGCATGGTGCACATGAGGGGGAGTCGGGGCAAACAAAGGGAGCTGGGCCAGCCCAGCCAGCAGCACCCTGCATCTTCCCATAATGAAGCCAAAGGTAAGTTGGGGAAAGGTTAATGAGGTGGCCTCAAAGTTTCCTTTTACTCAAAGTCATCTGATGGAAGCTGGAGGAATGGCTCAGTGGTTAAAACCCTTGCCTAGGAAGCACTACATCAAGTGCTAAGTACCAGAATTTGATTCCCCAGCACCACATAAGCCGGGTGTAGTGACACACGTCTGCAACTCCAGCACTTGAGAGGTTGAGGCAAGAGGATTGCTGTGAGTCCAAGGCCAGTCTGGGCTCCATAGTAAGTTCAGGACCAGCCTGGACTACAGAGCAAGACCCTATCTCAAAAAAAAAAAAAAAAAAAAAAAAAAAATCTGATAACAGAGTATAGAATATGGGTTGAGGGACGCTGAGAGGACTGGAGGTAGAAAGTCTGACTGAAGAGTTTTTTTCCAGTTGGTCTCTGTGGTGCAGGCCAGTAATCCAGCACTCTGGGAGGCTCAGGAAGATCCAAGTTCAGACCAAGGTTGGGCAATTTGGTGATTGAGACCTTGTCTCAAAAAAAGAAGTTATTTCTCGTGTGTGTGTGTGTGTGTGTGTGTGTGTGTGTGTGTGTGTGTGTGTGTTACTAGACACTGAACTCAGGGCCTTTGCTCTGAGCTACCTTCCTAGTGCCTTTTTAGTTTTTTATTGTTTGTTTTGTGTCAAGGCCTCATTAAATTGTCCAGGCTGGGCTCAAATTACAAGTATATGCCACCACACCTGGCTGAGAGATTTTTTTTTTCAAGAGAAGCTCACACTATCGAGGCATTGTGACTACCAGCCATCTTCTTTCAACTTTTTTCCTTATCCTACAGTAATCTCTGGGACAGCTCTGAAAATGGCTGCAGTCAGTCGAAAAGGAAAGTCAAGGAGGCTCTGGTGTCATGAAAGTGATCTGGAATGCCTCAGTCAGGGCAGAAACAGGTCATCCCCGTATCCATTCAGGACTCTAAAAAGCTCACATAGCTTACAGAAAATGGCTACAAACATTCCTTTTTGTTCATGAAAGGTACAGCTGTTTCTTTAAGACCACTAGATGCTCATTCCTCTATCTGGCTATTGCTCATTCATTGAGATCTTGATTTTTCTTCCAAGTTACACATATCAAATAAATATGTTAAAACATATGTTGTTGTGTGGCACTGGGGACTGAACCCAGGGTTCACACATGCTATACAAGCACCATACCACTGAGCTACACCTCAGCTCTATAAATATTTTTAAAGTATGCTTTTTGAATGCTGGTGAGTTATAGTTAACATGTTTATATTAGCC
The DNA here is from genome assembly GCA_004027205.1 of Ctenodactylus gundi. Taxonomy (NCBI): domain Eukaryota; kingdom Metazoa; phylum Chordata; class Mammalia; order Rodentia; family Ctenodactylidae; genus Ctenodactylus; species Ctenodactylus gundi. The sequence goes on along the minus strand of PVKB01002066.1, from coordinate 58,442 downwards.
ACAATAAATCAGACTAGACCATGACAGGTGACTAAATCCTCTAAGTCACTATGACAGGTGACTAAATACTTTGACATGTTAAAAAAATGGAAGAGAAAGATTAGACTACCGTTCCATTAAGGAAGATTATCCTTTCTTCTTTTCTAATTTAAGTACCATCCAAATTTGAAGGACTAAAAAACATTCCCTTGGCAGTTTTTTATTTCCTTCTTTCCTTTGGCAGTGCAAGGGACTGAACCCAGGGCCTTCTGCTTGCAAGGCAAGTGCTCCACCACTGAGCTACACCCTTAGCTTCTTCCTTGACTGTTAAAAGCTCTAACCTGATATATTTTTTCTTCCATAATTATTACTTTTATTAGTATGTCTACAATGCCTCATAATTACATTCAACTTGGAGAACTGGTCCATATACATATTGCTTCTTAATCATTTTTACTTCTCTTTTCCCTCCCCACCTCTAGCCTGTATGTGTTTATTTTTGGCTTCCTGAGACACAGTTGCCCTACACTGTCCAGGCTGGTCTTTAACTTATGTAGCCCAGGCTAGCCTTGCTTGCAAACTTTCTGCCTCAGCTTCCCAAATGCGGGGACCAAAATATGTGCTACTGTGCCAGGTGCAAACTGATATTTATAGCCTATGGATAAATAAATACTTCACACAAAACACAGTAATTCAAGGTAAAGACATGAAAACAGAGGCAGCGAGGGACAGTCGAAGGCTTCAGTTTGTTCTGGGTCATCCCCCACGGTTGAGCTTTCTCTCTGCCCATGAGACTTGCGAATGCTCAGCAACCTCAGGACCACACTACAGGCCCAAGAACACTTCTGTGCTCTCGCAATGGCATGAGTCCTAATTCTTATAATAAATACCTTTTCTCTCACAGTTCAGCTTTTCTCCTCTAACCTTAATATACCACTGTGTAATCTTACTAAACAAATGACAGCAAAATGTCTTTGGCTGGGTATAGTGGTGCATGCTAATAATCTCAGCACTTGGGAGGTTGAGGCAGGACAACTGCTATGAGTTTAAGGCCAGCCTGGGGTACCTAGTGAATTCAAGACCAGCCTGGACTACAGAGTGATAGCATGTCTCAAAAAAAAAAAAAAAAAAAAGTCTTATTACAACTAAGACTACAGAGTTGCCCAACTCTACATGCCAGCTGGGGAAAACAAAGATAAACTCCTTACCAAGTCTTCTGTGCCCAGCAAGTACAGTGGGAGTGGACAGGCCAACTCTTAATGCCAACAATTATGTATTGGATAGACAAAGACTAAAGCACAACAGTAAGTCATAAAAAGACATAATGGGCTATTATGTATAAATTATAAATAAAAATGACAGGACTGAGATGATTTGTAAGTTATATACCTTGGTTTGTGACCGAAACAAAAACAGGTTTTCAAAGATCCATCTACACTTAAAGTTTCTTCCTCAATTTGCCAGGCAGAAGAGAAAGACAGTCTCCTTTAATAGCTTCTGATACTTTATTTATTCTGATACTTTATTTAAACAAACTGTATCTAGAATTTCAAAGTTTCTTTGTGACTATTTTATTTATTTACTCATTTATTGTACTGGGGCTAGAATGAGGGCCTTCACACCTAGCTATGTCTTCAATCTACCTTTATTTTATTTTGAAACAGCATCCAGCTAAGTTGGTAAGTTGACTTGGCAGGGCTTGAAATTGTGATCCTCTCACCTCCGCCTCACAGAGTACGAGTATTACAGACCTATGCCACCATATCTGAATAATGTTATTTTCATTTTCCTCCTCCCTCTCCATGACATAACCATTATTTATACATTTACCTGAAATTCATCCATGATACTGAATGTATACTCATGTCTGGCTATTACATGATGACAATTCTTACACAGATCTGCCAAAAGAAAGAGATATTTATATAATAAAATTCTATATAATTAAGTCTTCAGTAGAAGTTCTATTCCTAGCATAATATTGCTAAAAAGAACCTGGACTGTCATATGAAACTTAGCAAAAAAAAAACATTATAATATTGATTTTCATAGAAATCCAGAATTTGTCACATAGCAAAGCTACATAATTAGGGTCTGAACTCAGAGGCATAATGTGCGTATTTACTTTTCATTGGAAACTCTCTCAGAATACTTTTTAAACTAGCTGGACCTATCTAACTATTTAACAGCATTTATTCTCAAGAACGACAGTAACTGTGCTGCTACTATCAATCATTAATGAACCAATGCTGGACTTTCAAGTGAATTCAATGGTAATAAAAGGATCTAGTAAACACAATGTAGTAATAATAACCATGATTTGCTGAGTGTTTACTATGTGCCATATTTCTTAATTGTGTGCACACGTGTGTGCGCGTGTATGTGTGTACTACTGGAAATTAAACCCAGAGCCTTCAAACTGAGATACAACCCTAGGCTTTAAAAATTTTCCAGACAGGGTCTTGCTAAGTTTCTAAGCCTAAGCTGGACTAGAACCTGCTATCTTCTTGCTTCAGAGTCCCAGAGTGCTGAGCTTACAGGCCTGCACCATCATACAAACTGCCAGGCACTCTTTTCTGCCTATTTATTCACTAACCCTCCCCTCTACCTCCACAAAAAACAAAAAACAATGAAATAGGCATTGACATCTTTTTATAAAGAAAGAAAGAAGACACAGGGTGGGGGTAAGTAAATACAATGGCTACTGAGGCAGAGGTGTTGGGACTAGATAGAATTCACAACCAAATAATCTAGCTCTAGAGCCCTTGATCTTGACTATGTTCTGCTACCTGATACAAAATCCAGTTTAAAAGACTCTTATGCTTAAAAATAAAGAATAAGATTGCTATTTTTTGACATTTTGCAACTGCCTTGGTCTATTCTAAAGACCATGTCTTTCATAACCATTTCAAAGTATCATCACTGATATCTTTCTTCCTCACATATACTGAAAACATATCCAGACCTAGGAAACAAGCAAAAAGAGATGTGAAAAGTTTAAGTATTTGTCAAAATGTCTGCATGTACTTAATGTGTACATATGACTTCATTTACTCTAAATGTTCTTAGCACCAGCTTCAGAACTCATTTATTTTTATTATATGTAGTTTATTAATTTGGCTTCCCATAATTGAGGATAAGGAGTAGCATAAGAAGGCAGCAGAGTTATACAATCAAAAGAAAGAAATAAGACTAAAAAAAACTCATAGCATCCCAGAGTCATTTAGAATAGGGACAAATACCCCTAAACACTTCAGCTATTGGAAGCCATCACTATGAATACTTTAGGAAAGTGAAAACTCTCACAGATGACTCTATGGGGAAAAAAAAGCCTCCATATCTTGTTTAAGGTGGTATAAAGGGTTTAAAATGTCACTGAAAAATAATTTTATTAAAAAATTGGTGCCTGAATTACAAGCTTCCGTTATCTGTAAAAGTCATTTATGTAGACTATGTGATGATGACAGATAATGAGCTGTTCGCTCTATTTTCTTCCGTAAAACCTAAGTAGTAATTATGTGTCATAATACAATATTCAAAGAGTCCTCAGAACTCTCTGAACACCACATCGACCTCCAAAAGCTGATTCCTGATAAAAGAATTACATTAAAAAAAAAAGCCAACTTACGATCATAGGTAACTATTTCTTCTCCATCTTCCTCTTTCAGGCATTTATTTGTGATCAGCATAAAATCCCGCTTACTACACACTGCACAGCCAGTAAAGTTCAGTAAGAAAGACCCATTCTCCAGACAGGTGTTACCCTAAAATGTTACAAATAGAAATTTAATTTTCTTACACTTCAAAATCTTTGGTAAAAATGACTTAATATTTCTAAAGGCAAAATCACGGCCAGAATTTACTTGTTTAAGGGCTATATCCTAAGTAATGTTCACAATTATCAGCTGTCCTGAAGCCATGTTCATGATTAATACAACTGAAGCAGTGTTGTCTCTGAGGACTGTAACTGTGCTCAAAAGAGAGCAGTATACAAAAATAGAGTTAGAAATAAGAAACTTCATAAAATATAAAAAAGAAAAATTTAATAGCCAACAATATTAAATGAAGTATATTATAAAACTAGAATTAAAATTTAATCAAAACGAATACTGAGCTAATGCTAAAAATGATTTTATATACTATGCTATGCTTGAACGCTGACATACTTTTTTATTGATCCTTAATAATATCATGAAATTTTAAAAAAGCATCAGACCTACAGATACCAGTTTTAAATGCTTATGTACGATTCCAGCAGAGAGGGTAATTTCTGTAATGCATCAGGGTGGCACACACATTCAAAACACTGCTTTACTTCATCACTGAGAAACTGTAAACAACTTATATTCCTGGCTTAAGGAAAATCTTGGCTAAAGGCTTACTACTAATTGTTAAGAATTAAGTCATTCTACAAATAACCTATCCTAAGCCCATTTCTGAGCAGCAAATTTCAAGCATCTTAAAATAGTTAATGTGAGTAAAAATCATGCAAACAATATTTCTTCAGTGTTATCTATGTGCTTGATACTATGCAAAGTACCATGGAGGATTCAAGGATGAGCCAAATGTGTTTCTACCCTAAGATATATCAGGAGAATTAACACCCGCTTTAAATTCCACAAGAAAGTCTTCTGGATTCCTAGCACTACAACTACTGTCTACCTTCTAGAAGCTTTGTAGTTCTAGTATTAAGGAAGTGGTTAACGCTGGTGGGAGAAAATCAAGATATTACTACATAGAGATACTAAATCACAGGCTTACTGACATAACTACTGAAGGAAAAAAGCCTTAGAACTGAAGTATAAAAAAAGTAACTTTTTAAATTTGAGACAAGGTATTGCTCAGTAGCTCAGGCTGGTACTCTCTAAGTAGCCCAAGCTGGCCTTGAAGTCATGGCAATCCTCTTGCCTCAGCCTCGTGAGTGCTGGGATTACAGGCATGTACCACCATGCCTGATTTATGTGGTACTTTGGGACTGAACCCACAGACTTGTGCTTGCTAGGCAAGTGCTCTAACCAGTGAGCTACACATCTAGCCCTAAAATTTTATATCGAGGTATAACTTACAGAAAATAAAACTCGCAAATTTTAAGGACACAGGTGAATGACTCTTTAAAAAGAAGAATATAACCACATAACTATTCCCTCATCAATACACAGTAAATTTCTCTCTTTCCAGGAAGTTAAAAAGTATCTATACTCCTTTGCATCCAGTCTCTTCTGTTCAACATGTCTACGCTAACCATGTATGTGGGGGAAAATATTAGTTGTTCACAGCTTAATGCTGCTAATCAGATTTCTGTTGTACAGGTTCAATTCTTAAGGACATTGGTTGGTTTTGGACTATAATGAATAAAGCAGCTATGAAGATTCATATACACATCTTGCATAGCTATGTCTTCCTTTCTTTTGGGTAAGCATCTAGAAATAGAACTGCTAAGTCATCATACACTTTAAAAAAGAGTATATTTAATTTTTTGCCAAATGGTTTCAGATTTTAAAGTTCTACTGACTGAATTCCAGCTGCTCCAGTCTTTTTTTAAATTTATACATTCTGCTGATGTAAAGTGGTTATTTCATTATAGTTTTAATTTGCATTTCACTGATAACTATTGATGCTGGGCATCTTTTCCTTATACCTAGTCATGTTTTATTTTGTGACCTGTTAAATCTTTTGCTTCTGGTTGTTCTTGTTGTTTTGATTTAATTGAAACAAGGTCTCAGTCTTTGTTCAGGATGGTCAGGAGCTCATTATGTAGTCCAGGCTGGCTGTCAACTCAGGCAATCCTCCTCAGTCTCCTGAACAATGAAATAACAAACACAAGCCACTACACTGGCTAATTTTTATGTGGTGCTGGGGAATTGAATCCAAGGCCTCGCATGTGCTAGGCAAGTATTCTAGCCACTGTGATATCCCTCAACCCACTGCTCACTTTTTTTAAGTTAAGATTATTTATCTTCTTATATTAAGAGTTCTTTATATCCTTGGATACAAGTCTTTTGCCAAATATAACAAATATTTTCTCTTCACTGTTTTTTAATGGATTCTTTGATAAGCAGTAATTTTATAATGTCCAATTTACCAATTTTTCTATATTTGTTTTTTGTCTCTTATTTTCTGCTGCTTTAAAAATAAGTTTTATAGTTTTAACTTGTAGGTTTAGGTTTATGATCTATTTTGAAATTATTCATATAAAATATGGATCAAAGTTCTATTGAGATATCCAGTCATTCTAGCAGTATTCATTGCAAGATAATCCTTTTTACAATTACAACAGTATCTTTGTAAAAACAAAAAAAAAATGGCTACCTATTATATATATGTGGGACTACTTTAGCTACTCTGTTCCCTTAATTTATGTATCTGTCTTTGTAGGCATATCATATTTTCTTTTCTTTTCAGACTGGGTCTCATTAAGTTTCTAAATTATTCAAGGCTGGCCTCAAATTTGTGAACCTCCTTCATCCAGGTGTGCAGCATTCTTGACTGTAAATTTATAGTAAGTCTGAGCTTACATTCTAGGTTTTCCTCATTTTTGTAAAAAGCTTAGAATCAACTTCTAAACTTTTACAAAAAAGCTGCTGGAATCTGAACTGAGATTACCACGAATATGTAAAAGATGACTGCCAAAAACTCAAAAAACTAAGGAAAGCAAATCAATCTGTATTATTATTATTATTTTTTGAGACAGGGTCTTGCTCAGCAGACCACCAGGCTGGCCTCGAACACATGGCAATCATCTTGCCTCAGGCTCCAAATGCTGGGATTACAGGTGCGGCCACCATGCTCAGTTTATGTGGTCCTAGGGAGTTGAATGTAGGGCCTTACACTTGCTAGGCAAGGGCTCTAACTGCTGCACTATTCCTCCAGCTCCAAAACAATCTTAATAAAGATCTAGATATTGATTTCAAATAGAACACAGAAATGGACTATACCATAGTCTCCTTATGCAATGTGTCCTAACCTTTATAATCTGATCTTGTAAGTAGGCAGAATGTAAACCCTAAGGAAATAGAGAAGAGAAAGGCATTCACTGTGTAATTAATTACTTGAAGTGGAAATCAAAGGTATAGTATATAAGAAAGTGTCTTAGTCATTTGAAAGCAATGAAGTTTGTCTTCATCAGTGAGATATAGATTATTAACAATCCAAATCTGGAAAAGTAAACTAAAGGGCATAATATTCAGGAAAGCTTTTGAGAATCCCACAATGACTGTTTCTGAAAAAGAAGAACGTGATGCAAATCAATTTCATAATACTAACCATAAACCATAACAGTTTTAAGAAGTAAGGGGAAAAAGGCAACAGGTTCAATACTCGTAGAAAAAAATGTGATGCAGGGCTGGAGAAATAGCTCAGGAGTTAAAGGGCTTGCCTAGTAAGCTCAAGGACTGGGTTCAATCTCCCAGCAGCACATAACCCACGCTTGGCGGTGCATGCCTGGGATCCTAGCACTCAGGAGACTGAGGCAGGATTGCCCTGTATTCCAGGCCAGCCCGGATTGCAGATAGAAACTCTGCCTCAAAAAAAACCAACAACAACAACAACAACAACAACAACAACAACAACAAAAAGAATGTTATTCAGATATATTCTTGTTGAAGATCTGTAAAAGCACACAAGTATGCAAGAAGAAATGGCAGAATGCTATGGTAATACTGATAATTAGTATGGAAGTACAGTACAAAATCATTTAAGTTTGCGGTATCAGCAATTATTTTGACAAGGATTGGACAATTTGTTTTTCTTCTAGACAACTATTACTTCTAGTGATACTAGCTAATGTAGGTACAAGTACAATGTGTATGTATGTTAAAGTGTATTTTTGTCAGGACTATTTACAGTTAAAAAACAGAGGACTAAGGATATAGTTCACTGGTAGAGTGCTTGCCTAGCACGTGCAAGGCTCCAGGTTTGATTCTCAGTACCAAAAATGCGAGGAGGGAGAATAAGTTTTTGTGTGTTAGCAGTTCTAGGGATTAAACCCAAAGTTACTAAGCACGCCTGGGAAGTACTCTAGCACTAACCACAAGCTATATTCTCAGCTGTGTTGTGTAGCCTCTTACTCACAATCCTCCTGCCTCAGGATTTTGAGTAGCTGAGATAGCAAGGGAGTCACTATGCCTGGATGAGAATGTGTTTTGTGTTTTGGCTGTCCTGGGAATTAAACTCAGGCCTTCGCACTTAGCTACATTCCCAGCCCTTTTAATTTTTTGTGTCAGTTTACCTAAGTAGTCCACTCTGGGCTCAAACTTGTGATCTTCCCGCCTAGCTTCCGGAGTGCTGAGACTACAGGCGTGTGCCACATACCTGGCTTGGTTTTCTATTCTCTATTTCATTAATTTCTACTCTTCTCTTTATTTCCTTCCTTCTGGATACTTCAAGTCTAGTTTGCTCTTGATTTTCCACTGTACTGAGTAAAGATTAACTATTGACTTGAGATTGTCCCTTTTAATATAAGCATTTAAAGCAATCAAATTTTTAAGTGCAGAATAGCATTTTAAAACACCCACCTCTCACATACAATGTCTTACTATATGACCAACTCAGCACTTATATTTGGTTTAATTCTATCAATTAAGCAACAATTTGGACACACAAATTCTGACACCTTAGTTTTTAAAAAGCTATAAAAAGTGTATAATTTTAAATTTAAACATCACTAAGTTGCACTGATTTTTCCCTCTGATTAACATAAATTAACTACTTATATTTCTATTGCTGTTGCATTACTGCAAAGCTTAAAGATGAAATCTGAAATACATGAAATGCAAGTTTCATCCAAATTTGATCTGAAAAATATTTTATTATAATTTTATTCTGTTCAGTTATTTTAGAAAATGTAATATAGTTCTAGTTCCACCTATATGCATTGCTAAAAGAAAAAATATTATAGCCAGGTGGTTAGCATGCACCTATGAGGCCAGAGGATATGAGACCAGACTAGGCAGTCTGCCAACGTAGAGAAGACTCTGTTTCAAAATAACAAGAAAGGCTGAGGACATAGTTCAGTGCAAAGGCCTGGATTCAATCTTCACTACAGAAAAAAAAAATTGGTAAAAAAATTTAGGTTCAGAGAATTAGTACAGTTTATTTCCAATTATATTCATACTTGAGTTCAAATTCTCAGTGTAACATTACTAGCAAGTAGGCCAGAGCCTTGTTAGGAATTCAGTACTGTGTTATTTCCAGTCTATGAAAAACATCTACCATGAAACTCCAATTACTTTATATAACCAAAGATAAATTATTAAATATCACTTACTTACTGTGCACTTAGAGCTTGACAAGCAAATCTATTTTCTCTGCCACTTTTTGAATTAATGGATCTTATCTGATTCTACCATTTTATTACCTTTTCCCTTACTAAACTCAAGAAAACTGGCCTCTACTATCACTGTCCTTAAAAATGTCATGATTTCCAGGCAGTTAAAGTGCTTGCAAGCGCTGGGTCAAGTGCTAAGTACCTGAGTTTGATTTCCCAACACCACTTAAGCTGGGCGTGGTGGCACATGTCTGTAATCCCAGTACTCAGAGGCTGAGGCAGGACAGCCAAGAGTCCAAGGCCAGCCTGGGCTCCACAGTGAGTTGAGGACTAGCCTGGGCTACAAAGCGAGGCCATGTCTCAAAAAGTCATGATTTCAAGAATCTCAGGAAGGTCTTGGATATTGAACAGGAAGAAAGCTCAATTCCTCTAAAGGTTACCCATCCCATTTTTCAATATCTGCTAGAAAGTTCCTCATTCTGATTTAAAGTCTACAACCTCATAACATCCACCCACGAGTTGTTTCTAAATCTGCCTTCTGAAATTCTAAGGAAAATTTGGTTCTTTCACATGACAGCCCTTTAATTATTTCAGATTAGAATAAAAAGAGAGAAAAGTGGGGTTTTTTTTTCCTGGTTTTCTAATCACTTAGTCCTTTTCTCAGATTTAAAAAATTTCATTTCCTAAGTTAATTTATTCTTTAACATTCAGTCTTTAGTTCTCTATATTCTTTTCCAAATCCTTTCTTTTTACCTCTTACTCCTCTTCTTTCTCTCCCCTTCTTCTTGATAATATACTAATCCCTTAGCAGTAATCTATAGTACAACCTTACGGTACTTGCTTGTTTTCCTTTATAGTTCTATCATCCAGAAATGTTTTAGTTTGCTTCCCGTTCCCCAGTAGAAATTAAACCCAGGACCTTCACACTGAACTACATTCCCAGCCCCACCTTTTTTTAGTAACTCCTGGTGGGCTTTGTGATCCTCCTGCTTTAGCCTCCCAGTGATGGGATTACAGGTCACCAACTCTGAATTAGTTTGTCTCTTTTTGAATTATACTTTGTGTTCCTTTATAACTATTTTAATGGTACAACTTCAGATTTTTGTGTGCAATTCTGCGCTGTTTTCACTGCTCCTGTTCTGGGCTCAACCTCAGCTCCACTGACAGCTAAACAGGAAATATTTTGTTCTGGTGGTGACTGTCCTATGTACTCTAAGATGCTCAGTAGCATCACTGGCCTGGACCTATTAGATGTCAGAAGCAGTTCCCCCACTGAGACAATCAAAATGTCTCCAGATGTTGCCAAATATTCACTGGTAGACAAAATCACTCCTGGTTGAGAACCTCTCCTCGAATTCACTAACTTTTATTCCTCATTCTTCTATGATGTTCCATTCTGTTACTGTATCAGTTACCTTCCCATCTACTACTACAAATAATTTCCTATGAGCATTCTTATATAAATCTCCAGGAGCACATGTGCATGCATTTTTTGTAGAATCAGAACGGCTAGGTCATTTCAGCGTTCACATCTTTATTTGACAATGTCAATTATTTTTAAAAAAGTGGTTATCATATGAGAATTCATGTTACATAACCTTCTCAAAGACTACATATTACTCATCAAATATTAAGAGGAGTCAACTGTTGAGATTTTTCTGCCACCCAACAAATGCTTCCAGCTCCTCCTTTCTACCCTAATCACAACTATCCCTCAAGTCTCAAGTCCACATTTTTGGGGAGGAGACTAGTGCTATCTAGCCTCTGTTTCTCTACTCTTTCTCTAAATTTAAATAGCATTTGTGACCTGTCCTATTCACATCTGTTAATCACATATTCTCCCACTGTAAGTTTTTAAACTGCTTTCTTAGTTATTCCATTACGGCCTAGCAAAGTAACCTATATATACATACACCTACAGTATTAATACGCAGTAAGTATACCCCGAGTGACTGAGAGGAGGCAAGCCTGGAAAGTTCCTGGCCTGAGACGGACAGAGATTTAAAAATAAAGAACCAACCAGGAAACCTGCATTCCAGTCTCGGCTCTCATACTAACAACAATGTGAACTTGGGCGAGCGATTTTCCATCCCCGGGCATTTGCCTTAATATCTGCAAAACTGGGTTTGCACCGCTGACCTCAGAGGTGTCTTTCAGAACTAGAATTGGGCAAGAACACTGAACTTTGTTAAATCGAGCTTGAAGATGAGAATATGGGGATGAAGAATCGGCTGGAGTCCTGAGTGGTGGCGCTGAGGTTTCCTTGGTTGTTCTCAGGAGCTCACACGAGAAAGGGAATGACTGCCTCCGTCAGCTGCCAGGGCAGGGACCGGCGGGTGCCGCCACCGGTCACCTCCGGTGGCCAGAGCCTATACACCGCCACTGGGTCCACGGGACCGGGCAGAGCTGCCGAGTCCGCCCCGCGCCACGCCTGTGTAGGCATGTCGGACGGTGGCAATGAGCAGCCTCAGGGACCGACCTTGGGACAAGGGGGCGGGAAGCGCTGGATGCCCACTAGCTCACCCGATTGGGATATTCCTTCTCCACACAGTCTCCACACATCGCGACGCAATTTACCGGGCACCTCCTCCAGCACTTCCGGGAAGACGAAACATCGCGAGAGCCGAGAGAACGTGCCGCATGCGCCCAAGTACTCTACCCGGAGGTGGTTGGCCTCGGAAAAGGCTTCGAAGCCCCGCCCCCTGGCCACGGTTGTTAGCGTGAGCGCGCCACCTTCTTCCAGGCGACAGCGCTGGACAAGGGTAGGACGTCCCGGTGTTCTGAGGGGAAAGGGAAAGTTCTGAGGACTGACACTGGTGGCGAGAAGGGAGGTGGGTCTTGGACTGAACGAACTTCTTTCTAATGGGCCACATAACTGAGTTTAGGCTAACAGAAGGACAAGGCGCTGCGCACGAGGAAGGAGTTGGGTTTTGCCGCCTCGTCTTCATATATTAAAAACTGGTGGTACTTGCTGTAGATTTCTGTGCCATTTCTTAGAGCTGGGAGAGTGATTAGAGATCAGGTGTCAACGGGTGAATAAACAATAACTGAAAAGTTTGGGAGAGGCCCTTACACCTCTGCAGAGAATCTCCTGAAAAGAATATCTAAGATGTCAATAATAAATGACCACTTGGAGTCCTCCAGAGGACACAAAGATGCGAAATGTGTTTCCGTCTGTCTCAGATACTGGTCAGTAGAGGGGAAGTATGTAAACAGAAGCCTGGATCCATTATCCCTGTAAGCTTTCAATCTCAAACTGCTTCATATTGTCTTCCTGACTCTTCTTTCTTTCCCTCTGTATTGAAAACACATTATTACAATGATGTAATTAACCTGCATATGAATCTTCAACATCTCTCTGTGTTTCCGATCACCCCGACTTCTTGGCATTTAGCTATGCCAATGGAGACGATTAATAAGAACATCACGGCCTTTCTTAGCCCTGCTATATTGAGGTGAAATCAGGGAAGAAAAAATAGGGAGCAGGTGTCTCTGGGGTTCAGATTCTTTAGGGAAGAGATGAATAACTGCTTCAAAACAGGCTAGCTTAATAGATACTCTAATATGGAAATTACGTTTCCACTGGAGCACTGACATTAGATCCTTTTAGTATCTCAGCCAATGGTGAGGAGCTGCAAGGGTTCCTGGAAATTGTGAGTATGCTAAGGAGCCCTGCAGGAACCGGTGCCGTCAGAATTCACTTTATTCTTGGGACTGTTATTATGCTTCTCATCTAACACGGTATTTTCAACGTTTCAAAGTGCCGTCATTTCAGTTCTAATTCGATGCTCTTACAACCCCGGAAGGTTGGTGAGAAAAGTATGTCTCCTCTTTTCAGATGAGGATAGGAAGAGAATAAGTGGTGAGAGGTCTTGTCTGTGGTAGCGAAACTATTTTGAGTAACCTACCAGTACTACGGCTGTGTTCCTGTCCTGAGCTCAACTTCTTTCTAACATCATAATCATTAGCCACAGAGTATAAAGCACTTTAAATGTCGCAAATTTAAACTAAGATATATTGTATGTACACCAGATTTGAAGAATTGAGTATAAAAATTATATAAAACATCTCAATATTTTTATTTATTGAGGTACTGGATATTGACCAACAGCCTTCACCTCAAATTCAGACCCAGCCCTGTTTCTTTTTTTTTTTTTTTTTCAGACAAGATCTCACCAAGTCACTAAATTGCCCAAGTGGGGCTTGAATTTCTGATCACTTGCCTCCGCCTCCCAGAAATGCTGGGATTACAGATGTGCACTACCATGCCCAGCTGCATCTCAGTACTTTCCACATGATTTCATTTGGAATAATAATTTTGATGCATTCAGTTAAATAAAATGTCTTGCTAATTTTATCTTTTTAAAAATATAGCTACTAGAAAATTTAAAGTTACACATGAAGTGCTCATTGTATTCCTGTTGGACATAGTTGGTCTACAAAATTCCCTCTCATGACCCATCTTTAAAGTCTTTCTCTAAAGTCTAATAGTAGCTTTTAATTTTAATAACCATTACTTCTATTTTATTTAATTCTGTAAATATTTTTGAATGTGTTTGCTTGTGCATGCAATTATGTGGACAACAAGAAGATAAAAAGGACATTGCACTTTCCTTCAAATTCTCACAAAATAGAGAGATAAAATGAGCACATATATCACTGGAAAAGCCAGGTCCAGTGGTACAAGTCTATAATCCCTGCACTCTGGGAGGTTGAGGCAGGAGAATTTCAAATTTGAGCCCCGCCTGGGCAATGTAGCAACTTAGTGAGACCCTGTATCAAAAATAAAAAATCAGTAGACTGGAGATGTAATTCAGTGTGAAAGCCCCATGGCTTGACTTCCAGTGTCACAAAAAAAAATTACTAACAGATTGTGGTGTAGGAGTACAAAATGGAGACTACTCCTAAATTTGGGGTTGAAAAAGAGGAATTAGGGCCCTGAAGAATGTATAGTACTTGAAAAACAGAGATTACACAGGAATTTCAGGTAGACAGAGCTAAGGAATTTGAATTCTGTTCTTCGGGTAGTAGAGAGACATTGAAGCCCTGAGCAGGAGAGATGGTGGTTGAGGATTATTTTAACAACATTTAATTTAGAATGACTAGAACTTGAAAAAATTGGAGATGCACAAGTCACATACTAACAGGAACCACAAGGGGGAGATGTATAGCTTTCTGCCTCATCACTAGTAGAAAACACACATGACAAAAACGATAAAAATAGGTAAATTAGTTACCTTGCTGTCACCAGTCTCTAAGATTATGTCATTTGGCATGAACTGAGCCCTTGTCCTAATGCATAAAAGACAATCCATATATTTACACATATCTTTTTACTTTCCCAGGGTGATATTGTATAAAGGAATAAGTTTTTTTGTTTTGTTACTATTTTTGAGACAGGGTCTTGTTTTTTAGTCTAGGCTAGTCTTGAGGTCACTGTGTAATCCTGACTGGCCTAGTACTGCCCTAGTACTCCTCCTGCCTCAGCCTCCTGAGTGCTGGAATTACAGGCATGCACTGTCATGCATGGTTTATGTGGTGCTGGGGAATTGAACCCAAGGCCTTGTGCTTGCTAGGCAAGCACTGTAGCCACTAAACTGTCCCCCTAGCCCCAAAATAAGTAACTTTTAAAAAATCATCATATTCATAGGCACAGAAGCCAAAGAACCAAGTACTATCCACCCAATAGAGCTCTCAATTTAAATCCAGCCACATTCGTGGAAGAAGAAAAGAAGCAAATAAGTTTGGGGGAGGAGGTGGACAGGACCAGAAGTTCAAATATGGTTGCAAGAATAGGAATGTAAACATAGCTGAGGGGACAGGTGGAAGAATAGAAGATAAAAGCTACAAAGCAAGAGATTAGCAACTAAAAGGAATGATCAAATAGTGGTATAAAATAAAACTGTAATTTTTTTTCTTTTTTCATAGTAATTTTATAAAATAAGTTTACAGAAACCACTGAAAGATTATCTTCTAATAGAATTTTCTTTGAGATAGTACCTTATTCTTAGGAATCTTTAAAAAAAAGTGATGTCAGTGGTGTAAATAGAATATACCCACATGTGGCACATGCATGAGATTGTCCCTTAATAAAGTGAATCAGTTTAGAAAAATTTAAGTGTTAAAAATTGTCCTACTTCCTGGTCTAATTGCTAAGCTACATCCATGGGACAAGATCAAGGTTTCCTTAGAGAAAGCAGCTTAAATCTCCTTTTATTTTTTTAAGCAGGAAAAAACACACAAAATTTATTATATGCCTAAGGTATGGTAGTATTCTACTCCTGAGTCTCCTTTAAATACACTCTGTTCATTCTATTTTTCTTTTTAATGATGTCCAAAGCAGGATGCGGTAGTGATCATATCTGTCTTGTTTGTCCTCTCTATCCTTTGTTTAAGGAGGTCAAAGAAGTGGCCCCTGGGCCTTCACAGTAACATTGTCAGACCCGTTTTACAGATGAAGGGAAGGAGGCACATGAACTTGGTGAAGGTATATGTCATTCTTTCCACTGTCTCAAGGGAAGTATGAAATAAGAGTCTGTGGTTGTCATTACCTGGTATCACCTGCCTAGGATGAATGAAATCAGCCGGAATTCTGGGTTAACACTGTGAGCATAATTGAATCTTGCTGAGGACAGGTGTACCAGATGTCCTCAGAGGACCTGTAGGCTGTAGGTGTTGGAGTGTTGCTGTTGTTTGCCTAGCTCAGGGGTCTAATTAGATTTTCTCTTTCCCTTTAGAGTTGATAGGCAGCTTTGGGCTACTTCTCCTGTTCATATTATAAACTTCCTTCCTCAGACCCACAGCATTTAGGAGAAATCACATCTGTTTCCCTTTGGTTCCATTTCACTTTCTTTTCAAACACAGATGACCACAAATTTTCATGATATTTGTCAAAGCCTCTAATATATGGTCTTTGAGGAAGTATTCTCTCCAAATAGGATGGATTTAGTAATCAAAATGTAACTGAATTCCAACCATGTTTTTTTGTTATTGTGGATTGGGGTTTTTCTTATTGTATTAGATTCCCCAAGGATACAGTTACACTTAGAACAGGTCTTTGTTCTCTCCCATTTGTCCTGACACTGTGGAACAAAGAACTTGGGAGTTTTTAGAGAAACGGGGAATTAAGGAGAGAGAAGTTAAGAGGTACCTGTCTATCCTGAAGAATGTACAGCTAGCTGATGGAGGGTTACTCTCTGGTAATTTAGGCACAAAATTCATAGGAATTAAGAAATAGTTTGGGGAAAAAATAGTTTTAACTTCAATTAAGAAAGCATGTATACAAGCTGCCAAGAATACTTGGGCAATACCATGATACTTAGAGTTAAAATGTTAGAGTCTGTTCCTAATTGGATCTTAATAACAGGAGGATCATAAGAAAGTTGCTTATAGACTAAGTTTAGATTCTTTCACCTGTGAAACGACAATAATGAATATACTTCCCTAACAGAGTTGTGTTGTAAAATGACTCTACAGATGACACAAGCATATTAAAATTAACTGTGGCTTTAAATCTGAGGCAGCAAAATAGAGACTAATAGATTAGGAAGAAGAACTGGTAATGCCTGAAACCTGCTGGATGTGGGATCTGTATCCTGCTGAACTGGGTAATGTAAGACTAGATACCCAGACAATTTTGTACAGGTTGTTTGCTAGCATTTGAAAAGACTTAGTTGAGCATGTTGACTCGGAGTGGATGCTGTGGTACAAGAGTGCTAGGGACCAGGAACAGAAGAATAGTACGGTGGTGAGGAGGCTTGCCTATGAAGTGCAAGGCCCTGGGTTTGATTCCCCAGTACCACATAAGCCACATGTGGTGGTGTGTAGTTGTAATCCCAGTGCTTCAGAGGCTGAGGCAGGAAGAGTTGTTCTGTGAGTTTGAGTCCATGCTGCGCTACATAGTGAACTCAGGACTAGCCTAGACTACAAAGTGAGACCCTGTCTTAAAAAAATAAGAGAAGACAGGAGCCATGAAAGATGGAGAGAGCTAATGTCCAGGCTTCTCCAGGAAGTGGACTTGGAAAGTTACCTATAGGCGTGAAGAGGCAAGGAGCGTTCTATGTAAATGTTACTTTGTGTCCACGACTAATCACAGGTTTCCAGTCCTGCCTTGGTCCTTGTATTTTCTCTTTACCAAATCTTCTTTGAGAACTGATGAGAGTGTATCTAGCAAGGTTTGAGAGAACTTAGGTATGTTATTAAATGACTGCAGAAGACAGTGCCAAGAATGTAGCAGTTATTATAACTCTCATTATATTACTACCTGAAAAGTCCCATCATTCCCTGTTCCTTCAGGATAAAGATGAAATTTCTTACTCTAGTATTCAAAGCCTTAAAACTTGGCCTCCAAATCCTGCTACTTCCCATTTCTCTTCTATTATCTTCATAGATTTCCTATTTCTAGTCTAGACAGATTTCCCTAATCACATCAAATCCTTACATGTCTTCTTTCTAGCGTTTAGCCTCCTGTTCCCACTGTCTGTAGTGGCCCTTTGCCTGTCTGTTGAACTCCTGTTCAGCCTCTCACACATGGTTCAACCATTACATTATCTGTGAACACCAGATGTCAGTATCCCATCCTAAGTACCCATACTTAATTCATTTCTAATAGGCACCACTTGATTGTGAACTCCTTGAGAATGCTGCTTGTTTCTCAGCTCTTAGCATAATGCCTGACACATAGTACTCAGAAAGTAGTTTTTGACTGATTACAGAGCTGAACATGGTTTCATTCACCTTACCACCTTAAACCAAAAGCCATAGCCCAAAGCAACCTTCATCCCAATTGTTGTGGGTAGACTTGCCCTGTTCTTTCCTTGCTTTCAAAAGATTTTCATATTTCAGAAGGAAAACAAAAAAATCAGAAGGAATTTTGGTTTAAAGTTAAGTACAATATACTGTTCTTCAAAAATGATCAGGAATTGGTGGCTAAATTGTGTTTTCATACTGCACCAACAAGAAGGAAGATTCTGTCTAAGACAAAAGGAGCAATGTGCCCTAATAACATTAGCTTAATTAACACTTCATTGCACTCTAGGAAAACAGTCTGTAAACTTAGAGCTTACTTTGTCACCTCATTCTTGGAAGTTTAGCAACACTTTTCTGGCTCCAACTTGTTCTTAACATTACTTTATGTTTCTCTTTAATATGTTATTGGATCTATCATGATACTATGGTTTGGCTATGGTTTGCCTATGCCCCCTGAAAGTTCATGTGCTGGGGCTTGCAGTGTAGCTCAGTGGTAGAGTGCTTGGTTAGCATGTCAAAGTTCAATTCCCAGGACTGCAAGAAAAGAAAAAAAGAAAAGTCCATGTGCTTGAAGCTTGGTCCTCGATATGGAAATGTTAAAAAGTGGTCGAATCCTTCAGAGGTAGGGCCTAGTGGGAGTTGGAAGTTAGATTTACTGGGGAGTCACCCTGAGAAGAGTTTAATGTAGCCCCTTGATACCACAGCAGCAGGTTGTTATAAAAGAGCAAAACTGACCCTTGAATCTCTCCTCTCTCACCATATGGTCTTTCTTGGGCATACTCCCACCATAATGCCACCTACCATGTAGTGATGTACCAGAAGGTACACACACAGACACACAGACACACACAGACACACACACACACACACACACACACACACACACACACACACAAAGCTGAACAGATACCACAGGCAAATTGTGATCCAAATAAACTCTTCCCATACAAAGTACTCAGCCTTAGGTATTTTGTTATAGCAACACAAAAGAGACAGAAAAATGGTGTTCACTGATTAGAGTTGTAGAAGGATAATGACTCACTACCACTATGGGTTCTTAGTCCTTTCTAACAAGTCAGTTAATATTTGAGATGTCTACATCAGAGAGCTCTTTTATTTAAGAATAAAAATGGATAGCTGGCACAAGTCTGGAAGGCTGAAGAAGGAGGATTGGAAGTTTCAGCCTGGGAAACTAGTGACTTAGTAAAAAAGAAAAGAAAAAGACAGAAAAGAAAAAGTGGCTGAGGAATTAGCTCAGTATGAAGACACTGGGCTTAATCCACAGTACTGCAAAGAGAAATAAATAAAAGCTCAAAATGCAAACATATCTGGAAGAAATAATGTGATAATACTAAAGCTCAGGAGTTGAATTTGATTCAATTCATATAATTAACATTTGGTATAGCTGCTCCACGCCTGCCTTCATGAGGCTCCCAGTCTGGTGATGGGGGAGAAAATCCAGCGATCATAGTATGATGTACTGACTGCTCTTTGAGGTGCTCTCAGAGCTCCAAAATCCACAACACACAGGAGAGGACACAGACTCATAAAGTATTTTCTAAAAGGGTCGATACATTAGCAGACTTTAAAAAATCATATAGACATAGGGGGATGGGAAAAAAGACATTGGGAAATGTTAGGCAGGGTCTTTCTAATACTGGAGGAATGAACATGTGCAAACATGGAGAAGCATCATGGCTTAAGAGGTTTGGAAGGGATGTTACATAGAGCATATAGCATAGTTCTAAGTAATTGCAAGTCCTTTCATGATAAAAAAAAATAATGTTTTCACCCCTCAGTCATGAGAAGCTACCTTCATAATTATACCTAAACCCAGCCCTTGTAGCAGTTATCATGAAATAAATTTTAAAACTACTTAGAATCCTTCCTCCTAACTAGCAGTATTACATTTTCAATTAGCGTATGTGGAGATGTACATAAACGGGTTCACAAAAGAATTCACATACCAGCTCTGTCAAGTATTAGCTATGAAACACCAGGTAAGAAATTCCCCTTTTTGTGCCCTTTTCCTCATTTGCAGAATAGGAATGAATACACCCTCATGAGTTGCTGTGAGAATCGAAGGAAACAACCCACACAAGACAGGCTCTGATATATATGTTAAGTATTTCATAAATATCAGCCTGATGATCATGGTGAGTCCAAAAAGAACTAATAAAGATATATGAACAAGTTCAAGGTTAATCAAAGAATGGCAGCTGCATCCCTAGAGAATCCCAGAGAAGTCCTCTTAAGGAACTACCTGGTGTACACTGCTATACCTAAGAAGATCAATACTTAACAGTCTCACCCTTCCCTCCCACCAAAGGCACTAAATATACAGAGGGGAAGATTAGGGGCACAAGGGAAGGATGAAGCAATATCACAAGCAGAAATGACAGAAAAAGAAACAAAGAGAAAAGAAAACAGAATGACAAGACAAAGGAGCAGGGACACACAATGTAGGAGCCTATTTGCCATTCCTGCTTCAGTTTTCTAAAGCAGAGGGTGACTTCATTTGAATTATCCCTGGTCCTTGGTATGGCAAAGGAAGGGTTTAGGAACTCCTGAGAGGTCATAACCCCATAGAGATCTAGATGTAAAAAGGTCCTAGAAGCTGGGTATTATGGAGATGCCTGTAATCTCAGAATGCTGAGAGTCTGAGGCCAAAGGATGGCAAGTTCCAGGGCAGCCTTGGCAATTTAGTAATATAGTAAAACCCTGTTTCAAAGTTAAAAAAAAATTAAACAATAGGGCTGGGGATGTGGCTCAGTATGAAGGCTCTGGATTTAACCCTTGATAATGCAAGAAAAGGAAGAAGGGGGGGCAGAGGGATGAAGGGTGTCTGTCTCTGGGGATATCATGCCATCTTCTCTATGGATTTGTTACTTGTTTGTTTATCTTTTTGGTACTGGGGGTAGCACCCAGGGCCTTCACACTGAACTACATCCCCAGCCCATTTTTATTTTTGGTTTTGAGACACAGTCTTACTAAGTCACTAAGTTGCCAGGCTCAACTTGAACTTGGGATTCTCCTGCTTTAGCCTCCCAAAATACATGCATTATAGGGCCCAGCTCTAAGGAATTTTTAAAGTCAAACTCTACAAACCCGTTAAAGAGGGTCTTTAGGGATGGGAGAATGGCACAGCGGTTGAAGTGCTTGCCTTGCATGCACAAGGCCCTGAGTTCAATTCCTCAGCACCACATAAAGCTGGGCATGGTGGCACATACCTGTAATCCCAGCTTTTGGGAGGCTAAGGCAGATGGACTGTCCCAAGTCCAAGGCCAGCCTGGGCTACACCATCAGGACCAGCCTGGGCTACAGAGCAAGACCCTGTCTTGAAAGAAAGAAAGAAAGAAAGAAAGAAAGAAAGAAAGAAAGAAAGAAGAGAGATTATTATCTTTACTAAGATTGCTGATGTTATGAGGGGCTACTACTACACAGACACAAAAATATTAGGCCAAATGTTTACAGATGAAATCTCTGAGAACCAAATATTAAAATAGCCAGTGGAAAACATCTTTCCGCTATCTTACATAAAAAAGATGAATACCACTAATGCTAGTAGTCACCTACTTGATAGGAGGGATTTTTGCAGACCTAAACTCCTGCTCCTTACAACAGAATAATTTTCCTTCCAGAGTTTCTTTCTTTTAGTGTCAACTCACACACTTATTTGATTTTGAGCTGATGCTCTTTTGCAGCACTGTTCTGTGAAGCATTTACTCCTGAGAGGTGATTCTGTCCTAATTATCGATTTCCCACATGTCTTTCATGTTTCAGTTTGTGTTCTCATTTCTTTTCAGAGCCTGAGCTACCTTGACTGTCTGTTACATTTTTTTCTGTTCTAGGTCTTCTTCCTTCTCTTCCTCTGGTTACTAATAGTTTAGCAGGGGTAATGTTGAACTGGGGCCAGAATGTAATTAAGAAAAATCAGTCAAGTGCATTAAAATTTCCTAGTATTCGGTTTTAGGCTAGTTGATCAGAGCAGCATTTTCTTACACACAGTTTCATTTTGATGTGATTTATATAAGCTCCCTGGTTGGGGCTGTCATCTTCCTCCTGTGAGACACAAGAATGGGAAGTGAGTGCTGTTGAGACAGAGACCAAGGACATTACCAAGCAACAAGGCAGAACCATGTGTCAGTGGCTACAGTCCAGTCCTCACTAAAATCTGGAGAATATTTTATGTCAGTATTTATTTCTGGCGACATAGCAATATTTTTACTTTCTACCAAACTGATAATCAGGTGATGACTTTACTGCTTTTGAAAGTTTACTCTTTACCCCGGTTTCATTTCTAAATAACAGACACCATCATGATAAGCAAACAATGTTTAGTGTAACATGTGTGCGAAAACTGGCCAGTTACCAATTAGGTACACAGAGACAGACTACATGATTTATACTCAGATGGTTTACTGTCTTGGTAAAATAGGACAATTATATTTAAATGCATAATGTGTTTTAACAAAAAGCCTGCCAGATAATACACAGTGGGTACTAAGTGAATACTATAGATCTAGACCAACTGTCTTAGTTACTTTATGTTGCAGTGACTCAATACCCAATATGCACAACGTAAGGGAGGAAAAGACTTATTTGGCTCACAGTTTCAGAAAGTCTCAGTCCATTTATGGGCAGCTAGCTATGGTAGAAGCACATGGTGGAGGCCCTCCAATTCACAGCATGGCAGACAGGAAGCCAAGTAAGGGAAGAAGTGGGGAGCTACCTTTCCAGGTCCTGTCACAGGAATCTTAGGGGCAGATTACAGGCATGCATTCGATCACAGGTGTGTGGCCCATTACTGGGAGTATAAACTGGAAAAGGTGGATCACAGGGGCTTAGCCCAGATTACTGGGACATGACTGGAAGGGTATATACTAGTTCCGCCCTTCTTCCCTCACTGACTTCCTGTCTGCCATGCTGTGAACTGCTGTGCCTCCACCATGTGCCAGCTACCCATGAATGCACTGAGACCGGAAACTGTGAACTAAAATAACCTTTCCTCCCTTAAATTATGCATATTAGGTATTCTGTCACAGCAATGAATAAGTAACCAAAACACTAACCATATAGCCATGTTTGTCCTGGACAGTCCAAGTTTATGATTTAGGGTAACTGTGTTTCCATCAGTTTTCAAACATCACAATTTGGGTGGTTCATTATATGGTCATCATACGTGTAGACCAGCAGTTTAAGACTTAAGGGGAGAGAGTGATGACCAATGGCCAAGGAAGCTGGTGGGAGTGCATGGAGCTGGTATAACTTGAACCAAAGAGTTAAGTAATGGGTATGAAGACAGCAGCCTACAGGAAGTATCATAAACTCAGGTACTGTGTAGATGTGGTGGCATATGCAAACCACCCCAGTGCTCTGGAGGCAAAGGGAGGAGCATTGCAAATTTAGTTCCAGCTTGGGCAATTTAATGACTTCGGCCTTGTCTCAAAAAAAAAAAGTGTGTGTGTATGTTGTGGGGGGAGGGAAGTGGAGTGTGGAAATAGCTCAGTGTAATGGGCCTGGATTTAATCCTAAGCGTTGCAAGACAACAGTAAACAACAACAACAACAACAAAATTCAAGAGCCAACACAGACATGGAAATAAAATCTCACCAGGGCATGACTCTAGGAGACATGGTTCACATTGCGTTCTTTCCAGATGGCACCCTCTCGGGGCTGGAGGAATGACTCAACAGTTAAAGCACTTGCCTAGCAAGTGCCAAGTCAAGTGCTAAGTAATTGAGTTCATGCTAAGTACTTCTGTAGCCCAGCACCACATAAGCTGGGCATGGTGGCGCACACCTGTAATCCCAGCATGCGGGAGGCTGAGGCAGGAGGATTGCCGTGAGTCCAAGGCCAGTCTGGGGCTTCATAGTAAGTTCAGGACCAGCCTGGGCTACAGAGTGAGACCTTGTCTCAAAAAAATAAATGAATAAATAAATAAAAAAGGACAAATGGCACTCTCTGGACTGTGTCATCTCCAAGGGTATGGCATATTTGGGGAGCAACTGGAAAATTACTTCCATTTGGAGAAGGGAATTTGTTAAGAACAGAATCCAGCACAGGGCAGATAGTGGAGGATAGTAAATACCAGATGAAGAAATTTAAATTTTATCCTGCAGAAAATAGGAAGGTACTTGAGGAGTTGTAAGTAAGAAATGAAAATACAAAAAAAAATCATTGGAAGATTAATATTTCTACCAAAGCTGTTGTCTTAGCTACTTTCTTGTCACAGTGACTCACTACCAGACATGCACAAATTTATGGATGAAAGACTTATTTTAATTCACAGTTCCAGAAGGTCACAGTCCACTCATGAGAGGCTGGCAATAGTGGAAGCATGTGGCTGAGATGGAGGTAGAGGCAGCTCCTCACAGCATTGCAAACAGGAAGCCAAGTCCCAGAAGGAAAGAAGGAAGTAGCGTACAGCCTTCTAGGTTCTGTCCTAGTGGTCCAGCCCTTCTGGGGTCCAGCCTCACTGTTGTACCCCTTCCAGGGTTAAGCCCCTGTTCTGCCACACACCTGAAATCTGTAATCTACCACACACTTGTCTTCTACCACACACCTATAATCCACCACATGCCCATAATCCACCTCTCCAGACCAGGCCCCCATCTCCTAACATCACTTGGCTCCATAGATATTCTATAACATCCAAATACATGAGACTTCTGGGGGATGCTCCAGATCCAAACCACAGTATCTGTTCAGTGAATAGGAAGGAAAAGAAAGCAGGAAAAGTAGTTTGAAAGTGCTGGAGATGCCTAAAAGATTTGTAATGAGTCTGAGGCACAGTAGTGGCAGGAAGAAGGGAAAACGAAGAGGCAGACTTGTGAGAGTTCAAAAGGCAGGACTGATAGAATTTGGTAACTGGTAACCATGTAAGGAGAGAGACCTATTAAGAATTACCCAAGACTTCAGGGTTGGGGTTGAGCTCATGCCTGGCAAATTATGAAAGCCTAGCACTGAAGAAAACAGAAAAAAGGAAACAGGCATATTGGTGTATGCTTGTAGTCCCAGCTAGTTGAGGACAAAAAAGAAAAGATTTCAAATCTGAGCAATTGAGAAGTTTGATGGTGTCAGTAAGTGTGGGAAAATGGAAAAGGGAAATTAACTTAAATGAGTTGTGCTCCAGACATGATAAGTTTGAGACATCTAGCAGGAATTATTAGATTAGATCTAAGATAGGAAGTCATGACTAGAGGTAGAAATTAAGGAATTCTGTGGGACACTGAATATTCTCCTTCAAGATCATAAATAGTAGAGAAGAGAGCCTGAGATAATCATTAGGGCTTCAGTGGTATTTTGTGGAGTGGGAAGGAACACAGCTTGCACAGATAAGCAGAAGGGAGGGCCCAGCAGTGGAACGAAGCAAGGCAGCGTGCCACCAACGTGCCAAAGGAAAAGACAGCCATGGTTGGAAGGGAGTCAGAGTACAAACATTGTTTTTTCATAGTTATTTTTTTCCAGTGAGACCCTGGGTTTGATTCCTCTTATCACAAAAGAAATACATAAATGCCCTGGAGTTTATTGATGTTCCTGTTTTCTTTCTCTCTCTCTCTCTCTCTCTCTCTCTTTCTTTCTTTCTTTCTTTCTTTCTTTCTTTCCTTCTTCTTCTTCTTCTTCTTCTTCTTCTTCGATTTATATAAGTGGCTAGACTTTTTATCATCCGATATATTTATGGAATGCTTAAATCATATATTTACATGAATTTATGCTCTTAAGTGTTTGCAATAATATAGTTATAACAATATATCCACTTTTTTATCAATTAGGAGTTCTTAGGCACTCAGAAGGCTGAGGCAGGAGAATTGCTTTGAGTCCAAGGCTAGCCTGGGCTACATAGTGAGTTCAGACCAGTCTGGGCTACAGAATGAGACCCTGTCTTGAGGAAAAAATTATTAGACAAGGATAGGATTATATGTAAAATTATGTAATTATGTGTAAATGTCTTTTTTTTTTCCCTAGGAGAGAATCTATAGATTTCATCGGATACAAATGGAGTTTGTTACCCATAAAAAAAGCAAGAAGCATTTATATGACTCAGAACCTCACTTCATCCCTGTTGATTACTTGCAAAGGAAAATTTTAAAAGTGTAAGTAGTTGTTCCACAGGTAGCTGCATCAGCTACCAGGAAAGTTACTTAGGAAAATTTCTTTTTTTTTTTTTCCCAGTAGGACCAAGCCCAAATCCTTCATAATGAGCTACATTCCCAGTCCATTTTAATTTTTGACTTTGAGACAAAAATCTCAACAAGTTACTAAATTTCCCAGGTGGGCTTGAACATGTGATCTTCCTACCTCAGCCTCCCCGAAGGCTGGCCTTACAGACCTGTGCCGCCAGGCTTGGCTAGGATAATTCCTGATGACTCTTCCATACCTCTACCCTGTCCTCACTTGTTGTTTGCTGGCCTGCAGGGTGGCATAAAGCAATCCCAGGCATGGTATATAAAGAACTCACCCTTTGCCACTGACATCCTCCTCTCCCCTACTCCCCTTGGCAGTAGGGTCCTCTGCTATTTTCAAAAGAAGTGTTTACTCAGGAGCACTGTATCAAAATTTCTAAGTGACTTCTTTCTCATAACAACTCTTCGGGCTGATTCTACAGTTATACCTTTGCCTTACCAATCGTAGGTGCTGAATCCATTAGCTTTGACTTGTGAACTTTAGACAAACGGGGTGGGAAGTAAACTTTAGGCTCATTGTTAAACACCTGCCTCTTGGTTAGGTTTCTACAAAAACTCTTTCCTTCCCTTGACAATTATTAATGATTTTTCTGTGTATTTTTCTCTTATTCTTTTGGGAATTCACTCTTCTCTAAGGACTTAATTTAGTTAATGTTCTAATTAGTGCAACTTCCACTCTAGCACATTTTCTGGGTTTTCACATAAGTGCTTTTCCATATGATAAACTCCATTAACAAGTCTCTGAACATTCAAGAAGGAAGCAGTTATTTAATGCAATGGGATTTACCTTATTTGCTCCCAACTTTTGGTCCAACTTTCTTGTCTATCCTGGAGCTTCCTCAGCAAATAATTTCATCAACAGAGAATTAAGGCTGAGCAGTGGCATTAAGGCTGATGGTTGAATGAACTCATTTTCTAGTAGGTAATGTCCATCTCATCACTGTAAGTAGAAAAGTATGTTTATGCCCAAGGAAAACATCATCCTTTTGAAAGTTTTTTTTAGAATGCTATTTTCCCAGTAGTGATGCAGGTTTGTCCTGATATACTCCACTTCAAATCTCCAATGCTTACCCAGACATGATTATAAGAATGAGATGTGATATGTAAGCTGCAAGTTGAATACAATTATTGCATATTGCAGATATTTACTAATAAAAATAATAATTTGGGGGAAAATCAGCATATAATTTGGGCTATGGAATAAAAACAAAGTGAAGCACAGCAGACTATTTGATCTGACATCTCAAACAATTGTGCTTAGCCTTGACTGTGCATTGGAACCAACTGAAGGGCTTTTAAACATTGATGCTTGGGTTTGATCCCCAGAAGTTCTGATGTAATTGGTGCAGAGTACTGCACAAGCAATGGGGACTTTTCAGCAAGGGCAAAGTCCAGTATAGTGCTGGAGGAATAGCACAGCAGTTAGAGTGCTTGCCTAGCAAGCACAAGACCCTGAGTTCAATTCCCAGCACCACATAAGTCAGGTGTGGTGGTGCACATCTGTAATCTCAGCACTTGGGAGGCTGAGGCAGGAGAATTATTGTGAATTCAAGAGCAACCTGGGCTACACACTGAGTTCAGGACCAGCCTGGAACACAGAGAAAGACCATCTCAAGGAGAAAAAAACCCTAATACAGCTGCAGGCAAGTTTGAAGACCAGCATCCTGAGGTAATCAAGAATTAACTTTAATGAAGAGTGTCATACTCTGCTGGAAGACAGTAGAGGGCAGGATTGATTTAAATTTATATGAATATAAATTAGGAAATAGGTAGTAGTTAATAGTACAATCTTAACTTTGTACTTTATGGTTGTCTTTTGCTGCAAAACTTCAACTTACTGCTAAAGCCAAATTACATATTGTATAATAAAATTTACCAGAAAGGTCTTGTTGGTAGTTGATCTGCAGATCATTTATATCATCCAAAGCAGCAGTACATCGCAAGGGAATTCTGTTGATGATGATGCTGGGATAACAGATGCAAGCCATTTTTTTTTTTTTGGAATGAACAGAAGAGGAATATACAGATATATGGTGACCTTATGGTTACCATGTCTTCATTGGAGGAGCTAGAATAAGTAACATGACTTTACCTATTAAAGCAACCAGTAGCTACTAGGTATTGGTGTGGATTATTAAAATCTTTAGGTGTTACTTTTGTATGCTCACCTATCATTTCCCAACATTCTACCAGGCACTACCAGGTGTATTAGTCACTTTTCCATTGCTGAGACAAAATACCTAATCCCATAATTTAAGAGAGGTTTATTATGGCTTGCAGGCTCCGTGGATCCAATCCATGGTGAGCTGGCTGTAAGGCAGAAAGAGGGAGCAAAATGGCATGGTGCACAGTAGCCAGAAAATAGAGAAAGAAGCACTGGTGTCAAGAACACACCTTTTCAGGTCCTTTCCATGACTGGCCTCTTGGAAAAATGCCTCACTTTTCTAACAGCACATTCAGCCATGAACTCCTCAGTGGATACACTCATTGGTGACTCCAAGATTCAGTCACCTTCCAAACACATGAGACCTTAGGAGGATGTTTTATATCTAAACATAACACCTGAGTAAATAGAAGACTTAAGGCAGACT
This sequence comes from Ctenodactylus gundi, assembly GCA_004027205.1. Taxonomy (NCBI): domain Eukaryota; kingdom Metazoa; phylum Chordata; class Mammalia; order Rodentia; family Ctenodactylidae; genus Ctenodactylus; species Ctenodactylus gundi. The sequence goes on along the minus strand of PVKB01002066.1, from coordinate 29,673 downwards.
CTTAAGTGTCAAGCATGATACCGTCTAATCTTACTGGATAAAATGTCTACTGAGTTTAGAGAAGACAGAAACAAAAAGTTGGCTGAGGTAAACAAGACAATGCAAGATATGATGGAATATTTTGGTATAGAAGTAGAAAGTATGAAAGAAACTGAAATTCAGAATATAAAAAAAATTCAATCAATGTGTCTTTATTTCTTTCTGTCTCCTCTTCTCTTACTTTTTTCTTTTCTTTTCTTTTCTCTTTAGATGCTCTTGCTGTATAGTCCAGGCTGGCCCTGAACTCACTATATAGCCCAGACTGGCCTCAAACTCATGGCAGTCCTCCTGCCTAAGCCTCCCAAATGCTGGGTTTACAGGCATATGCCACCACATCCAGTGGAAAATTAAACTGAAAGCAAGGAAGCCAGCTCAAACTCTATGAGGACATACAATAAGACTTTGAAGACAGAGTTAATGAATTAAATGATGCACTCATTGGTAACTTCAAAACAAGACAGCAATGTAGCTGAATACAACAGCTGCTGGATTAATCAAAGAGAACCAATCAGAATTATGGGTATGAGATAAAAAGCAGAGAACAACACAAAAAGTATAAATAATTTATTCACTGAAATCATGGCAGATTTCTTGACTCTAGGAAAAGAAATTAATATTCAGATACAAGAGGCATATAGAACACTAAACAAGAGTGACTAGAAAAGAACTTTGCCATGTCACATTATAATCAAAATTTCAGAAATTCGACACAAAGAGAGAATATTAAAAGCAGCAAGAGAGGCCTGGGAACATAGCTCTATGGTTAAAGAGCTCTCCTCACATGTATAAGGCTCTTGGTTCAATTCCCCAAAACCGCATAAAAATTAGCCAGGTGTGGTGGTATACATCAATAATCCCAGCACTAGGGAGGCTGAGGCAGAAGGATTGGTGAGAGTTTGAGGCTAACCTGATCTACATAGTCAGCTCAAGACCAGCCTGGACTACAGAGTGAGACTTTATCTTTAATAAAATGAATAAAAGCAGTAAGAAGGAAAAAAAGACATTATTCTACCAAGGCAAGCCCATATTAATAACTACAAACTTCTCAGTGCAAAACTTAAAGGCCAGGAGAGCCAGGAATTAAATCTTCTAAGCTTTAAAAGAAAGCAAATGTCAGCCTGAAGTCATATTTCAGTGGTTAGAGTGTCCCATGTGCAAGGCCGTGGGTTCACATCTCTAGCACTACATAAAGATTTTCCAGGCATGGAGGCACACATATGTAATTTAGCATTTAGGAGCCTGAGACAGTTGGATTGTTGTGAGTTAGATACCAGCTAGAACTACATTGTTAATTCAGGCTCAGCCTGGACTACAGAGCAAGACCCTGTCTCAAAGCAAGCAAACAAAATGGCCAAACCAAAACAAAACAAAACAAATGTCAACTCAGGTTTTTATATCCAGTAAAACTGCCATTGAAGGAGCATTACAAATTTCTCATGACAAAGAAATTCTAAAGAAATTTATGACCACTAGACTAACAATTCAGAAAATACTTGGAGGAATCTTAGATAGAGACGGAAAAAAGCAGCACCAAAGAACTCACAAAAAGAAACATCAAAATGGGAAATGTAACAAAAGAAAAACCAAAAAAAAAAAAAAAAACAGCATTAAAAAGAAAACAAGACACTGGTAGAAATCAGCAAATATCTTACAATAGCAACTCTTAATGCTAATAGTCTTAACTTGCCAGTCAAATACATAGACTGGCAGGTTGAATCAGAAAAAAAAAACAAAACAATTTGTTGTCTGCAAGAGACATATCTCACCCACAAAGAAGCACACAGACTGAAAGCAAAATAATAGAGATTAATACTCCATGCTACTGGAGCCTGAAAACAAGCAGGAATAACGATATTATTTTAAGACTCACAGATTTCAAGCCAAAACAGATCAGGAGAAAGAAAGATGGACACTATATATTGGTAGAAGGAATAATCTAACAGGAAGAGCTTACCATTACAAACATATACACACCCACTCTCAACACACCCAATTTCATAAAAAAAAAAAAAGCTATTGGACATTAAACCATTGGGACATAAAGATACCAACACAATTGTACTAGAAGAATTCAATGTGCCACTATCATAAATAGGTAAAAATATCAACAAAGAAATATCAGAGCTAAAACATACCATGGAACAAATGGAATTAGCAGATGTCTACAGTGTTTCATTTAACATCATCAGAATACACCTTTTTCTCAGCAGCATGAAGGATTTTTTCCAAAATAGACCATACCTTTGGCCATAAGTCATACCTAATTAAATACAAAAGGATTGAAATCATTCTCTGCATACTTTCAGGTCATAGCAAAATGAAACTGGAAAGCAAAAGAAAAAGAAACTATAGAAGGTATACAAATACATGGAGATTAAATATTATTATACATTATTTATTAAGCAATGAATCACAGAAGAGACCAGGGAGGAAAACAAAAACTTCCTAAAGTCAAATAGCATGGAAGCACATCATACCTTGTATCCACAGGATACAATGAAAGCAGTACTAATAGGAACATTTTTAGTATAAATGCATGCAAATAAAAGCCAAAGAAATCCCAAATAAATAATTAATGATAAAGCCTGAAGTTCAAGAGAAACAAAAACAATCCAAATCCAAAAGTAGTAGAAGAACAGAAATTATAAGGATCACAACAGAGATTAATGAAATTAAAACTAAAAAATCAACACCAAATATCAATAAATCAAAGAGTTGGTTCTTTGAAAAGATGAATGAGATTGATGAATCTCTGGCCAAACTCACCTAAACAAAGAAAAAGTATATTAATGCAATTAGAAATGACAATGCTGAAGTCCAGAGAATTAAAAACAACTATTTTGAAAAGTTATATTCTAATAAATTCAGGAACCTAGAAAAAATGGATAAATCCCTACACGTGTATGAGATACCAAAATTAAACCAACACTAAATCAATTACTGGGGATGAAATTGATGCAGTAATAAAGTCCCTACCAACAAAGAAAATCCCAGGACCTCCTGGATTCACCACAAAATTTTATCAGGTTTTCCATTTCCCAGTTACCATAGAATGATTAGCTGTCCTCCCCTCCCAGGTCCTTCCTTCATTGTTAGCCATCATAAATGGACTGAGACCTTCTAACAATGTGAGCTACACTAAACCTTCCTCCCTCCTCCCCCAAAGAAGAACTTCTTTCAGAACTTTAGGGAAGAGCTAGTGTCAGTGCTTCTCAAACTTTCCCATGAAATTGAAAAAGATGGAACACTGACAAATTTCTTCCTGGAAGTTAGCTTGATCCCCAAATCAGATGAACACCTAACAAAGAATGAAAACTATAGGCCAATTTGCTTAATAAATATAGCTGCAAAAATTCTTAAGGTATTTGCAAACAGAATGCAGTAAATGGTTAAAAAGATAATACACCATGACTAAGCTGGCTTGATCCTGGGACTACAAGGCTGGTTTAGCATATGTAAATCATGCAGTCTACTTCATAAACAAAAACAAGGAAAAAAACTACATATTAATCTCAATAGACACAGAAAAAGCCTTTGACAAAATTCAGTATCTATTTATGATAAAAAAAAATGTTGAAGGAAACAGGAATAGAAAGACCTTGCCTCAAACTGGTAAAAGCAATTCTAAATGGGGAAAAATTGAAAGCATTTCCTCTCAAATCAAGAACAAGACAAGGGTGTCCACTTTCACCACTCAGGTTCAACATAGTGCTTTAAGCCTTAGCCAGAGCAATCAGGCAAGAGAATGGAATAAAGGAAATAAGCAAAGGAAAGGAAGAAGTCAAGCTATCTTTATTTGCAGAGGACATAATCCTTTAGATAGAAGACCCAAAAACTCTACCAGAAAACCCTTAGAATAGACAAATTCATCCAAGGTACAGGGTATAAAGTCAATACACAAAAATCAATAGCCTTCCTCTACAGCAGCAATGAAAACACAAAGAAAGAAATCAGAAAACAATCCCATTCACACTAGGCTCAAAGAAAATTAAATACCTAAGAACTAATCTAAAGAAGTCAAGGACCTCTATAATAAGAACTATAATACTCTCAAAAAAGAAATCAATGAGAATATTAGGAAATGGAAAGATGTGCCCTGTTTTTGGATAGGCAGAACCAATATTGTCAAAATGCCCATACTACCAAAACTGATATACAGATTTAATGCAGTCAAAATACTAACAGCATTTTCCACAGAACCAGACAAAAGATTCAAAAATTTATATGGAATGAGAAGAGACCCAGCATAGCGACAGATAATTCTAAGTAACAAAACAGAGTAGGAGGCATCATAATACCAGATATCAAATTATATTACAAAGCAAGAGTGATTTAAAAAATGGTATTGGCACAAAAAAAACCAGACAAGTGGATCAATGGGACAGAATGGAGGATGCAGAGGTGAAAAACATATGCTAGAGTTAAGATAACCTTTTTAACTAATGGTGCTGGGAAAAATTGTTATCCACATGTAGAAGAATGAATCAAGACCCACATCTTTTACCACATACCAAACCAAATCAAAATGGATTAAAGACAAGTATTAAAACAGAAAACACTGAATTTACTGGAAAAATAAAATAGGCAAAACCCTTGAAGACATAGGCATCGGCAAGGACTTTCTCAATAAAACACCTAAGGCTCATGACATAACACGAAGAATCAACAAATGGAGTTATATCTAATTAAAAAGCTGCACAGCAAAAGAACCAATCAACGGAATGAAGAGAGAACTGAGAGAACGGGAAAAATTTTTTTGACAGCTATTTCTTGGGCAGAGGGGTTATTGTCTAGAATATATGAAGAACTGAAGAAATTAGGTCCCCCCAAAATAAAAGACTCACCTTATCAAAAAGAAAAACGGGCAACTGACATTAATAGACAGTCCTCAGAAGTAGAAGTCTGAGTGGCCAGTAAGTACCTGAAAAAATTCAGCATATTTAGCCATAAGAGAAATGCAAATCAAAACAACACTGAGATTTCATCTACTCTGGTAAGAATGACTTGTATGAAGAACTGTAAAAAAACAAATGCTGGTGAGGTTGTGGAGAAAAAGGAATCCTTCACTGTTGCTGGGAGTGTAAACGGTACAATTATTATGCAAAGCAGTATGGAGATCCCTCAAAAAACTGATAATATATAACCCATTTGAGCCACAAATACCTCTTTTAGGCATATTCCCAAAAGAGTTAAAGTCATCATGAGAGAGTAATATGTGTATACTCATGTTGCTAGCAGCAGAACTTGACATGAAAGCAGCCAGTATGTCCATCAAAAGATGAATGGATAAAGAAGTGATATATTTACACAGTGGAGCACTACTCTGCCATAAAGAAAGATACATGAGTCGTTTGTAGGAAACTGGATGCACCTTGAAACCATCATGCTTAGCAAAATGAATCAGACACAGAAGATTAAATATTGCATTGTTTCTGAAAAGAATCAAATACACAAGAAATATAAAAGTGTTAAAGAGAAAACAAAATAAAAGAAGAAAACAGGAAGACAGACTTAGTAGAATGGAGAAGGGGATGGGAAGGATGAATGGGGGTTAAGGAGAAAGAGAAGTAAAAAATTATCAGAATACGATGTGTATTCTTTATTCAGCAATTTCTCCAGCTTTTTGTTACTGTGTATCGCAGATGCATACTAATAAAAATAATGTTGGCCAAAAAAGCATTATACCTTTCAGCTGGGGACAAAATACTCATATAGATTGTTACTCTGGTAAATAAGATCCAAGGAACTTCTGAAAAATTGGTTGAGGGAGCATAGTATGACATATAAAATAAAGTAAGTAAAAAACCTACCCTAAATTATATATACCCAGTCATCGATTTGTAGTAACTGCTATGCTTTCCCTCTATAACCCTTGCTTGCTCCAGCACTCAGGACATAGACACAAGCTGACTTCCTCTGGTGCTCTGGGTCTGAACTTTAGAAATTCTCCTCCAGTGACTCTTGTTTCTAGCCAAGTTCGGCCAAGCTACTGTTGGGTCCCTCTGTAGCTCCTGAATAGTTCACCTATGTAGCTGTTGTCCTCCAAACTGAACCAGTGAAGTTAGTTTCAGTGTAGAAAGCCTGTTACTCAAGTAACATGCATCAAATGCTTTTTTTTTTTAAAGTTCTGCTTCCTGTTTATTACAGCAATCCTCCTGCTTCAGCCTTCCAGGATTTGTATTACCATGCCTGGCTTGTTTGGTGCTGGAGAATTGAACCCAGGGCCTTGTGCTTGCTAGGTGATTGCTTTAGCCACTGAGCTACAACCCCTGCTCTTAGGGCATCAGATGTTTAGCCACAGCTCTTTCATCCCACAATGAAATCCTCTTGCTGAGTGTTGCAACCATGCCCCACCCTTTTTGAACGACAACTACGGTGCCACTTGTATTTAATTTATGACCACCCGCAAAGTTGTCTCCACCCCCAAATCTCAGTTTTTAATTTTGTTCAGAGCTATCATTCACCTTATTTTTCCTCTCCTGCTGACTTCTCATGTGTAGATTCTTGCTTGACTCAATCTACCCTCTACTAATTAGGTCTGCTCAGCCGGCTCGAGGGGCTTAGGCCTGATATTTCACCACTCTGAAAGGTTGGGGCAAGAGGATCACAAGCTTGAGCCCAGCCTGAGAGCAACTTAGCAATTTTGTGATACCCTATCTCGAATTCAAAGCTAAAAAATGGACTTGGGAAGTAACTCAGTGAGAAGAACCTGGGCTCAATTCCCAGTCCTACAAATACATAAAAATTAGTTATGCATGTTTTCATGCTTATTTGAATGATAGGTGTAATGATCAAGATTGATTGGGAGTTCTTGGGAAATTTAAATAATTAAAGTATGGTAGTAAAGAAGAAAAGCTATAAAGATCACATCTGTCATAAAATAGGATCATTTCCTACCACAATCTCAGACTGATCCAAGGGCCAGTCAGATGGCTTGATTAATCCTCGGTCACCCAGGGGATCGAGTGGAAAGTTAATGAGCCTGGGTCAGACCTTCCATTTTCCACGCTGCTGATGTAGCCTCCAGCTGAGAGAAACAGCAGCTGTGTTGGGCTTGTGTAGAAAAAGTTCCTTGCTTTCTTAGCAAAGTTTATTTCACTATCTGAGTTATTGATTCAAACATGTAGAAGCTATTTTCTTCGAGTTTACTGCTATTTTGTTCTTTCTCTGTCCCTCTTCACTATCAAAACCTGTTTGCAGGAAGGTTCTGATATTTTGTATTTGCGTATTACTGTGTAGTTACCCAAATTGAAAATAGCTTTGTTGTTTATTTATCTTTGCTTATTAATGAAAATATTCTGTGTTTACAAAACTCAAACATCATGGGAAAAAAGAAGGAAATAAGAGTACTGAAAAATAGAAGTGAGACAGAGAAAACATCACCTATTATTTTCTATGTAGCAACTGGATATTGCTTAGTCCGTCCATCAGTTGGTTACAGCTGAACTGTCCTTGGTTACTGGGCCTCTTGTATCTAGCCAAGTTCGGCCAAGCTACTGTGCCTGAACACTGCATTGGATTGGTCAGAGAAGGTGTCCAGTTCAAATCCATGACCTGGTGTTTGTGCACACATATAATCCCAGCACTTGGGAAGCTGAGGAAGGAGGATTGCCCTAAATTCAAGGCCATCCTGGGTTCTGTGGTTTGGATCTGGACTGTCCCCCAAAAGCCTCATGTGTTTGGATGTAACAGGATACCTATGAAAAGGTATGCTGTTGGGAGGTGGGGCCTTGCTGGGAGGTTCGAGTCTTGGGGCTTGAACTAGAGGGATTTACTCAATTTGTTGAAATTAGGAAGTGCCCAGGGCAAAATTTTCAGGTGTGTGTGCGGTAGCCAGGAAGTGAGAGAGGGGCACCTACCTTGGTTGTGGGCAGCCCAGTTGGCAACTTGAACTAAGTAAAGGAAGAAAGACGAAACATTGTTACAGCCTTTCCTGGGAAAGCTCTGGCCTTTGCCTTTCTCTCCAGATATCCACCAGATCCTCACTCACTTGTTTTTCTCTCTGTCATGCGGTGAGCAACTAATTCCTCCAGCTAGGCCCCCACCATGTGTTTCTGTGATTGCCAGCTGCCCATGAACGGACTGAAACCTTTGGAAACTGTGAGCTAAAATAAACTTTTTCTCCCTTAAGTTGTGGTTATCACTGTATTCTGTCTCAGCAAGGAGAATGTAGCTAAGACACTGAGTTACTTAGTGAGTACAGAGCCCAGACCCTGACTCAAAAAACAAAACAGAACCAAACAAATCCATGGCCTCCAACAATTTTATTTAACATGGGTTTAACCGATTCCATTTTGATTAACATTACACTGAATTGCAATTTTTTACTATAACTAATATTACTGATTCGTGTTTCAGTATATATTAAGTGTAAAATATCAGAAACTACAGCTGAAAGAGACCTTAGAAGCTAGCTAATTCAATACTGTCATTTTGCAGGTAGAAACTGAGGCATAGAGACATGAAAGGGAAATCGAATCCAGGTCTTTGGCCCTACTGATTTTTGAGCCAATCCCATTACTGTTTTTGAAACCTAACAATGAACAACAAAAGAACAACAAAAACTGTTGGCTATGAAAATGCTGCTAGGTCACACAGACTTATTTATTCCAATTCCAAAAGATTGTTCCTTAAAAGGTAATTCCTCAGCCAGGCACAGTGACAATGGCCTATAATTCTAACATTCTGGAAAGATTTGACAGGAGAACCGCAAGTTTGAGCCTAGACTGGGCAATTTAGTAACTTGGAGAGACCCCATCTCAAAATCAAAACTAAAAAAAATGGGCTGGGATGCAACATAGTATATAGTGTAAAGGCCCCGGGTTCCATTCCTAGCACTGCGAGAAAAAAAAAAAAAAAAAAACCCTTATTTTGCATTTAAGCCTTGTTTTTAGTTATGGAATAAAGTAGTAGATTTCTGTATAATCTTTGGGTAAAAGGCAGATTGATCATGTACCTTCAATTATGTGAGGCAGATGCCTGCTTCTTTATATCCAGCAGTATTTGGTGAGGGTCAGAACTGGGATTTGAAATACAAGGCCAGGCAGTGGCTAGGGTCAGTGATGGCATACAGATGCTCAGTTGAATGTTTAAATTCCTTCCAAAACCAGAGCCTATGGCTTTCACTTGATTCTGTTTCTACTCTGCAATATCCAGAGCTGGATGTCTGATTAAGATTAAATTAAATTAGGATTAAGATGATGGAACAGATAAAACAACACATAGTTGTTACTCTGCACATGCTCAATGTAATTTGTGGCTAAATTCTGGATGCAATTATAATATAGATCTTCTACATTAAGTATTGTGAGCACCTCTTAATTTAAAAATCATGACATACTATTACCCAAACAAACAACTCTAATAAACAAGAGACTTAGAATTCTATACAATCTTTGGAAAATTACTTAAACTCTGAGTTTCTTGGCTTATCTCATAATAAGGATAATGATAGGGTGGTGGGGGGCTGGACTTGCCCCTTCCAGAACAAAGAAATGAAGCAGCACAGCCTTACCGGTGTGGAGGCACCATGACCTTGCCAGTAGCAAAGCACCATGCACGCATGGGCACTCCAGCACAACCTGTAACTTCAAGCATCACCTGGTAACTTTAGACTGTATAACTTTTAGTGTCACTGTCCAGCAGCTTTAAAGTAGCCAATCACAATAACCTGTTACCGGATAGGGAAGACACAGGGGTCAACACTGAATGGAAGGAGAGCCCTCCATTGCCCTCGGCCCAGCCTCTGGACGTTCATCTGTTGAGTAGAAATGCCAGCACTAGTAAGGCTGTTTCCGGCTTCAGCCTTGGCGTTCCATTTCTCTGCTTATCTTGCAAAATAACAAGTGAGCTCATGAAAGCAAAAATAATGGTAAAGCATTTGTAAAAAATAAAATAAAATAAAAGATAATCTTCCAAAATAGACTTTGCCATACACCAAAGAAAATAAGAAAAGAGATGTAATTAATCAAAACCAGTTGTGTTCTGTATGTATTCTATAAAATGTGTCATGTTTGAGTTGAATCATAGTTTCTTACACTTTATAACACATTTGAAGAAAGATTCAGCCAGAAATTGAGCAGCTGTAGAAATATTCCACAGACTAGAAAGTAAAATGAATTTGCAGAGGAAATGGAGCCTTTTATTGCAAACTTTATTGAAAAATTCCCAAAGGTCTCAGTTAATATTATAAAAAAACTTGTGAATTTGGAAACTGTTCACCAACAAATAAAAGCAATTTAAAAACCCATTTATGCTGGCAACAATTATCCCATAAACACAAACTTGCTTAATTAGTTGAATTGTTACACTATTAGTTGTCATTCCTTGTTAGCAAACTTGCTCTTTAAATTATATTTTCTTCCCTTGATTTGAGTTCTTGCTTGATAAATACTAATAAAGGAAAAGAAACATTGCTTTAAGATTAGGTATTCTTGATTATCTACAGACAGACTCCACTCTGTGGAGGACTCAGGAGAGAGTGGTAATGTCCAAACCATGTTGACTCACTCCTCATAATGCATTTTGAGCCACCTTCCTGTGTTATTAGTCCTGTGTACTCAATCTTAGGCATCTATTGGAGCATAGGGATTGGAGCAGGGCCACTAACCAAGGATGAGACCTGAAGATGGCACTGAAAAGATGAAATAAACAGAAACAGAAGGCATCTGAACCTTTACTGTGTCTGCTACATCTTGTGAACCTTGGAAGACGAGACCTCTGTCCCATTGATGAACTCGGTACAAGACCAACTTGATTGACCCCATTTCTCAGCCATGGACAGTAAGTGAGGCATGGATGAGGTCAGGTAGCTTAGGAGCTGGTAAAATGCGGTGCAAATATTCCCAGATAGGTCTTAGAGAATGTAAATTCCTTTAGATAACCGTATTCAAACAGAAAATAGAAAGCTAGATCTACTGGGGGGAAATCATGAATATGTGTATTTAGAGCAAAGAGAAATGACTGACTTGTCCAGTTGATCCTCAAGAGTGCAACCTCTTGTAGTTTCCAGTTCATTCATTCATTCTCTCACTCATTTACTTGTGAGGCCTTTTTACAGAGTCATCTTATCTGTCAGGTGCCATACTAAGGCTGGGAAACTATCCCGCACACAGTGGGAGCCACTGGATGATTTAAAGCAGCAGAGTGACACGATCAGATTTCCTTTTTAGAAAGTAGACTTTGGCTGCTGTGTAGAAGAATTGAAGGAGACTGAAACTAGAGAATGGGTGAGCAGTTAGACTACAAAAACAACTCTACTTGAGACATCTGAAGGGGAAAGTTTGAATCCCAGTCCTCAGCCCCTTTTTATTGTAAATGGCAGACTTTTTGAATTAAACTAATTGCTTTTGTAAGACTCTCTCTCCAGCCCTACAGTGGGGATTGAACCCAGGGATAGCCTAACTCTGAGCTGTACCCTCAGCCTTATTTATTTGTCTGTTTATTTATTTATTTTGAGGCAGGGTCTCATTAAGTTGTCCTTGTTGGCCTCAAACGTGATCATTCTGCCTCAGTCTGAGTAGCTGGAATTACAGGTGTTTGTCTTTATACCCAGCCTTTTGTCTTTAAAAGCTGTGGAGAATATGAAGTTTCTAGGTGTGGAGTGGAAAAATTTACCTAAGTATTATAAAGTGTTTCTCAACAAAAAGATAAAGAAGGAATTAAAGTTAATTGAGCTCGAAACATTATTCTGATATTTTCTGTGCATTATGAGTTTTTGTTTTTGTGATTTGGGAGTTAAACTCAGAACCTTGCTCTGCTAGTACCATGTGGTCTTGAGTCTTTTATTTTTGTTAGCAAGCATTTGAATTGTTCAGGTTTGGTCCACTACTTACACTTTGAGGTTGTTTTCTTTCTAAAGTATACATCCTTGTATGTATTTGTTTCTAATTCAAACAGGCTTATATGTTTATTCAAATAAACTGCTCTCGTTCTGTGATTCAGTAAAAAAAAAAAAGGTTTTTTTTAAAGTATCAGTTTAAATCAAGACACAGCAAGTTAGTCTAGTTTATTATAGTTTTGGGGTTTATGATTTAATTATACCCAAGGCCCTAGATTTTATATATGAAATCATAAACTTTAAACTGTTCATATGACTATAAACTGTATTTAAAATCTTCATCTGGTTCTAAACTCAGTAGGATTTTATAATCTGAAAATTTATATATTTTCTTCAAGTCTGAGAAATTTTATTCTACTTTCTCTTTATTATTTCTTCCTGTTGTCTCTTTTTCTATTAAACCACTATTAAGTAGATGTTGGGGCCTTGATTTCACCTTCAGGACTTTCAACTATTTTTATGAGCTTTCCATCTGCTTTTTTTTTTTTTTTTTGAGGCGGGGTCTCACTTTGTAGTTCAGGCTGCTTCTGAACTCACTATGTAACCCAGAATGACCCTGAACTCATAGTCATCCTCCTGCCTCAGCCGCCCAGGTGCTGGAATTACAGGCTTGTGCCACCATGCCTGGTTTATGTGATGCTGTGGAATCAAACCTAGGGCCTTGCACTTGCCAGGCAAGTGTTTTCATCACTGCTATTCCTCCAGCCCACCTGCTTGTCTTTTGCTCTGTATTTGGGAAGGATTTTCCCTGGTTTTTGTTTGCACTAGCCTGCTCTTCAACTTGGTTTGTTCTGCTTACCGGCAAATGAATTTTCAGTACCAGAAATTATGTTTTCAACATCTAAGACTTCTAACTGATTATTTGTCATGGATCAAATATCTTTTCAAATTTGCTGAATAAAGTTAAACCCATTTGAAATTTATCCTCCATTTTATCAAGTTTCCTGTGACGTTATTTGTTTTTATTAGCTGCGTTTGGAGCTTCTCTTTTATGGCCTTTGTCCCTCTAGCCCCACTCAATCAACATTCAGTGACTTTCATCGCTTAATCATCTCTTAGGTAATAACAAGTGCGCCTGCCTGCTCTGTTTATCATAACCTGTTTTCAGGGCCGTAGTGGGTCAAGGTATGCTGCCCTGAGAGTGAGAGCTCACTCTTGCATCTGGGGGTCAGCAGGTCCCCGGGATCAAGATCCCAAATACCTTCTTTACCCAATAGGTACATACCTGATAATAAATAGAAACAAGGAAAAGGACATTCCTCAATGAATTACTCTTCCCCAGGGAACCCTCCCTCTTGTATCCTTTGACTCTTGCCTAGAACATTCCTGAACTATTCCATCCCCTGAACCTGTTTTTGTGTCTCAGGATTTGTTTTTCTGTAAATCCCATCTTGCCTCTTTTTTTATAGCTCAGGGTTTTCTAAACATCTTTCCAACATTGTTCATCCTTTATCTAATTTCCCTATAGTTTAATTTCCTATTCTCTTTACAATGTATATAAAATTTAGGGTAGAAAAGAAGCTAAATGCACGTGCTCAATCTACCATCTCCATTTAACCTTCAGCTATGATTTCCTTTATTGGCTTTACTTACTACCAAATAATACATGCTCATTGTGTGTGTGGGGGGGGGGGGCGGGAAGCAGAAATGGGGGCTGGAGGAATGGCTTAGTGGCTAAGTCAAGTGCTAAGTACCAGAATTCGAGTTCGATTCCCCAGCACCACATAAGCCGGGTGTGGCACAGGCCTGGGAGGCTGAGACAGGAGGATTGCTCTGCGTTCAAAGCCAGCCTAGACTTCATAGTGAGTTCAGAACCATCCTGGGCTACAGAGCAAAACCCTGTCTCAAAATAAAATAAATCAAAGCAGAGGAGACAATGATGATACCTTGGTATGTTAGATGCCTTTTGGGTCCAAACTAAAACTCATTGGCTTCACCTGCTGACTCAGCTAAAGCTGGGTGGATAGTTCTGAGGGTTTCCCCAACTCCATGGCTGACAGCGTCTGCCGCAGTCCAAGTGCACACCTTCCCTTCTAGCTGGGGAACTTCTGGCTGCAGATTGCCTGGAGGGGGCTTGGAAGCTTAGGGTATTTACCTGAGTAAGGGTGCTGGCAGGGGCAGCCCCTTGCCCAGCAAGGATGAGGGCCTACCTCCTACCCTGCACACAGACAGCTCTGAGAAGTCCTTGTAGACTCGATCCCCTGTTGCCCCAGCGGTGACTTCAATATCGAACCTTTCTATCAGCTGCCCCTTCCTCTGTCTTGCCACTCTTTCTAGGTTCTCATCTCTGCTCCCTGTGACCCACCTTTTTTCCTCCCTTATTTGAAGATGTCCTTTGCCTCTGTACATCTAAATGTCCTCTCATCCGCAGCTCTGATTTATCATTTCACTGTAACTCTATTAGCTGTAAGGCACTTGGGATGCTGTCAGGATAACAGGATCTATAGTAAATGAGGCTGTATTGAATTATTTAGCTTTCAGCTGAAGTGGAGATAACTAAAGCAGCTGAGCTGGTTTGTAAAGTCTTGGGGTCATCTGCTGCTGCTTTGGAGATTTTGGCATATTAATTTTTGTCCTGTGGTTAAAAATTACAAATTTTCAGGCCATAAAGAAAAAAAATATGTGTGCATCTGTCCAGTTCAGTGTCACAAATCTATAGCTAAGGAATTACATCTGTTTTGTGTAGTATATAATTATGTCATTGCAGAACTGCAATTCCAGGAATTGTGAATTTATTTAATAAGTTTATTCACAGTTTTTTTAAAAAAGCAAATACATATTTTTCATTTTTTCTTTCAATGATGGATCAAGACTTTTTGCTTGAGTGAGGCAGAACAGTCTTAGTTTTGGAAGTTGTCTCTTCTATTTAAGTTTTCCTTGCCAAAATTTGGTTCTTAAAGATTTTTATTTTCATGAAAAAGATCCATTTCTAATTCACTAATAAAATAAATGGATTTTGAGAGGTACTAAAGATTGAGTCCAGAGATAGACTATTAAGCACTTTCTCTGCTACTGAGCAAGGCCCTGGGAATCACTACTAACACGAAGGATGATTGTGACTGTGCTTGTACCGTGTCTCCTACCTTACTATGGTCTCTTGAGAAATTAATTGATCTGTAAAAGGGTCCAGACAAGAGAAGAGTGGATAGCGCCGTGCCTGTGTCACACCCGAGGAGAATGCCCCGCTTAGCACGGTTCAGTGTCCAAATGCCTAAGATCGAGATGTGAAATGGCCGCAGGGAAATGTTGGTGTATACATTCAACATATACACTAAGCCTAAACACCTGCCAGTGTATTTTCTGATGAATCCTGGGGAAAAGCATAGTTGTCTCCCAAGCAAAGAACTCGAGAAGCAGGCTGTTTCCTTGTTGAGAATACCAGGCAATCAAAGTTAGTGCTTCCTTCTGCACCTAGGCCCTTTCAGTCTGCCATCATCACAACACCTGAGGTTACCTGGTGGATGGCTGATGAGAAATCATCCCAGGCACAGCAGGTGGAGAGAAAAAGATGAAAACCACAACAAGGTGCGCAGCGAACCTTCCTGAGCAGTGACCTCGTGTTGTAAGAAAGTAACTGCCTTGCCAGCTGCCCATATGCTGTCTCTCCCGAGGTCACTCGGAGGTGCCTTGTCGTTAGGCACCCTTGGTTCTTGTGTTTCCTCTGGCCTACTACACCCCACCCCACTCAGCTTGCAGAGAGGAAGCCCCCATTTCCCCAGACCCGGGCGGGACGACAAGTGCCGGTGGGCGGGCGTGGCGGCTTGCCTGTTGATTAGTCCCCGCAGCGCGGGGGCGCGGAGGCGCGGAGGAACTGCAGGCTGTGCGCCGCCCGCACGGCCCGGGCACACTAGGCTAGGCTTGCAGGCCGGGGCGGCGGCCTCGGGCCCGATGCCCACCCCCTGCGCGCCCAGCGTCTGCTCTCGCCGCCGGTCCGGAGGAGCTCGCCCGGGAGCGCCCTTCCCTATACACCAGCCCAGGGGAACGGTCTGTCCCTCGAGATCCGGGCGCCCGGCGTGCCCTCCCTGGGGCTTAAGCGTGTCTTTAAACGCATTTGGGCTGCATAGGTTGGGGACAGAGGGCGGGAAAGGCTGCAGGGCTCCTTTTGGCCGCGGGCTCGCCACCCGGGCGCACGAATTAGGCCCGAGCTGCAGCGTGGCGCCCTCCTCGAGCCGCAGGGTCTCGGGATGGCCCGGGAGCGGAGGCGCGGGCGGCGGCGGCCCGGCAGGTGCCCCGCGCGGAGGCTGATTGGCAGGTGCGGGAGTGGGCGGGAGGCGGGGCTGGCCTGGCGCTGCGGGCGGCCGCGGCCCCGCCTCCCGCCCCCGCCGCGGGACTATCTGGTCCCGGCAGCAGCGATGTCCCCCGGCAGGAATGTCCCTCCTCAGATAATGTTATTTATATCTCTGGGCGGGTCCGCGGCTCGGCAGCACCAGGCGCCCGGCGGCCGCCGTGCCAGGAGCCCCGCGCTGCCCTCCTCCCCCTGCCTCGCCGCCGCCCCCGGGCCCCGGGCGGCTGCCGCTCCGCCAGTCCCGGCACAGGTGAGTCCCGAGAGGGCCCGGCGGCCGGAGGGAGCTGGGCGCGGGTGCGCAAGGCTGGGGCGCGCGGCGCGGGCGCGGGCGCGGAAGGGCGCTGGGCCCGGGGAGGCAGCGCGCGGGGGCCCTGCCCCGGGTGTCGCCGGTCGGGCGGGCGGGGTGCGGGGCCCTGCGGGCCGGGCGGCGGAGGGACCGTGGCCGCGGCACGCGGGACCCCGCGCGACCCCGCGCGGGGAGAGCCGAGTGCCAGCTTTGGAGAGCTCCTGGAGAGTGGCCCCTGGCGGGGGAGTCGGAGTGCGTGGATTCGACCGCGTCGCCGGGACCCGGTCCAGGGAGCGGAGGGGGTCTGTCTAATCTCTAGCCAGTCGGACAGCTGTGCTGCACCCTCCGTCTCCTGCCACCCGGCTTCTGAGCGCCCGCGCCGCTCGGACCCTCTTCTGGAACTTGACTGCGCGCGCTCCAGGCCACCCAGCGTCCGGGCGGGGAGGACAGGTCAGGGCAGCAGAGGGGCCAGGCCTCTGGGCGATGGGCGCCACGCAGCCGGTGGGGACAGAGAGGGACAGTCGAGTGCCCCGAACATACTTCAAGAACCCCCCCCCCCCTTCCTCTGTCAAAGAATCCTTTCCTGTGAGCTCGACCGTCTTTTCTACCCTCACCTGACCCACCGGTTTCTTCTGTTCCAACCCCTTGGCCCAAGAAATAGCGGAAAACAAGAGGAATAACGGGCTGTAACACAATCCCCCACTCCCACCAACTCCTGCAGCCCCCCAAGGGACTTGCGTGGTGTTTCCGCGACAACCGGCCCCAGGTAGGGCCTTGATTTAAAGCCTGTTAATACCCAAACTACTGTTGTGGGTGAGCAATTGGAGGCGCTGGGAGTTAATAATAACGCGCCTAACTTGGGGAAGGAAAATGTAAAGGAGAAGCGGTGTAAAGTGTTAGGTGCATCCGGTTGCAGAGTCGGGCGGAGGGAATTCAGCGAGTCTTTTTGTCTTGGGAACTTCTTTGGGGAGGGGCTGGCTGTCACCTCCAGGCAGGAAGCAGCCATGAAAAACCCACGTCTGTGGCAGGCACGGTGTGTACTTCAGTTTCCAAGGAAGATGATTCCTGTAGTTCCTGAACCAGAGGAGTCTGCAATTCAGGAATTCCAGGCACATCTGACCTGGCCACTAGCCTGGCCTTAGCTTGACAGAGGTTCTGAATTTTACTCCGAGATTCCTCTTAACCTTTACTCCTCCTCCCAGACGATCCTGGGCACGTAATTTCCTATTGTAGGAGTCCTGAGTTTTAGGATGCCCCTGGAAACTTTTACACGTGCAAAATGTTTCTTCGAGTGTCCGAGTGCCCAGCACACTCAACAGCCGGGCCTATACTTGCCCAGAGATTTTTGACCTAGCTAGCCAAAAGAGGATAAAGCTTATGCTGAAGCAGAGCCCACCAGCCATGCAACCAGCTGCCTCCAGAGGTGGATGGAGAACTACACCCAGCTCTGGAGTAGGTGTGTCCAACCTGTGGCCTACCTCTTCTCCCTTGATTTTTAAAGAGATGAAAAATGGTGAAAGTTTTAGCGCTTACGTATGTGTATTAACTGTGCTTGTATTTTACGTGTAGATCAAGACAATTCTAGGAAAGGACGCGGTGGTGGGAGCTCAAAACCCCCCGTGGGCCTCAGGTGGCTCCTGCCAGCTGAAGCACAGCTAAGAGACTTAAACCCTACATTATGGAAATGTGGCCCCGTAACTGTCACCTTGGCTTTATCAGTGGCCCAGTGGCAGTGGTTGGGGATGAGCCAGTCCTGTTAATCTTGCTTTCTCGGAAGACTCCGAGTCCACTCATGGAATTGAAAGCACCTGAAGACTCCCAGGCATGCAGGCCGGGCCTTGTAGCACAGGCAGATCAAGTTTTCCTGAGCGGCTTGCCTGGCAGAGAGCTGGTATACCACCTTTTGCTCTGGTTGTTTCTTCTTCTGAGTGTTCTGAAGGTGTCTTATAGCAGGGCACCTGCTGGATGATTAGCTCTGAGACTTGGCAGGAAGCATTGTTGCCTAGGATCCCATTTGAAAAAATAAAATGACTCTTAGGCCAGGCTGGTGTGAGTGAAAGTTTGGAACTAGTCAAACAGTCTGCCATTCTCTGGAAACAGTATATATATATATTTTTTTTTTGGTAAATAAAAATAATGGTTTTCATTCTGTCTTTCTGTCCCCTTGCGTAGCTTGATGTCTAGCTAGCAGTGGACCCTCGGTTAATCTTTGTTGCGTGAATGAGGGACTGAGTAAAAAGAAGGAATAATTACGTGTTCAGAGTTTTCTTTATATTATCCCATTTGGCACAGTAATTCTGCAAGGCAGCTTGTATTATCGGCATTTTAAAAGTGAGGAAGCAGGTTTAGGAAATTAACTAATAACTCGTCTCATTAGTGATGGGCCAAGATTCAGGTTCAGCTGTTTGGTTCCATTGTCTTTTGAAGGTTAGACACTCAGCAAGGGATTTGGAAGTACAGGTTGGAGAATTATCTCTTAGTTTTTTCCAGTCTTTGCTCCTGGGACCCCAGGTAATAATTTTGCCTAAATCAGAGGTGTGTGCATATGTGTCTGTGTGTGTGTGTGTGTGTGTGTATTGCTAAGGACAGTATTGAGCATTTATTTTTCTCCAAGGTTTTTTTAGCCCCATCCATTATTTTCAGGTCATTCTTTCAAGGGCAGAATTGTGCTTTTGGCAGTAGTCAAAGCATAGATTTATTTTTTTAAAACAGATTTTCCCTTCAGTCCTGGAAGTGGCTAGGAGGACTTGATGATGCATAGGGACCATGTGATAGGACAGAGGATGACTATAAAAAATTCATGAAGCAAACACTATTAGAAAGGACCTTGGAGGTCACTGAGGCCAGCCTTCTGTTTGTGTAGTTACTTGGTTAAAGGTGAAACATGGCTGCAGTCTACCTGGCCATTTGGGTACCTTCCACACTTACTCCAGCCCAGCGCTTTTCTATCTCCTTCTCTGTCTCTTGAGGCCAATAGGGTTTGTTTCGTGAAGTTCTGCTTCATTGAACCACTGGAATTTTCTTTCCTTTTGGGGAGATTTTAAGGGGACATATTTTAAAATCCAACACTTTCATATCAGTGAAATCTAAAAAAAAAGGTACTAGATGTAGGAGAGAAGACATTTGTGAGCATTGTGAGCTGTTCTCTAATCTCTCCATTGCTTGTGAGGTGGTTACACTTTAAGTGAAAGGTATGCACACTAGCATACTACATTTAGGGATAGTACAGATCTTAAATAATTATGTAGCATTTCTGAGGTGAGTGGAGGACCTTAGTGCGGGTATCCTCAGGCCACGGGCTGGTACCCATCTGTGGCCTTGGAAAGCATGGTCTGCCAGGACAGATGAGCAGTGAGCAGGAGGTGAGCAGCCAACGAAGCTCCGCCCTCTGCCAGCATGCTCCTGTTAGGTTCTAAAGCCATAGCTGATCTAGCAGGAGGCGGAGCTTTGCTCCCTTTTCCCCTCCTGGGGCTGCCTGTAATTTCATGGCTGTCCTCCAACAATCTACTGCATGATGAACATCCCCCTCTCCTTCAGAGAAATTCAATTAAACTGATCTCTGATGTCAAAAATTTGGGGGGGCCCACTGCTTTATTGAACTATTGGGGCTGTCAAATACTTGTTCTTATCTATCTAACCCTAATCACCAGATTGCTCTTGGAGAATGTTGTTTGAAATTGAGAAATCAAACACATAATTTTACTCTCTGCCTAAGACCTAAAAATTAGGAAACATGACCAGTGGGAGATTTGAAGTGATATCAAATACATTCTTTCATTATCCACAATGTTTATTTTTTTGTAACCTCAGACCTGCAGATTAGCAATTATCAACTGACTCAGGAGGATTAGAAGATAATTGTGCTCATGAGAAATTTGATTTTATAATGAGATCTGGCAGCAAAGTCCATGAATACTGGACTCTGAGCATGCTAATATCATAAGCCAAAAATATAGGACAGATGTTTTCAAAGAGGTGTTGTACCTTCAAAGTATCTTGTATTGACTCAGTTGGTCTCTATGGGCAGATTTTTGGTTACTATTTTTAGAGTTGAAATCTGGGGAGGAAGAATACATGTAGTGGTCTGTGTGCCAGAATCCCATATAACATTCTGTGGGATTGCTACAGAGACGTCTCTTCCTCTGGTAAGGAAAGAAGATCTCCTGGCTTTGGAGAGGGAGATCAGGAGAGAACATAGGAAGGGGTCAACAGAATTTACCCTCAGGTCTGCCTTCTTCTCTCACTGAAGAGTCAGTTCCTTCTGGTAAATATTTAGAAAATGGCATCACATGTTTTCTTTTGTTGCTGTGCTTATTTCTTAGCTCACAGCCAAACCATCCAGCATCTTGTATTTTCAGCCAGGCTTAGCTGAACATCAAACCACCTGGGGACTGTTGGCCTTGTAGCTCTGAATGTAAAGGCAGTCACAGACAGAAAATTCTTCCTGGATGAATCATTCGACCAGCTTAGGACATCCCCACGCTACCTCTTATTTTGCTTTCTTTCTCCTCATCACAGGAAATATTACAAAGCTGTCTCCTTCCTGCCTCAGAAAGACCTTCTTAGGCTTGCCCATAATGTTCCATTTCCACTATATCTGTGTAGACCTGGCTAAGGGTATAAAGGGCAATTAAAACTCAGGCATATATCTTGTTAGCAGTGGGGGAAAAGCAGGCTTCCTTTCTTTCTCTCATTTAAATGCTATAAATTAGCAAGTAAAAAGGCACAGGGCTAGAAAAAAGAGACTTTGCATTGAACTTGCTCAGATCATCCAAGATATTTATGAAAAGAATAACAGGGCGCCTTGACAGTCAAAGAACAATAATTGCTTTGAATTATAGTCAATTCAGGAGTTTCTGCCATCGTGAAAGGAACAAAAACTTAGATAATCCTGAAAATGAGTAAGTTGAAAATTATTTTTATTTGTACCAGACTCAAAAATGGGTGTGTCTCATTGAAGAATTTGTTGCACTACAAATAAGGCACATTCAAAGACATAATTTATGAAAAGAAGTCCAGAGCCCCATAATCCTGCTCCAGTGCTCGCTTCCTGCCTGTTTCCCCAAGACCCTGAGGAGAAGCAAGTCAGTTCACCTTCCAGCATGTTTCCTCAAGAGTGCTACCCTAAGAAAAGGCCTTTATCACACTGGCTCCAAGCCCTGTATCACAGAGAATCAGGGTGGGAAAGGTCTGAGATAGCAACTGAGACATGTTCAAAATGAGCATATGTTGAGTATCTGCCATGTGTCTTAGGCTGTTATGTGCTGAGGATACGAAAACACTGAACTGGTGTATGAGAAAGCATGCTAGGAACCAATAGTAAAAGGATGTCTTGAGGGAATGACTACAGGACGGTGCTCTGATTTTGGTTGAGAAGTCCTGCAAGGCTTTTCAGAGTATCTAGGATTTCCAAAAGTCGAAGAGGAAAGATGGTAGGGAGGGTGTGGGGTCCAGGTATGTGGCCCAGAACATACATGCATTTAAAAGTGTAAAGACTGGGATGTAGTTCCGTGTGGTGGGACTATGACTAGAAGATGAAGATGGCTTGGGATGAGTTTGTGAAGAACTTTGGAAGTTCACATTGACATTAATTTAGGTTTTTAAGGAGAGGTGAGAGGATGGAGTGGAGATCTGACACAGATCTCTGTTTAGACAAAGCTACCCAGTGGCAGCAAAGACGAAGTGAAATAAAGTCCAGAATAAAGGCACTCATCCCAGCACAAGGAGATCACCACACAGACCTTGTAGAATCCTTTCCGTTTTCAGGATGCCTGTATATATCACTTCATTTTGCCTGAAGAAAGATGTCATTATTCCTGCTTCACAATTGGGAAAACCAGACTAGAAATGTACCCTAATTTGCCCAGGTCCCCTCTAGTATTGATGGCAGACACTGACTTTCATTCAGTTTCCCACTTCTGTATCTGGGGCTTTCCCCAGATCTTCTCTATGGGGTAAGTAAGTATCTTGCACCTTCTGGTTGAGACAGTGATTGCTTTCTTCCTTAGGCAGAACTTTCCATTGAAGTTCATTGGTTTTGAAGAGAGGGAAGGAGAAATGTGGCAGCATTTATGCCTTAACAGAGCCACAGAACCTCACGAACAGCCCTGCAGAGAGTATCCACCGAGGCCGCTGCAACACATGAGCTGATAGACTCCCATCAGCAGGCAGTAGACAAGTGGTGGGTTTATATGTCTATCAATTATGTTTTGACTTTTGCAAGCCCTGTCCTAGGTTTGCTGAGTGAATATCGTTATACTTCCGCCTTATTTTGGGCTTCAAAACCTCTTTATCTAGGGATCTTATGTGCCTTGACTTGCGCTTCAATCCTTAATAGATATTTATTGATCTCTCTCTCTCTCTCTCTCTCTCTCTCTCTCTCTCTCTCTCTCTCTCTCTCTCTCTCTCTCTCTCTCTCTCTCACTTGCCAGGGGGTGATTCTGGTCCCAGGGGGTGCATAGCAGTGAACATGGCCAGAAAAATGTGACATTTGGAACACACATTCCAGCTGAGAGGGAGAGGTCTTGAAACACAGCAAGTGACATGCATATAAGATGATAATCTTGATGTTAAAGAGAAACACTGGAGCAGCATGGAGTGAAATCATGGATGGTTCTGCTGTGTGGCAGGAGAGGCTTGTGGGAAGCAAGGGAGGGCTTCCAATGTCTAGAAAGACACCAAGCTTTCAATTGTATTCCCAGGAAGATGGGAAGCCACCAGAAGTTGGGGGCAGGGGCTTGTTCACATTTGTGTTTAGCAGCCCTGAGGAGGATTAATTTGGGGAGCAAGAGTGGAAGCAGGGAGCCCCCTGGAAGCTACTGTAGTGGTCCAAGTGAGAGATGGTGGGTGTGAATCAGGGTGGGTGGTAGGGAGAGGTAGTTGGATTCTGGGTAGATTTTGAAGGCAGAGTTAGTCTAATTTGGATATAGAGTATGAGAGAAAAAGAAGTCAGGCATGAGTCAATTGTTTTTGCCCTGAACAGGTGGGAGAATAAAAAAGGCCATTTATTGAGGTGGTGATGCACTCTATCCAATGTATTGCAGACTGTTATTCTGGATCTCTGTTTTTGTTGTGGAGCTGATTTGGAATATTCTCAGGCAGACTTTGCATTTGAATATACCAAAAAGGAGATGTTTCCTTGTGGATGATTCATGGCATCTGTTTTGTTTTGAAGTGAAGCCTTAGATGTGCTGTGTACTTGGTGCTGTTCCTTTAGGTCATCCTCACATCTCCAGTAGGTGGTAAAGATTAAGACAGGGCAGAGACAAAGTTAAAGTATTTCACTTTATAATTAAAAGTGTTTTGAATTTGCTGTTTAGAGCCCAAATATTGGGAATGGAGCATATCTCAGAGGTTAAAGTGCTTGCCTATCAAGCACAAGACTCTGGGTTCAATTTCTCAGTACCACGTAAGGTGGGCATGGTGGGGCACACCTGTAATCCCAATACTTGGGAGGCTGAGACAGGATTGCCATGAGCTCAAGGCCAGCCTGGGCTACAAAGTGAGTTCAGGACCAGCATGCACTGCAGAGCAAGACCCTTTTTTAATAAATAAATAAAGCCCAAGTATTTTTGATCCTTTGTTCTCATATGAAAAAATTTTATAAACTGAATTCATATGATGGTTAAAGCATACATCCACATTATACAAGGGTAGCCAATGAAAAGTAAGTCTTCCTCTGCTTCCCGTCCTACTCCTCCTGCTCCACTGTCAGCAGTTTCCTGTATATCCTTTAAGAAAAATCTTATGCATCTCTCAGCACTGGCCTGCAATATCTAAAGGCATTGCTTTAACCTAGCAATGGCCCATACTTAGTTTCATTTTTTTAATATGACATAGAAGCTTTGTGACTTAGTCTTTTTTTATATGGATATGTCTTCAGGCAGCCTCAGGTATATCCATATTGCCTGAGCCCCACTTTCTATCATGAAGGGTCTTCCCTGAGCCATCTCTCCCCGAGACAGTGTGCGTTATGTAGCACCCTCCTCAAGAGCTTCCAGGGGCTCTCCTCTGGGTAGAGGTGGAAATGCAGATGCATGGAGTTCATGGTAAAGAGCCCTTGTAATTTGGCTTTTTTCCCTTTTTTTTTCCTACCCTTATCTCTTCTCCTTTCCAATTGTAGACTCTGCTTGAATCAGCTCTGTTGGCTTCTACTTATTGAGAAGTAACATTTCTCCCCATTCCACAAAAATTTCTACCAGGACCCAGGTTCAAGGGTGGGCCATCCTCCTGGAGTGCCCCATTCCATGCTCATTTCTTTTTTAACAAATTCACTCATCAGCCACTTGCCTATACCACTTGCTTGGACATAGTTGTGATCTCTTATATTATTAGCTTTTCTTATATTCATGTATAATTTGCTCAACTAGACAATAAGCACTGAAGAGCAAGAACTAGTTATGAATTATAGCCCCATTTAATGCCTTTACACAAAAAGTAATTAGTCTAAAAAGTTATTTAATTTTACTCTAAAAATTTTGGCATATTTATATTAACTTTTGAAATGTGCACATGGATAGTAATCCTTTAATGAAATGGTGCTGATATATAGCGATTATATTAATTAAAATTGGCCAATGTCGGCCCACAAAGCCACATTCTTAGTGGGTTACAAAGGTGTCCGTTCCCAGGGCAAGGTCACTGGGCACTGTTTCTTTGGATAAAGAATGTTCTCCTTAAACTCATGCTCCTGGCCCTTCCTCAGATAGGATTGCATCTAGTTGGCAGAAACAAAGTGTTTTTATTTTCTTCTAAGTAACAAAGAATGGTTATTTAATAGGCTTAGCAACTATGCTATTAAAATTTGTGGTATCTATATGTATCTTAACCGTTTTTAAGTGGACAGCTCCTTGGCATAATTACATTCACACTGTTCTGTATTTAACACCGTTGTCCCTCTCCACAACTTTTCCATTCTGTCCCTTAAATGCTAAGTTCTATTCCCTCCCATCCCCATCTCTTGATAAATACCTGGGTTGCTCCTACCCCTTGCCTATTGGGAATAGTGCTGCTGAGAACATCAGTGTGCAAATCCCTCTTCTAGGCCCTGTGTTCACTCTTTTTGTATTTATATATTTAGGAGCGAAATTGCTGGCTCAATATATGTTTCTTTTCTTTTCTTTTCTTTTCTTTTTTTTTTTTTGCAGAACCCATCCATCAACTTTAATAGTTTCCCCTGATGTTCAACATCAAGTGAAAGGGCAAAATGTGTTAACATCCTCACCTTGGAAACTACATTGAACTTGAAAATGTTTATTTGAGAATGTTGTCTTTAGGGATAGTTTATCATCAAAGTTACTGCAAGTGTCCATAGATTAGTTTGCCTATTTTTAGACTGTAGACATTTAGAGGTCAAGCAGGTGTTCGTTTTGCGTTGTGGAGTGTGTAGCCCAAATTCAGGTGGAGAAGGTGTAAATATTACATGATGATGTATTTCAGCCAAAAAGTCTCCTTGAACCGGATGTGGAGTGTCTGGGCTGCTTCCAGCTCCTTTTTTCTTGCTGCTTGCCCTTGGACAAGAGTTCTTCCTGTGACATTTTTCTGTCTTTTTTATTTTTTTTTTGGGAGGGGGGGGTGGTGGTATGCAGTGGCACTTGGATATTTAATTATCCTCAAAAATTTCTTTGCAGATTTCCTTGTCAAGTTTAAATGTTGCCCCATCCGCCACCACCTTTCCTGGTAGCCCCCATCGTCCCCAGGTCTGTGGACAGCCCCAAAGGCTTCATACTTCGCTTTTTAAGGTCCATTTCTCCTTCCATCCTGGGTGGATCATTTGTTTTGCAGCTGTCATCTTGCCTTCCCCATCATATGACTGAGCTTCTTGTGATAGAGAACTGAGTCTTAAAAAGTTTTCAGTTTTAAAAAATATTCCTAGGACTTGAGCCATGCTTACCTAGAGGGAAGGAGCTCAAAAATAAGTGTCAATTAAACAAAAAAGTGAATGTTTGAAGTTTTGTGAACTGAGTTAATATCTTTAGTTTGGAAAGTGAAGCACCCTACTAATGAGTTTATAGTAACAACAAGTCAACGTTTCTTGAGAAATTATGTGTTAGGCACAATGCTGAAAGCTTTCATGTGCATTTACTTAACATCATATTTGTACTGTTATTATTCTTATTTAACAGATAAAAAAATCAGGGTTAGGAAAGTTGACTTACCTAACTACCCGCCTAGTAGATTAAAACTGGACTTGAGCTCACCCATGTATATCTAAAGTGCTTGCTTGCTTGCTTGCTTGCCCGTATTTGGGTGGAGGCTAGCATTAT
The DNA here is from genome assembly GCA_004027205.1 of Ctenodactylus gundi. NCBI lineage: Eukaryota > Metazoa > Chordata > Mammalia > Rodentia > Ctenodactylidae > Ctenodactylus > Ctenodactylus gundi. Next base: position 2,959 of record PVKB01002066.1, on the reverse strand, counting down.
GGGACTCTATTATTATTATTTTAGAATAGGTAGAATAAATATTTAGAGACAAAGGACAGAGAGATAAGAGGTTCCACTACCTGGGAGGGGATCCTAAGTGAGTTGCCCCTCAGTTATTATTTTTTAAATCCTGTCTCTTTCATTGTTTGAAATTAGAGTAATTAATTGTACACCTTTATATGTCATTTTATATTTGTAATGATTTAATCGACTTAAAATCTCTTTACTAGATTTTAATAAATAATTGATGTTCTGAATCCTCCTTGCAGAATGGTTCTTTGACATCTGAGAATGGAGATGCTAACTAGGACTGCACAATGTACCCACTGTCAGAAGGTGGCTATACTAAAACTGTTTTTGGAAAAGTTTGAATTACTGTCAAATAATCTCCTTTCTTGACACGCGCCAGCTCTCACTTGGCGATGAGGCCCCACCTCAGCCTGTGTGACCCAGGCTTGATTTTCTCTCTCCTAGTTTTCTTATCACTGCTTCTTATTTCTTCTTTTCAACCTCTCCTCTTCTACCAGCTTTTAATTGTTGGAATTGCCCAAACATCTAAATACTGATCTCTAGTCCCAGCCTCCCTCCTCAGCTCCAGATCTGCCTTCCAGTTCCTGCTTGGATGTTGGGATGTGGCATTGCAAGATGTGTCACTTTGCCATATTGCGGTTGGACTTCTTGGCGTCCTCCTTCAGCCCAGTCCTGATCTTTTGCCTTTTCTCATAGTCAAGTTTGTGTTGTCATTGTCCCTTCAAGTAGGAACCTTACATACATACATACATACATATATATATACACATACATGTATATATGTATATATATACACATGTATATACGTTTATATACGTATATATATGTATGTATGTAGTTTGTTTGAAATGGTGCCAGCTCTGTAGTTCAGACTGCTCCTGAACTCAGCTAGCCTCAAACACACAACAATCCTCCTGTCTCAGACTCCCAAGTGCAGGAATTACAGGCATGTGCCACCACGCCTGGCTTATATGGCGCTGGAAGATCAAACCCAGGGCCTCACACGTGCTAGGCAAGCACTCTAACCTCTGAGCTATGCTCTGGCTCCCAGCAATACTTTTGGTATTTCATCTTTTCACAGCTCCACACCCACTTGCAACCAACTCCTGTTCAATTTTCCTAAATTAGTTCCTTTCTTGCAATTTCTGCTGTCACTCTTTTTATATTTCGTTTGAATAATTGACCTTCAGGTCTTCAGTCTTTACCTTTCTCCACATCTTGACCTCAGAATAGTTCTTTAAAGTAGAAGTCTTAAGTCATTTCGCTCCTTTAAAATGCTCTTTGGTTCCCCAGGACTCCCAAATAAAGCTTACAGGTGAGGAGAGGACTTTCAAAATGTGGTCCAACCACCCTTCCCTGCTGTATTGCCTCTCCATTAACCCGCTTAGATGTGTGTGACTTGTTCGACCTGAAGCACATTTTTGTGCCTTATGACTTTGCTTGTACCATTATCTGTGTCTGAAATGTTTTTTCAAAGCCACAGGCTTACCTTCACACACATACACATGCACACTCATTCCTTAGGGTCCCCATTAGAGGCAATCACTCTCAGAAGCTTTCTTGAAACCTCTCCTTCCAACCTAGGAAGACATACGTTCTCTTCTGTGGCTTTTGACATTGGTTGGTTTTGTAATGGTCTGACAGCTGGATTATGATTTCCTCGAAGGAAGGATAGTGTCTGGTGCCTTGGGGGGTGCCCAGGTGCCCAGCTTAGCACCTGGCTCATGTGGAAATGGTGGAATTTGGTGATGAGGGAGCTTTCAAGAATGTTCAGCACTGTACCTAGGTCAAAAATTGATGCCCTACAGAAGATTCGGCAGAAGAGTTAATGGAGGGCACCCCCGCTGTTGATAGGTGGGGCCGGGTTGGGGAGGAATACTTAAGACCTAAGCAGGGGGCTCTTCCTACCTTGCTTCCTTTCACTGTTTTCCATTTACTGGAGGGAAAGTAGTGATGGATTTTTAACTTGCATTGTGGGAGTATATCTACTGCCAGAAAAAGTTATTCATCCAGCATATAGTCCCTCCCACCTAATTTTTCAGCAAATGTTTGGGGCTGACCCTCAGGATGCAGCTATGAAAGGCTCTTTGATGAGTGGCTCAAACCCATAGATACAAGATTTGTTTTATAATGGTAAAGAGTTAAGAAAAACTTTTCAGACAAAAGATCCTGTATAGAGGTTTTGGTTTTCTGGGTGTGTTCAACCTGAAACTGCCTCATAAAATATTACAGTACTCACCATTGGATTGTCGTGCCCTCACTTTTGCCTCACACAGACAAAAAATGAATTTCACCAGTGGCTGGACTCACCAGAATTCTGCTTGATCGGGGCTCTGAGTGTGTTTTGTTTCTTTCAACAAAACTCTCTGTCATGGACACACTCCCACTGGTATGCAGCCGCTCTGCTCTCTTGTCCTGTTCTCTGCCCAGTGATTGGTAGGGGCTGCCGCTTAACTGCCAAAGGCACCAGTGGGGATAGGAGGCCTTTTTATTGTGTGGGGTCTGAGGTGAACTGGTAAGCAGAAGGCCCTCAGAGTCCTGGGAAAGATGGGTACAGGGTAAGGGAGGGCAGAGGACAAGGTTGGGCCTTGTGAGGGGAACGTGAGGGCAGAGAGGCAAAGGAACGGATCCAGCCAAGACAACTGAATAGGACCCCAGTGAATTCTGAAGGGCATAATGAGGCTAGTGATAAGCACACGACAGTCAGCAAACTTGACCCAAAGGTGCCGGTGAAGGTAGGACAGGCTGACAGCTTCCAGAGGTGCCATGATGCCGTGAGCACCATGAGCGTCAGCCTCAAGGAAGACCAAGTGCCACAGCGGAGGTCACCCGTAGTTTGACTACTGGTAATGGCTTGGCTGCCAGCTTCTTGAAGGAACAGGCTCTCTCTCCCTCTCTCTCCCCCCCTCTCCCTCCCTCTCCCCCTCTC
>PVKB01002065.1:66330-323794 GCA_004027205.1 Ctenodactylus gundi | reverse complement strand
CCACCAGGCCCCACCTCCCAACAGCACTCAAAATCCACAGATATCCACAGTGTCCAAGTACATGAGGCTTCTGGGAGACATTCCAGATCCAAACCATAACAACTGGACAGTCATTACAAAAAAAGCACTGGGGAGACTAGGGGAGTACTTCAGTGGTTAAAGCACTTGCCTAGCAAGCATAGGCTCTGAGTTCAACTCTCCAGCACCACATAAACCAGGCATGGTGGCGTGCAGTTGATAGTCTCAGCCCTTGGTTGGCTGTGGCAGGAGGACTGCTGAGAGTTCAAGGCTAGCCTGGGCTCCATAGTGAGTACAGGACCAAGCTGGAGTACACAGCAAGGTCCTGCTTTGGTCTTTGCAGTTCCACTGGTGCTCATAACATCAGGTTGAAGCCAATTGTCCAGGTAAGAGATAAGAACCAGGTAAGAAGAGGTGTCACCATTAAGGAGGAAGCTATGGTCTTACCTGCAAAACCCACCGTTACCTGAGGCTTATTTCACTCATAGAGGTGATCAAGTTGGGACCATATGGAGCTCAGGTGGGACCTCCTCATTCCAACAACAGCTATGAAGCACTGGACCAAGAATCCTTTGAGCCTTGGCACAGTAAGACCCCCCAGTGTTGTGTTTTGCCATATTTAGGGCAAAGCGATTTAGAAAGGGCAGGGTAGTCTCTTCTAGTGGCCTGTGTGCTGAGAAACATGACACTTACTGGTTAATTTAACATGCTTATAAAAAGAGCCAACGGGAGCATTTATTTGCCTTGTATGCAGCGAGAAGGCCCACACAGATTTTGCCCTTAGCGTCCTGTTTTGTCTGTTTTTCTTCTATGTTCTGGTTATAGAAAACAGAATTTAATGTTTATTAGGTAATCAACAAAAATTCCAGATTCCAGAAACATTTAAAAATTTTTTCCTATAATATCTTGAGCTGACTTGATATGAACAAGAATTTGTCCTGAAATTATGCCTTTGAAACAGTTTGTAACAATGAAGATGACAGAAGACCACACTCCCACCCCCCCCCCCAACACACATTTCTGATCATCTGAAAAACTACCCTGAGAAATTTCCTCATAATATCCGTAGCTGACTAGGTAAGAACAAGAATTTGTTCTGAAATAATGTCTTTAAGACAGTTTGTAACCATGAAGAAGATGACAGAAAAAAATATATATACACACACACATATATATTTAGGATCATCTGAGAAAATTATCCAAATCTTTCAGTGGAAGCAGCCATTTTAAGACTCCTATTATTATAATCCCTCTAGATAGCAGGGGTCAGGTAACAGAATCTTTTCTATTAATAATGGTCAGCATTAGAAATCAATGTCATATGTATCTTTCCTGTAGATGGTAGCTTGCCACTTTATCATACAGACAACACCCATCATCTATCCATCCATCCATCCATCCATCTATTTTTTGAGACAAAGTCTTGCTCTGTAGCCCAGGCTGGTCCTGAGATCACTATGTAGTCCAGGCTGGCCTCAACTCACAGCAATCCTCCTGCCTCAGCCTCCCAAAAGCTAGGATTACAGGTGTGTGCCACCATACCCAGCTAATCTTTGTGCGGTGCTGGAGACAGGGCTGCTCCTGGGCTACTACTTGGATTTTAAAGTATGTTCTCTCTCTCTCTCTCTCTCTCTCTCTCTCTCTCTCTTTCTCTCTCGATGTTTACGTTTGAATTAGGATTAGTTAAAAAAAAAACCCCAGACGTCCAGGGGACTTCAAACAGTAAATTATCTCAGTACAGGCAAACAAACAAAGAAAAAAACAAAGAGGAAGTTAACCCTGCAGCTACAGTTTCTCTAGGACTCTCCTAAAGCTATTTATAGGAGATGAGTAGAAAAGAATACATAGAGGTAAACTTATGCACTGAAAGCCACATGATTCTGGCAAATATTGTTGAGAATATGCATTAGAGAAAAGATACTCTTTAGTAAATGGTGCTAGGAAAACTGAAATCCAGATACAGAATAACCAAGCTAGGCTCTTATCTCTCAGTTGTCAAAAGATCAAGTTAAAATGAATTAAACATTAAGTGTAAGACTTGAAACTATGAAACTATAGAATTAATTATGTGCTTTAGGACACTGGAACAGACAAGTACATCCTGGGCAAAACCTCTCTCAAGAAACTAAAAAATTAACAAAATGAGCCAAAATTCCCTGCACAAGGAAACACTCAACAGAGTAGAGTGACAACCCGTAGTCTAGGACAGAATATTTGCACTGTATATGCTGATAAGAGATTGATATCCAGAATTATGAATAACTTCAAAAAGCCAACAGCAAAAGAAGCAGCATAATTATAACATGGAAAATACCTGAGTGATCTCCAAAAGAAGACATATAGATATCTAACAGACGCATGAAAATACTTAATATTACCAAACATTGGAGAAATGAAAATTAAAACTTTAAAGAGATACAGGCTTTGTCTTACTTTTTCATTGTGACAGAATACCCAACACCCACAACTTATGGGAAAAAAATTTATTTTACCTCACAGTTTCAGAATATCCCAGTCCACTCATGGGTGGCTGGCAATTGCAGAAGCACACGGCAGTGACCTGGCCAAAGGAAGCTCTTCACAGCGTGGCAGACAGAAAGACATGTCATGGAGGAAGAGCAGAGCTAGTATATAACCTTTCAGGTCATGTCCCAGTGATATATCCCTTCCAGGTCACCTGCCCAGTAATCCACCACACACTCATAGTCCACAAAACATCCAAAATATATGAGGCTTTTGGGAAGCATTCCAGATCCAATCCATAACGTTCTACCCCTTTCTCCCAAAAGACTGTTCACCTCCTTAGGCAAAATGCAGTTAGTCCTTCTCTTACAGTTGCTAAAATCTCAACAATTCTAGCATCGCTAAAAATTTCAAATCCAATGTCTCCTATGAGAAACAAGGCAAACTTTTAGCTATGAGCTCCTATGAAAATCAAAAAGAAGTTAAGCACTTCCAACATACAACGGCAGAGGATAAACATTCCTATTTCAAAACAAAGGAACAGGAGGATAGAACGCAGTTGGACCAAAGTTCTAAATTCTATAGTTCTGTGTCAAGCACTGTAGTGAAATGTGAACTCCAGAGGCTTTGGGCAACCCAGCTCCTGTGGCAGTCTCCCTCTGCAACCTTTATAGCTTGTCTTCTGGGTTGTCCCTGCATACAGCCTGTGACCTTCCACCAATCCGTGTTTCTGGCATCACCAAATTCCTGCAGTCTCCACAGCACTGCGGGCTTTCCCTTCGCAGCTTCATACACTGTCTTCCCAAGGGCATGCTGCCTGGCCCCCAAAGCCTTCTTTGAAATCTGGGAGGAAGCCTTCACAGCCCTACTGTGCTAACATTCGGCATACCTGTGAAACCAGCGCTCCGTGGATGACACGGAGGTCTGTCGCTGGCTTGAGCGGTAGTCTGGCCCCCTTGTGCCGTGGCTGCTGCAGCTTGCTGAACTCTGAACAGATGAGCAAACACTTCTCTGTTTGCCCTAATAATCTGCCCGGGGGTTACTCTTCTAGAGCAAAGTCTTTTGCCTTTCCATCTTAGAATTGGTAAAGGATGCTGTCTTGGTGATTTCTGAGATGCCCTCAGAGCAACTTTTCTATAATCTTGATTCCAACTATTTGGCTTCTTTGTAATACTAATCTCTGTACCAAGTAAGTGCTCTTGTGCCCTTGCTTTGGATTCAAATTATTTGTGACAAAACCGAGAACTTTGTACATCTTCCTCTGTCTTCCTTCTGCTTCTTGGTGTTAAGCTGGCTAAAAGCTGCAAACGGTACCCACGTGGGCTGCTTTGAAATTTCTTCTGCCTGGTTAAATAATCCACTGCTCTTAATCTTAGTGTCAAGATCTCTGGACAAGGGCAAAATACCAACAGACTTTTTTCCCAAAGCATGTATACTTTCTACACCAGCTGCTAATAAAGCCCTCCTTCCTACGTAAAACTTCTTGAAGCTGGGCTTTCTAATCTATACTTCTATCAGCATTCTGGTCTTCTGAGTTATGACCAGAATCTCTCATCAAGTCTGGCTCTAGCTGGCATCTCCATATCTTGCAAATTCCTCGCACAGACAGGTCGAAAGGCTTCTAAACCACATGGCTGGGTAATGACCCCACTTCACTGGTACCAATTTCTGTCTTAGTTACCTTCTCAATGCTGAGACAGAATACCCAACATCCACAACTTAAGGGAGGAAAAATTTATTTTATTTCACAGTTTCAGAAGATCACGGTGGGCAGCTGGAAACGGTAGAATCACATGTCAGGGCTGGGACTGGGGCTGGAGCCAGACCTGGAGACAGAGGTCCTCGTGGCATGGCAGAAGGGGAAGCCAAGTCTGGGAAGAAGGGAGAAACCATAGCCCTCCTGCTCAAGACCTGAGTGTCTGCCCCTTCCAGCCAGGACCCATCCACAGTACCCTTAGGTACGTGAAGCTTTCAGGGGAGAGACTGTGTCTGCTTTTCTTCCCCCTTGTAATGTGATTGTGCTCACCTTACAACGGCAGCTTGTAAACAGGATTTGGGAACCCAGCTGGCAAAGGTGGAAGCAATAAGACAGTGACAGGCTTGGGCCTGGGCTGGTGCCATTTTGCCCAGAAGGAGCTATTTAATAGAAACAGGGTGAGGCCCTGAGGAAAGAGAACAGAGAAGACCAGAGAAAGCACTTATGCCACTAGAAAATACAGTGAAAAAGTGGATAAGAGATGCAAAGGGTGATGGATAAGGAAGGGTACCGATAGAATTTCCTTGATATATGGCTATATCTAGGCACTGAGCGCAGAAGTATGAAACACTTGTTTCCATCTCTCAGAAATATTACAAAGGTAGGAAAAAACTGTTTCCCAATGTATAAACAAATATACATCATTTAAACATATCCTGAAAGATCATAGCAGTCTTAGGATCCATTGCCACCAAAAAACAGACTTTATACTCTATGTTGGGGCTAAAGCACTTTCACCATGATTATCAGAATAAAGTTAGCAGAGCAACCGGCAGTATGACATTTTCTGACCAAAAGTTGTGCTACTCCTAAAACCAGTGGAAGAGACAATGAAAATCTGCCAAGTAAGCCTAATAGAAACAACAGAAGGCAAGTTTTCCAAACAGAGAAACCTGAAATATACTGACTAGAAGAAAACGCCTTACCCAAGAATCCTCCACATTTTAGAACAATTTCAAACCTAAGAATTGTTGCAGTATGTCATAGACACAAGTGAAATGAAGGCTCATAGACTTGACCTGAGACCCGACAGAAATGGGAGCATGAGGCATCTAATCTCACCATTCGAGTCAGTGATCAGAGTCATGGCACCAAAGATATTACTGGGAAGCCAGGTCCCAATGGTGTAAGAAACCAGCTCCCCACTTTCCACAGCTTTTGTGCTTTTGATAAAAGAACTCAGCCAGGACATGCGAGCAGCTATATAGAAATACAGGTAGGATTTCTGCATATTGGATAAAGAGATAGTTCTTCAAGAGGGAAGACAGGCAGTGCCATAAGGCATCTGTGCTCAGTGCAAGTTGGGACATTCATTTATTCATCTACTGCAACAGGGTCTTGCTCAGTAGTTCAGGCTGGTCCTGAACTCGCTGTGTAGTCCAAGTTGACCTTGAACTCATGGCAATCCTCCTGCCTCAGCCCCTTGAGGTCTGGTGTTAGAGATGTGCACCACCATACCCAGTTTATGCGGTGCTAGGGAATTGAACCCATGGCCTTGCGCTTGCTAGGCAAGCATTCTAACCATTGAGCTATGGCCCTAGTCCCTGGATACATTAATATGCACACTAAAGTTTGTTCTGGGGTGCAGAGATTGAGAGTAATTATAATGCTTATTAATGGCTTTACTTAGAAGTTACTTTGGATACCAAAATGTCTTCCTCTCCTTTCCAGATGCTCAGTGTTCCCTCAGGAACCTTAATCATGTGAGACACTTGGGAAAGAAACTTAAGAGAGACAGCTTCTTAATTTGACCAGATCCCAGCCCAAGGAGGGAGGGTGTTTAAGGATCTTTCTCTTCACAGCATCGCTGGGCCCTGGGCTCTGCTGTGTGTGTTACCTTGGAGATAGCGGCTGTGTGTCTCTGAGTAGGACAATCAGGAATGCGCACAACGTGTGGCTTTAAAATGTCATCATGCTCTGTGTGATTGCTTTGGGTCTGAGGCTTAACAGATGATTATAAATACACATTGAAGATTTTGTTCTTTTACTGAAGCATGCTATTTTAGACCCCTCGTCTTGTCTTTCAGGCCTGCTAATGTCTCAGTATCTGCCTAAAACTCGTAGTAGCCTATATTCCTAGGACAGTGGAACTGAAGAGAGAGTCTCTTAGATTGTCAATCCACCTCTTTTTTATTTTTTGATGAATCTGTTTTACATATCACATCTTGATAGTTTTTTACTTCCCTTTCCCTTCCTATCCCAATATCCCTTCCACATCCCCTTTCCCTCTCCATAAAGCCTATCTTCTTACTTCCATCCATCTCTTTTTCCTTTTTTTATAGTTTGTTTTTCTCATATTAGAGTAACCATATGATATTTAGCCTTTGGTGTCTGATTCATTCATGGATGCACTATGGTCTCAAGGTGCATCCATTTTCCCACAAATGATTCCAATTTATCTTTCTTTATGGCAGAGTAGTACTTTATTGTACAAATACACCACATCTTCTTTGTCCATTAATCTGTTGATGGACATGTCATGTATTTCCAAGATTTGTCAATTATAAGTTGTGCTGCTGTAAACATGAGTATTTATGTATCACTCTTGTATGATGACTTTGATTCTTTTGGGAAGATCCTCAGAAGAGGTATAGCTGGGTCAAATGGGATATTTATTTTCAGTTTTTTTGAGGAACCTCTATACTGTTTTCCATAATGTTTGTACAGGTTTACAGTCCTACCAACAATGTGGAAGCGTTCCTCTTTCCACTTGCATTTGTTATATTTTGAGTTCTTGATACCGGCCATTCTCACAGGAACTGGATGGAACCTCAGTTCAACCTCTTCTTTAGACAAATAAGGAGAATAAGGCCTAGAAAAGGAAGGTGACTTGCTGGAGATGACAGTGGTCAGGACTGATTCAGCTGGGAGAACTCTGCACTACTCCCTCATACCTTGAGTTCTTTTTTTTCTTTTTTTGAGTTCAGTTAGAATTGTTTTTATTTATGTAGCCCCACCTTAGAGGGACAGTAAAATCAAGATTTATTCTGTATTTTCATCCTTCCATTATTGAACTTGACGATTGCAAAGAAACTTTAAGAAACTGTGCTGGCCATAGTCCTTTAGACAGAAAAAAAAATGTACTTTAGCAGGATTTATTGAATACCAATATGTACCAACAGCTGATATAGAGGCTGAAATGACTGATCTTTTCTTAAGACTATATTATCTATTGAAGAAGACACAATGTAGGGAATTGGCCCACTCTATACCCATCATAGATGCAAAACAGGGGCACCCAGGTAGCGATGCCCAGACCCTTGCCTACACCTCGGAGCCAATGCAGTGGGGCCTACTTGGCACCCATCTCTACTCCACACCAGAAGCATCCATGTAGTAGCACCCAGACCCCTGCCTGTACCTCAGAGCCCACAGGGGTGGGCCTAATCACCACGCATCACTGGAAGCACCAGAAGCATCCATTCCCAGCGCCACCTGCCAGAAAGTGAGAGGGTGCCAAGCCTGACAGCTTCAACAGCAAAAACAAAAACAAACCAAAACAAAACAAAACAAAACACCACAACAACAACAAAAACGAAAACCCTCTCAAAACAGACCCAGTAGCAACTATCAAGCGAGTTCTTCTAGCTCCTACCACTGGCTGCATTCCCCAGCCTCCATCTCATCCCAAGCCCCTCTGAGTCTCCCATTTGAGCATCTCTATCAGCCTATTTTCTGGTAGTGACACCTGCTTACACTTCTGCTCTGTTGCTTAGCTGGGGCCAGAAACAGTGAAGGGTCCTGGGCTCTTACAGCCAGCAGGGCTACTACACCTGGCCTTGCTACTGTTTGACCCTACCTCTGAGTCCAGTCAGTTAAAGCGAGACAGGGACCTTTCTTTGTGGATCAGTCAGGACAAATCTTAGAAGATCTGCAATTCTTGGGATTGGGGAGACCCAAGGCAAAGTTCTGTCCCCTACCCAGTTAAGGACTCATCCACATGGGCCTTCTGGGGCTCTTTGTGTGAAGTGGCTCCCAGAGGCCCACCCTGAGCTCAAAGGTTGAGCTGTCAAAAGTGAGAGATGCTTATGTTCCTGGAGAGCTTCAGGACTCCTATAAGAGCAGCTGATGGCCTTTCTATCGCTAGAAGCCTCTGGCTCCTGGGGAACGACAGTTTGGTGCCACTTGGTGAATCAGTTGTTTCTGACAGCAAATGAAGAGCTAGACAATTCAGTCGACACATTCATTTTCATAAGGGTTGAAATAGCACGGGGGCCTTATAGGTCTAACCTGGGCTGAGGGCAAAAGGAGACCTTGCTCATTTGGCTGACATTTGGCTGCTGGGGACTTGAGCAAAACTAAGGTCTCTGATGTCTAGTTTCGTCTTACGCTAAGGAGGTTGAAATGTTCTCACCTTCCTGTAAGGTTTTGTGAGGATTATTATTTTGTTTTGTTTTAGTGGGGGTGGCGTGAGGGAGCTTGGACTCAGGAACTTAGGTACATGCTAGGCAAGTACTATACCATAAAGCTACATCTACAGCTTGATGTTCTGGGTAATTTCTCACATAGTAGGCACTCAGCCAACAATACAATAATGAGGTAGAATCCAGATCATTTGGTCCTCAGCCCAAGTCCCTAAATTGTATCTCATTGGATGTAAAGGTCTTCCTGCATTGAAGGCTAGCCATGACAGGATTCTGAGAAGGTACTGCTGAATTTATAGTACTGAAATTTTTTTTCTGGGTTACTTTTGTTGTCCTTGAACCAGAATTAGAAAAAAAAAATGTGGCTTTGCAAAAGTCTTGGCTTTGTTGGTGACTTGCTATAGTATGAACACTGGACAGATTACAAACTACCCAGATGCTCCAACCAGAGGGGGAAGGGCCTCAGCAATCATCCTGACCAACTGCTTGGCTTTTGCATGACAGCACTGAGATTCAGGGAGGGGAGATGTCTCTTATCTAAACCCACGAAGGTAGAGCTGGAACCAGGAACACTCTCTCTCATAAAATAACACCATATTTTCACAGAGGGCTTCCAGAATCTTACTCCAGCCTGGAAAGTGCACGATTCAGAACTCCAGGAGGGAGCCAAGGTGATTAGAGATCAAAATATCCTTGCTGTTCAGATCAGAGCGGGTATCTTCGTCTTTCTCTTTCGATACGCCTGTTCTAGACACCCCTTGGTAGGTATGCCTTCTGCCTGGTGATCAGACTCAGTAGCTTCTCACAAGGGAGCAGTTCTATGAAGCACAGCCAGGCCCAAAAGCCTGCATTGAAAACATGTTAAGAGGCAGACTGGACACGTCGCTGGAACGAGAGGGTCTTGACCTGAGTGGGCCCTGCGCCTCCCTCCTTTCCCAGCCTGCCCAGAGGGTCCTCATGTTAGTGAACCAATTTGTTTATAGATAAACAAATGCCCTTCCCATACCCATGTTTTCTCTATCTCTGACTGTCACTTTCCTGCAGCTGGTGCCACATGGAGTTCCTGCGGGGCCACTTACCAATCTGCTGCACTCTCCAATTCTGTACCGTGCACACTAACTGGATCATGTTTGAGAATTTATACTGGGAATGTTAGAAAAGAAAACAAGGTGCTAACATTACAGAGTGTCTTCTATGTCCAGAGGCTGCTCTGGACATGTCCACGTACTCATTTATCCTTTAGTCCCTGTGAATAAACATCCCCGTATATTTTTTAAATGAGTCAGAAGCTGAGAGGTGAAGTGATTTGCCTAAGGTCACACGAGGAGAGTGATGCCAGCAGAGCTCCTATCCCTACTGTTCTTAAGAACCATGAGGTCCACAGCCTGACTCTGCACTGTGCCTGTTGTTCTTGCTATGATGTGACATGGTCGAAACGCCACAGCCTGCTGTCAGGCCCGCCGAGATCTCAGTGGCAGGTGCTGCAGCAGGTGAAGCACTTACTGGCTGAAAAAGGAAGAAACGTTCTATATGTGAATTCTGGGCAAATGGTGGCAGGTCCCGAAGAGTCTAGGAATCCTGATCGCCTTGGGCTAAGGTTCCCAATGTGATGGTTAATTCTAGCAATAGCACATGCAAGAAATGGCCAGCCAATAAGCCAGAAACTAAAAGAAGCAACCCTGGGCCTCTGATGGGAATAGGCAAAGTAAGAAAAGCCCTACTTGCTATTTGAAACTGGAATTCTTGCCTCAGATTCATTATAATCTATCAGTCCTAGGATCTTTTCTTTCCTTTGTGAGAGACACAGAGGAACACAGAGGAAACGTAGTCTTTGAAGTTCGGCCGACGAGCTCAAGCCTCATAACCTTTGTCTTTTGTTAGACTTCTTACAAGACACCTGAAGTTTGAGCCTCCGCATTCTCTTCTGTGGAGAATATACTGCTTTCCCAACAGAGTAAGGGAAGAGTTGTACAGTGCTTTGCACACAAAAAATACTCAACTTACTGCAATCTGTTCTCACTATACCTTAACTTCCCTGAATCTCAGTCATCTTACATAAAAATAAAGGCTCAGTTTGATTTCTAGATTCCTTTCAGTTCTACTACTGTATGGGTCTGTAGCAAGACAGTGGAAGAAATAAAGAAATGTGAGCAGACTTTTCATAATGGTATTGACCGTCACCCTAGAGTTAAGACATAAAGACATTCCAATATTTTATTGTAACTTAGCATTTCTAGTCACCAACATTTCTATCCATCCCTTATATTTTCTTATCTTTTTTTACCACTTTCTCTGTTCCTCTCTACCTTCTTGGCTTTGAAACAACTGCCTGTCAGTGGGATGTCTTTGAGTAGATAAATCTGTCCTCACCAGCATAAAATAATCAAAGTTAAAGAGGAGTTAATTATCTGCCATTGGCTAGAGTGGGAGAAAAAGTCATGTGAGTACTTTATGTCCCCTGTCTGTCTCTTTCCCTACCTCTCATCTCCATCAGTGCTTTCTGGAGTGATCAAGATTCAGGCATGCAGGTGTCTAATGAACTTCTAACATGAGGAAGTAATCCACAGTGCCAACTCAAGAGCTACAGCTATTATCACATGTCTGGTCATCTTGCCCAAGGTTGAAGTAGCCTCCCCAAATCTGTCAGGAAAATAATGAAGACCGTAAATGGGAGTCCCCTAGTCACTTATAATTGACACACTATCCTAATGATTATCTCAAAAACATCTCTTATCTAATCACCTCACCCAAAAGTGGCCAGCTTTGACTGGCAAGGATTTGCCAAAGAAAGAAACTTCAGGTAACTTAAGAGTTTAACACAGTTTTTTAAGGCAGGGGCACTGCAGTGAGATGAACCAGCAGCTGGACTGAATGCCAGCTCTACCTTTTACTAGCAGCATGATCTTGCTCAAGATACCTTCTCTGAGTCCTATAAAATGGGATGAGAATAGTTCCTACCTTACCAGGCAGTTATGAGAATTAAGACAATTAACACACACACACACACACAGAGAGAGAGAGAGAGAGAGAGAGAGAGAGAGAGAGAGGGAGGGAGGGAGGGAAGGAGGGAGGGAGAGAGGGAAGGAGGGAGGGAGAGAGAAGTACAGGGTGTCTGGCACATGGAAAGGCTTCAGTAAATGTCATTATTGTTATTACCTAGATTCCGATTCTTTTGTGTGCATGTGTATAACTGAATAGAGTAGCAGATGCAGCTGAGAGTCTCAAAGAATGAAGATTACTCAGATAGTTGGGGATCAAGACCAACTTTTCATGTTATTTTTCCCTTCTATCCATTTTAGAGAAATGCTGTTGGAGGGAGGGGAAATGAAATGGATAAGGCACAAAACAGCACAGAGGCGACAGTTACGGTGGCACTTTCAAAGCCAGAATTCATGTCTGGCTTGGCCTAGGAGCTCAGTAAACACTTTGTGAGCTAACGCAGTCTTCAAGGAGGCCCTTTCAGCCTTTCTACAACAGAATTCTCTCAACTGAAAAGCAGGTCGACCCTGCTCTGTGCCACATTTCACTATATGGTGAGTCGAATTAGCTCATGGACCCAGGGGGTTACTACCATGATTAACAACTTTGAGAACCAAAGATCTGTTAGAACAGGTGCCCTTATCCAGAATTAGACTCGATTCCATGCAGTGGCCTTACCATCTAATCTGACAAACTTGGGTAGGTTCTTCAGTTATCTGAGGGGATGAGGCAGTGAAGAAATGATCCACAGAGACACTCTGTGTCCTGGCCACATCTAGTTCTACTTAGCCAAATGGGTTCTCTGCAGGTAAAATAAGGCTCAGTGGCATCCACCTCTCTCATGTTGTGGTCAGTGGAGTCTTTGGGCAGGAGACCCTAGGCCACTTACTAAGAGACCCACCCAGCTGACGGGTCCCCGTGAGTCACTTATTTCCCTGTGCCTTCTCAATCTTTCATTCAGCAGCCAGAAGGGCTATCCTCCCTATCCTCCATCAATCTGCATTTGGTATTTTGAGTAACCCAAATGCTGTTATTCATTGGTTATTGCTTTTATAAACTACACGCTACTAGGGGTCAGAATATCATAATGAACAGCTAGGCGGCTTTCTTCACGGAGGTCAGGGTTGAGCCGGATACAGAACTTAGGAGGACTGCGGCAGATAATTCTCAGTGTATGTGTGAGATGTGGAAGGCTTTACTGTGTAGCCACGGCCCAGCAGCTGGCTCGGGAAGACACAGAAATTGTCACCAAATACTGTGGTAGGCAGATTATTCCATGTGGCTCCAGAGGACGGCACTTGAGTCAACAGAAGAAAGAATTTTCAGCTATTCCCATGGTAACTTTTTGCTCACTTCAACATCTGTAGCCTCTGCAGTTTATGCTGAAGCCATTACTAAAAGGTTGCTACAAACACGAAGATTATTAGTTGTAGGGTGTTCTGCATTCTTAGCTCCCAACAGGGCTATCATACCAGGGTCTGCCGTGAGGAGCAAGCCACGCACCGAGCACGGTTCAGCCTGTGGGCTGGGAACGACTCTAGACTCCCGGGCAGGACCCCGGAGAGCTCTCCGCAGTCCGTTCCTGCCTACTGGGCGGCCTTCCTATGGGCTCCTGTCTTCACAGCGCAGGTTCACAAGTTCTCATCCCCGCGAATCTGTTCATGCTCTGGCCTGTCTGAAATTTGCCTCCTCCCACTGTGTCCTCTCACCAACATCACACGTACCTAATTTTACTCAAGGTGGCCCTCTGGGATGCCCACTCAGCCTGGAGCAGTGCTCTCCTGGACATTTGCACGGCACACTGGATTTCTACCCTAGCACTCAGCAGATTTGATTGTGCCTGTCCCCCGTAGGACAGTGAGTTTCTTCACTATTGATCTTTAGGCCTATCCAACTCCTAGCCAGGGCCACTCAGCACATTTGTGGTGCGTGTATCCCTCACATGACAGCAAGTTTCTCCACTGTGGATCTTCGGATCTCTTCAACTCCTAGGACAGTCAGGAAATGTGTATGAAATTGGGCTGAATTTCCTTTTCCACATACTTTCCCCCAGCACTTCATACAGTAAAGGTCACATTGGAGGAGTGTAACAAATATTTGCTTGATTTCATAAAAGCTGACTGCAGGCCTTTCTCACTAAACAGCAGAGCCATGTCTCCGATCACTCAGTACCCCAAGATTAGCGGTTTATGAAGTTCCAAATGCGGAGGCCTAAGAATTGATGAGCTGGAAGGGAGATGGATGGAAACTTAACTGGTGTGCACCGGACGTGACCAGAATCTCTGGAATAAAGCCCTGGTTGTATCATTCTATCTCTTCGTTAATTTTTTTCTTTTTTTTTCCTCCAGGGTTGGGGATTGAATCCAGCACCTTCACAGTGGGCCACATCTACAGCCTTTTAAAAATTGTTATTTATTTTTTAAATTTTTCTTTTGCTTTGAGACGGAGTCTTATTGGGCTGTGAACTTGCTTAGGCTGGGCTCAAATCTGAGATGGTTTTGCCTCAGTGCCTTCAAGTGCTCTAACCACTGGCCTACGCCCTCAGCCCTGCTAAACCACTTTCTTCCTCCTACGAAAGCACGTTATGCACTTAATAAGAGAATCTAAGACAATAACATTAGAAAGTAGAAGACTGGGTTTTTAATTCTGAGATGTTTATTACTCAATTGAGATGAAAAGCTATTAAAACCTTGAGGAAAGGAATCATGCCTGATTTTGTTAATTAAATAAATATCATTAAGCGCCTAATATTTGTTAGGCCTACTACTGCCTAGCCATTGTTCTCGGAACACAGAATTTGGTATTTAAAACAATGGCAGGCACACAGTAGGAACTCAAAAAAGCACTTGCACGTTGGCTGACAGGCAAGAAAATTTGGAGAACAAAGAGAAGGCAACATATAACCAAGTGTAGGGGTGGATTCTACATACTGGATGGTAATTTAGAGTCAAGGAAAATCCCAGAGAGCTAAGACATCCATTTCATCCTATATCTGTGGGGTCAGAGGAAGAAGACCTATCTTTGAGTTTATAACTAATCCAGATTGGTCTAAAATGATTTTCTATAAAAACATTGGCTCTGTGTGTGTGCGTGTGTGCGTGCATGTGTGTGCGTGCGTGTGTGTGTGTGTGTGTGTGTGTGTGTGTGTGTACAGCATAGGAATCAGGATGCAGACTGGACTGAGAATGTAAATATCTGAGTTTGATTTCTAGTCATATAATTTGTGACGCCACGGCATGGAATGATTCATGCTCACTATATATAAAGTCCTTCCCTTTTTACCCAAGCACCATATTTTTTATAATATTATCAAAAATCCTTCCAGCATTTATTTTGTCTCAGGATACGGCACATTGAAAAAGGAGGCTGAAGCTTCTGGAGTGAAGAATCTTTAGAGGTGGGCTGTTTCCTTCTAGATTCTAAGGTCATCTCTTCTTGTCTTGGAAATTTTTGAATCTGTGTCAGTTGCAGAGGACCCTGGAACAACGAGGCCCTTCTCAAATCCGGCACACTAGACTCATGATCTGCCACACGACTCCCACGCACTTTGCACTTCCTGGGCCTTAACATACATCATGTTTTATGACATTGTTTACTTTCTTCCCTTAAAGGGAAGTAAAGGGAGTTTAGCTAAGTAAAGGCAGAGGATCTCTGGTCGTTTCTCTCTTCTCCTGCTGTTTCTTCAGTGGCTAGAGCCTTTCCTGGAACCTAGCAACTGCTCAATGCACTTATTAAATCAGTGAATGAAAGAAAGAGAAAGAAATACATTCTAGGTGAACAAAGCATAAGGAGCCAAAATAAAGTGGTAGGAAATTGTGGGACAGATGTACGTGCACAGGGAACTGCACAGCTTGAGTCCTGAGTGTGTGAAGGAAACAGGATGAGGCAGTGCTGTGGAGGATTTCACACGGCAGGTTCAAGTTTGAACTTTCAAAGTGGTAGGAAGCTAGTGAAGAGGACAGCTAAAACAGTGAGTGCAATTATTATTATAGTTGGTAGAATTTATTCATGGCAGATGCAGCTTCATTTGGTCCTTCTAATAGACTCCTGTCAAGAAAGGCATAAAAATTTGCAAAGAGTTTTATATTCCATACAGCCAGTAAACTCGCTGAGTAGCTACAAACTTCTTTGGCTGAAGTTGAGAGGGGCCTGCGGAAAGCCACTGTAGCTGGAAAACGTCTTCAGCCATGAAACTGTTACATCATACACTGAGCAGCTAGTACATGATAGCAATTTCCAGTTTCTCTGACCGTGTCTGAGGGTCAGCAGAAAGTCATGAATGGGAGGTTCTTCACCCCTTTCCTCTGCTAGGGTCCTAGCGGGTCTGCCCTACTGCTGTTCCTCCTCGCTTCATTTCCATTCTCTTCTCACGAGGCATCTGCCTCTTACTACTGCTGTCTTGGTTTTCCCAGGTGCTCCTTCTTGCACCTGTACCTTACTTCTCCTAGGTGGGATTCCTTACCACAGACAAGGGAGTCAACAATCAGGCTTGGCAGACCAGGCCACAGTGCCACACTCTTTGCCAGAACTATTTTTATACTTTCTTAGGGACTTGTAAGGAATGCGTGACAGAGTGAGGAGATCAAGGGAAACCTTCAGAGACTGACCGAAAAACTTGTTCCAAAATTTGGACGAATATAACATGCATTTGTTTTTTGGTTCCTTCTAATTTCTGTTTTCCTCTCATTTCCTTCCATTCTGCCCTTTCCCTTGTCTCTTTTGTTCTACTCGCTACAGTGTCTTCCTCTACCTTCCATCCTCGTTCTACTCCCATTCTTTCCTACCACATTCTTTGTCAATAATGGCTGCCTTTTATTTAGTTTTTATATGCAGACGCTGTACTTCTTATATATTATCTCATAGCACTGTATGACCTAAATAATGACACAGAATCTCTATCTGGTTTGCAGAGGAGGGGAGTGAAACACAGATCGAACACTTGATACAAACTCAGCAGACAATAATATGGATTTAAACCTCAGTAGTCTAAATCCCATGCCTGTCTTCTCTTAGCCACTACGTGGCTTCTTTTTTCCCATTTCCGACTCTCCTTCGTCACCCCCTTTTTGACCTTCTTTTCCTCAAGCTTTCTTTCTTTTTCCCTTAGACACTTACCATAGTCAGTCACTGTTTGTCTGTGACCAACCCTAACGGTGCTGAACACTGTACGCAGGCGTAGGAGAGGTGACAGGCCTTTCAAACTCTTATCTAATCAGCCATTTTCCTTCTGAGCAAATGCTCCACAATTTTCCACATTTGGAGGCTTCAAGAGAGGCCCCTCGCCACCTTCAGTAAAGGGCAGACGATTAATCATAAACTAGAGGAAAGGCCTCAAGAGTCTGTAACAGAGAGGAGCACAGAGAAGACCCTTTTCCCTCACTCAGGGACTCCCTCCTTCCCAAGGACTCTGCATACTCTCAAGGACAAGGACACGGGGTTGAGAGAAGTCAGACAAGCAGGTTGGGCTCTGTCAAGGAATTAAATCAGAAGCCAAGGAAGCTTAGACGATGCAGCACCTCCATCCTGTCTTTCTCCACTAGCATAATCAGTGTTCCAACTGGAAAGAGGAGCATGTTGGCAGCAAACATATAGAGGTCAAAATTTGAATTCTGATAGGACCTCTAAGGTCCTATCTAAATATGATGTTTTATTATTCTAAGAAAAGAAGATTCATGTTCAGTTCTCTAACTTTTTGTCATCCTATTGATAAGAATTGATTAGAAGTTTAAATTGTAAAGATATTTAGCTGTTCACCAAGTAAGAATTTTGGAGATAGGAGACTCAAGTTGATTCAGTGACCTCAGGGGACTGGTCAGAATTTCTGATTGTCTGGGCTCAGATATCTTGCTTTACATAGCCCTGTTCACAGGCAGGAGCGGAGGACAGGGGAGATGGGGAGGGCTATGATCTGTTTACCATGGGTGAGGAAAAGTTTTCTGGTCACTCCCTCCACTTTAGACTCCCTCCATACCTCAATGACCTGAACTAACTTCATTAGAGACTGAGAAAGTGCTATTTGGCATTCTCACTCTGCTAATGGGAAGTGGAGAGGAATTGGGAATTGGCTTGCCACTGGGTAAGAAACATTAGTGTTTGTTACCCCTTCCTTTCTGCACTCAACCAAGATTTATTTAGCACCTACTTGGGTTTATGATGTCAGAGGAAATGACAGTTTCTGTTTCCAAAAGTCCCTGCTGGAAGAACACAGACAGGCACAGGATTGCAAAACCTGATAAAAAGTGCTTCAAGTGTCCCCAGTCGTCCCTGCAGTAGCTGAAGAGGACGTGTGAAGAACTAGAGAAAACAGTGATTGAATTAAGTTTTGAAGGGCCAATGGGCCTCTGCTAAGCGACAGGAAGCGCGTTAAGAGGTAGCTGGAAAGGCATTTGGGAATCTGCCAGCACTTGGCATGGCTGAACAAAGGGAATTCCTATGTACCTTCTGCAGGCAGAACACTTAGAAGGCTGAGCTGCACTTTGGGGAGGGCTGTGCTGCACGGATGCAGGGAGATCGCCATGGCCGGCGCTTACCAGCCGAGGGCAGTGAGGATTCATCTGTGACGCTTTTAGAGTGCTCGAAGCCTGCATTTGATCACCGCCTTTACGCGCAGTTGGTCCATGTTGGCCGGTTCTGAGCACTGCAGAAGAGCTTCCCACCTTCACTCCTTCCCCCTCCAGCCAGTTAGTGACGCCCTGTGGAGCCGTAACAACTTCTTTCCCACTCACCAGCCATTCACACAGAAGTCTGTGGTGTGATTTCTCAGCTCTCCACACACCTCGGTTTACACGACTTTCCAAGCCCCCTGGTGCCGGTACTCCACTGCTCACGTGGCAGATGAGGGAACAATACAGCAGAGGCCCGTCCTGTGGCTCCTCCCACAGCTACCATGTGTCTCCAGTGCAGCCCGCACTGTCTGCACAGGAAGACTTGCACTGTTTATTGCGAATTCCGATTCCTGGAGGTAAGCTCACACTTCCTTATGCAGAATTTCATAACAAGGCATGGGACCCACACTGAAACAGACCTTGGCCGATGGCTTCTATGCCCATTAGTGTGGGGACCATGCGCTAGTCCATCTTCCTTCAAATCCTCTAATTTTTGCGGGGGAGCGGAGAGGAGCCTCTTGGATGCGTTCGCCTTCTAAGCTGCACTTTCTCGAACACATTAGTGCGGGTCAATGCCGAGATGACGACGGGGTCTTTCAGGCCTTTACAGAAACACCCTCTTTTCTCTCTCTCCCGCCCCTCGTTTGCAGAAGCCTCGGTGTTGATCCTGATCCTCTACCTCTGCCAAGATGGGTGACTGGAGCTTCCTGGGAGAGTTTCTAGAGGAAGTGCACAAGCACTCCACCGTGATTGGCAAGGTCTGGCTCACTGTTCTGTTCATATTCCGAATGCTCGTGCTGGGCACCGCGGCGGAGTCTTCCTGGGGGGATGAGCAGGCTGACTTCCGGTGTGACACCATTCAGCCTGGTTGTGAGAACGTTTGCTACGACCAAGCCTTCCCCATCTCCCACATTCGCTACTGGGTCCTGCAGATCATCTTCGTCTCCACGCCGTCTCTGGTGTACATGGGCCATGCCATGCACACCGTGCGTGTGCAGGAGAAGCGGAAGCTACGGGACGCCGAGAAGGCCAAAGAAATCCGCGGAGCTGGATCTTACGAGTACCGGGTGGCCGAGAAGCAAGAGCTGGCCTGCTGGGAGGATCTGAACGGAAGGATTGTCCTCCAGGGCACGCTGCTCAACACCTACGTCTGTACCATCCTGATCCGCACCACTTTTGAGGTGGCCTTCATCGTGGGCCAGTACCTCCTCTACGGGGTCTTCCTGAACACCTTGCACGTCTGTCGCAGGAGCCCCTGCCCCCACCCGGTCAACTGTTACGTATCCCGGCCCACGGAGAAGAATGTCTTCATTGTCTTTATGCTGGCCGTGGCGGGACTGTCCCTATTCCTCAGCCTGGTTGAGCTCTACCACCTCGGTTGGAAGAAGATCAGACAGCGGTTTACCAAGTCGGGGAAGGGCAAGGGTGAACGCCAGCTTCCTGGGCCCTCTGCTGGCCTAGTCCAGAGTTGCACACCTCCCCCAGATTTCAGTCACTGCCTGGAGAGCGGTCCTGGGGCAAAGTTCTACAGCCCCTTCAGTAACAACATGGTCTCTCAGCAGAACACAGACAACCTGGTCACAGAGCATGTGAGAGGC
The DNA here is from genome assembly GCA_004027205.1 of Ctenodactylus gundi. Classification (NCBI taxonomy): domain Eukaryota; kingdom Metazoa; phylum Chordata; class Mammalia; order Rodentia; family Ctenodactylidae; genus Ctenodactylus; species Ctenodactylus gundi. The sequence goes on along the minus strand of PVKB01002065.1, from coordinate 304,011 downwards.
CAGGAGCAGATTCCTGGGGAAGGATTTGTCCACATACATTATGGTGAGAAGCCAGATATGCCCGTTGGAGTCTCACCAGGTCATCGCCTTCCTCATGGATATCATAGTGAAAAGCGCCGTCTTAGCAAGGCCAGCAGCAAGGCTAGGTCAGATGACCTATCAGTGTGACCCTCCAACGTTGGAGAACCAGGGACAGGTGGGGGCCGGGGAGGCTCCTCACCGCCATGCCCCCTTTGAGCCCTAGATCTCACTGGCATTTCTCATTATTTTAGAAAGTATAATATAACCAGAGTTCTGACAATATAGTCAGAGATACGGCTATGTAGCAGGCTAGAATTTTCTCCCACCCATCCTCTACCAGGATACTCAGTGAAGTTTTTCAAATTAATCGTTGAACAATGTAGGGGGAGGGAAGGGTACCATGACAAAATGTGTCTGGGAAATCTGATCATAAAAATAGAATAGTGGGGCTGGAGGAATGGCACAGCAGTTAAAAGACTTGCCTTGCGTGGGCAAGGCCCGGAGTTCGATTCCCAGCACCACACAAAGCTAGGTGTGGTGGTGCACACTTGTAATCCTAGCACTTGGAAGGTGGAGACAGGAAGATTGCTGTGAGTCCAAGGCCAGCCCGGGCTACATAGTGAGTTCAGGATCAGCCTGGGCTACAGAGTGGGACCCTGTCTCAATAAATAAATAAATAAATAACTGACAAAAATAAAAAGAGTATCACCAACATATTATATAGATTCTCCAAGTCCCTGTAGCTTTCTTGACCTGATTGTCTTCTGTTCTCCAAGAAAAATTCAAAATTCTTGACCAATAAAGGGTATCAAAGAAATTTTTATTAATATGCATTCTTGAATTGTACTGTTTCTTCTGTTGGACCATGTGTTGGAATGGTGATGAGGTGGCCTGGGACTGCTGTTGGCTGCTACTTCCTCTACCCAGTCTTAAAAAAGAAGCCTTGGAACTTTACCAGCAGCCTCAATTTTATAAGTGCCTTGGTATGTATCCATGGCAAATGTCCCATCCTGGTGATACTGCAGTCCCTTCTTCTGTCAGGGTACATACCCAGCCCTTGAGGGCACCAGCTCCTCCAGGGAGTCTCTTTATACACAAACTCCACTGTCACTACCTATGCTCTGTGGTTCATTTATACCTCAAACCAATGACAGATGCCAGCGTGCGTCTTGCCTTGGCTGTTCATCCAGTGTTCCTCTGAAGACACTGTCATCAAGGAATACCCGAGAAGCCATTGTCCTCTCAGGTCCTGACCAGATCACCAATGAGTGAAGCCAGTGGAATTTTCCCAGGATTAAATAAAACAAAGAACATTGTTCTTAGATTTCCCTTGAGGAGAAAAAAAAATTCTGCTGTGAAAATGATGAAAATCAAAAAAAGAGAAGACACTGGAAGACTATTTTCTTCTATTTATTTCTCCAACTGACCGTCAACTTAGAAAGGCAAGAGAGGCGTGATGACCACTGTTGAGGACTCCCCAGATTTCTCTTTCCCTGCAGGCATCAGCAGGGGTATTAAAGCAGGAGGTGAGTCTTGTCAAGACACTTAAACAACAGGAAGGTCTACATCTCCTTCATTTCCCTAGTAAGACTGCCATGTAGAGACTGCAGAGGAGCCCCGCCTTCCCCCAGGACTGGCTGGGTGTTTCTGGTGATGGATCTGTACTGGGCCACTGCCATTTTGACTGTTGATAAAGAATACTCAAAATTGGATACTGACAATATTAAGATGTTACACTTTGAATATGTGTGCATGCATGTACTTTGATTGGGTAGTATGGGCTGGGGGTGGGGTCCTGAAATGGTATAGAAACTTTAGTCTTCCTGCTGCAAGTTGCCTGGCAAAGAGCCTGAGACTCACTGTCACAGCATTACCAGCCTGGCCAGACAGGCGTGAATGGCTGGGACAGAGGAGGGGACAGTTCAGAAGGAGGCTCAGCCATCCTCAGATCTGATCATTTCTGGTGCATTCTCAGATATTTGGATACTATTGATGAATGTTAAGAAGGTTTAGAGAAAAACTTACAAACGAATGACAGGTTATCTCAGATCTCTGGAAAGGATACTTCACTACCTGGCACCGACATTAAGATTCTCTGTTCTTACATCTCTTAAATATGTTTGTGAAATGATTATTTTTGAATTTGAAATTCTATGATTCTAGGCTGTGTGTGGTGGTTTATGCCTGGAATCCCAGCCCTCTGGAAGGATAGGGTAGAAAGATTGTGAGTTTGAGCCCCACCTGGACAATGTAGCGAGTTGGTGAGACCCTGTCTCAAAATCAAAGTGGAAAAGGGCTTGGGATATAGCTCAGTGCAAAGGCCCTGGATATTATCATCAGTGACAGAAAACAAAACAAAAACCTCCCATAAACACAAAAGAAAAACAAAATAAACTGTGAGGTTAGTCCGTGATGGTGAGTTTTTTCAGGAAGGAAAAGTAAAGTCACGTGTGTAACTTGTCCTATTAAAATTTGTTTCCACATGTCTTGTGTAGGAGAAAAATGGCAGATGTGGTGGGATGAGGAGCTTGGAATCACACATTTGGGGCTTAAAATCCCAGCTGCTGATTTAGACCAGGTCTCCAGCAAGCAACACACTCAACATCTGAGACTTTGTCTCCTTGTCTGTAAGTTGGGCCTTGTAGAACATAACTTACAGAGTTGTTAAATGAGCAACTTTTTAATGAAGAGTTCAACAGAGTTTTGGGAGTATAATACCTGCCGTCAAATGGTAATTGTTGTTATCTTTATTGTTTTTGTTATTATTTTGAATGCACAGTATTTGAAAACCTGGAGTGGTAAGGCATCATTCCCAAACTTTTCTGTTTGAGACTCATAATTTGACTCACCTAGGTGATCAAGTTCGCTCATATAAAGGGAAAAAAATTAAAATAGAATGAAATAGAAATTTATTTATCTTTGATTCTAGGAACCACAGGGCTCCAGGAAGTAACACATAGGGGGAAAAGTGGAAGAGGAGAGGCCTGATGTGAACTTCCATGAGTGGTGAAGTAGAGAGCGCTTGACTAGGTCTGAGTATGCCCTTTTCAAGAAAGGCCCTCTGGCCTTGGGGCAGTTTCTTACCAGACTCTGTGTGGAACATGTGTCCTTGAAAGAGAAGAAATGATTCTTGCTCCAAACAGGATCAAGTGCATTTTAAAAAGTGCATTTCTGAAAGAAGAAACAGGCTAAAAATCAAACAGAAGTGTTATTTTAACTACAAATTAGTCCTGTTTAACAGAGCAGGAAAACTCTTCGAAGCGATCACTGAATGTACCTTATGGTGTCTGTGTTGAGATTCAATTGTGTACCTGGTACCTGTCCAGGGATAAGGTACCACCTCTCACAGCTTTATAAACAGAGCTGTGAGGTTTAGTGGTTTATACTGTACTCCACCTGCAAAAGCCCAAAGGAGTGCATTTTTGCTCTCACTTTCTCTCCCTTCACCAGATGCTCATTGCTGAGGAGCAGGAGCTAGATGATAACACAGTGATCAAATGTTGAATTTTCAGCCCCTGTATGCCTCTTTCCTTAATTTCCTTTCTCTAGTATCAGATAAGGCCAGAATTTCTACAACTAATGTTTCATTCTGCCGGCTAAAGAGTTTTAGGTGGTGAAATGCTAAGTAAATAATCATGAAAATGCTAAGAGATAATCTTAGAAACTGCGAAGAGGAGAATCGTAGAATGAATGCATTGCAGACTTTTCCCCTGGTAGCAAACTTTGATAGCAGAGGGAGAAACAGACAGGGCACTAATTGCCTTGCAGTTGTCTTAGGACTGTTTCCATGATGTGCAAGTACAGAAAGCCTGTGGCTGCAGGCGGCTACCAAAATTAAGCCACCCACTGCCCAGTCCTCAGAAGACCTGGAAGCGATGAGTCAGTACACATATTGGCCCTTGACAATATGAAGAATTCTTAAATGCTAGAGAAGTGAGTACGCCCGGGATGTGGTTTTCTGTATTGTCGATAATCTGAAGGTCATCAGAGATGGGTAGAATCTATAGTTTTATTAATCATCATTTCAAACAGAAAGGAGAAAGACTTTCATTCAACAAATATTTATTGAACTGTTATTTTGAGCATTGCATTGGGCTTCAGGAACATAATTTTATAAACCAGACACATTTCCTGCCTTTCCTAGCTTACAGCCTAGTGGGAAAGCCCTGAGATGCAAAAAAGAGGAAATCTCAGAGTTTCAAATGGTGGCAAAAGCCTCGAAAGTAACAAATAGTGGGCTCGTGACAGTGGAGGGAAGGTCTCTCCGCATACATGCGTGGAAAGTCCTGTTTGGGGAGGTAGCACTGAAAATAGATCTGACAGCTGAGAAGCTCAGGGGAAGAGCTCGGGTAGTGGAATCCAAATTCTTCCAAAGAAGTCTCAGAATACAGCTGTCCTTTCTCTCAGTGTGGACGTTTTACTTCCTGCCTTAGCCTTCTGAGTGCTGCGATTTCTGGCATGTGCCACCATGCCTGATTGGTGTGGTGCTGGAGAATTGAGCCAGGGGCCTTGTGCTTGCTAGATAAGCTCTTGAACCACTGTGTTATACCCCAGACCTGGCCTAACATTCTTGAAAGATGCAGAATTCAAGTAGCATTGGAAACAGCACAGTTTGGCATCAACTGTTGAAAAACCCATGTGCCTTTTTCTGCAGAAATCTTAAGGGACAGAAATCATATCACTCAAGAAAGCAGAAAGACTGTTTATAAATGGTCTGGATTAAAACAAGTAAAAACTCATACATTAAGTTGAAGAAAAAAAGCCCTATTTCATCTTGTGACTATTATATCCACCAATATTGATTCTTATAATCCACTTGGGGTCTTCTAATCTTGGCCCCTTCCCAGGGTTAGGGGTGAGAAGGGAAGATGGGACCGCTCAAGGACAAAACGAGCTGTAGATCCAGAGGTCTGGGCTGGTGGGCAAAGGATTCTGCCTACAGGGCTTGGGAAAGGGCCAGCAAGACAAGTCCAGGGTAGCGTTGGCATCAGAGAAGTCGGAGACGTGACCTCGAACATTCAGAGAGGTGAGTAGTAGGGAAGGTGGAGGGCAAATCAGCAGGGAAGCCAGGCCACGGAACCAAGCAAGATCCGAGGTAAGCAGGAATTCTGGGGACAGCTGCCAGATGGGCCACAATCCCTGGGACCTCCAGACCCAGGAGGAAGCCTGATATGGGCAAAGCTGAGTTTTATCACAGATGACAGGTTACTAGGCAGGACGTCAGGACAGAGTCTTGGACATAGTGCAAAGTGGGGTCATTCTCAAAATTACAGTGAGGTGAGTGAGAGTTCCAAGCACCTCATGAAGGCACCATGGCTGTGGGGAGATGATTTTTGTCATGGAATTTAAGATTACTCTAAAATCACTCGAAGCGGGCACCTCCCTCCTCCACCTCAATATTGGGAAGGTCATGGCTTAAAACGAAGATTCAAGTCCCCTCTGTTCTTTCAACCTCCTGTACTCTCCATTACCCTGATTCCAGGCCCAAATGGGACTGGGCACAATTAGTTGCTGACAAAAATTTTTTAAGAAACAAAGAAACATGCACGTGTCTTTTTAGTAAAGTTCATTTGAACTGACCGTGACCTCTGCATCTTGGCCAAAGCTAAAATTCCTTCTGGCATGAGCTGCTGTTCAGCCAATAGGGGGGTTCAGGGAAGGGAAGAAAGATATTTATGCCTTTTGGAGACTTTTCTTAAAACAGGGTGAAATATAACCTGGAGAGTCTCAGACTTAAAAATGGTCGATTTAAAATTGTGGATTTGGAAACCAATGATAAAACCTCTGGAGGATGTATGTTACTGAGTCTATTTTAAAAACTTGTTATTTTAGCAATATTAGTAAAAAAAAATTTGTAACTGTTGAGTATATTTCCTAGACATTGGGCTAGGAGATTTTATGAACTATTACTTCATTTTTCCAATAATCTTATTCATTCGACCCCACTTTAAAGACGAGGGAAGTGAGGCTTAAGAAATACCAGTAACTTGCACAACTAGTAGGTCATGGGACCAGCCCTTGTCCCACCATCTACATTAAGCTTCCCTTATGTGCTCCTCGTGTGTTCTTAAGGGAAAGGCAGCGTTCAGGAGTGTATGCACACCATAATTACAATGTGTAAAAAGCAGGTATTTACACGAATAAAGATTTGTGATGGACAAACAAAAACAAAAGCAGCTGTGCCTGTTTGGTGGATCTTTTAGGATGCTAGATTTCTCCTTATTTTGTGAGCTATTTTGAGCATTATCATGTTATTTTTAAAATTAAAAAGTTTAAATATATTTATATTCAATCTTGGGGCTAAATTTGGTGTTCCCCTGGGGTGGCTGCCTGGGGCTGCCTTTCTCCATTTCAGTGGAACACACGCCTGGGAAAATTTTTCTTTGCCTGGGCTCTGGCTGCCACCCTTAAATGGAATAAGGATAGCAGGAGACACCCATTCCGGGTCTGGCCTGCTGACTGTGACATGGGTGGTCTGCCAGCTGTGGTGTCTGCAAATGGCCAGCACTGGAGCAAGTGAAGGAGGCATGAGCTTCTGCATACCCTTAGTGGGGTGAGTGTGGATAGCGTCCACTTCCCCTGAGGTCTGGCATGGGTAGGCGCATAATAGGAGGATATCAGTAGGAGAGAAGCCTGCCTTAGCCGTTCAGGACACAGGGAGAATGATGCTATCTGACAGGGAGAAGTGCTCAATGTGGTAAGAAAAGAAAGGGCTCCGCGAACTCGCAGAGGAACGGATAACCTGGGAGGAAGAAGCGCTCAGGAAGCGCTTTCTAGAGTAGGTGGTACTTGAATTAGTGCTGAAAGAGGAATAAGACTTTTGTGCTAGAGACGACTTACCAGCGGAAGGGAATAGCGCAGATCAAACAAACAATTGCCAGCAACAGGGCTCTGCGATTTGTTCCCGGAGCTTGGAGGAACCCTGAGGGCGACTGCTGGAGGGGAAGCGACAGGTAAGACGGAGGACTTTCGGGGAAGCTGGAAACAGGCTTTCACTCTCAGGGCAGGAGGGAGCTGTGCTTCAGGGGGCTAAGGATGGCAGCAGTTAAGACCAGGAGGCTGGGAGCGCGGTCAGTCCTGATTAGGGACACGGGCAGAGCTCCAGCCACTGGACCCTGGGAACTGGCAAGGTATGGGGTGGAGGATGGTGGTCGAAGTTAGGGGCAAGTAAGAGGTTTCAGAGGTCCATGGCCATTTATTTATCAAAATTTATTCCATTCATTTATTCAACAGAAATAAGATGCAGGGCTGCTCTGTGCACCAGGACCTGTGGACTCAAAGGAAAAAATAAAAACTCTAGTAAGACAATGATTATTATGCAGTAGAGCAGGGTGGGAACCTCTTTTCTGCCCGGAGCCATTTGGATACTTACGGCTTCATTCATGGGCCTTACAAAATTATGAACTTAAAAATTAACCTGCTATATTTTATAATATATTTAATTATTATATAGCTAACTCACCCCTAAGACAACAGTTGCCTTGGTGGGGCCAGACCAAACGATTTAACTGGTAGGACATTCTCCATCCCTACAGTAGAGGGTTAAAAGATACATCAGACCCCTTACAAGCCTAACTTCACATTCTTTCTATCTTAGCTGTCTCCTGTTTCACCCACCTGGAAAGTGGGTGGCTAATTTCATATAGGAACTGTGAGACTGGCATTGACCTTGGGAATTGCCAACAGACATAGTGGTAGAGCCTCCTCAAGACTTGCACCTGCAGTCTACCGGGAAACACAGGGTAAGCCTGTGACCAGCTGGAGAAAAAGCGCTTTCTTCACCTCTGACCCCACTCCCCTGGTGGTTCTGAGATCTGGTTGACAGGGGGAGCCATCCTTCAGACTGAGCCGTCGGGTCCACTAAGCAGCATTCAGCTGACATCTTTCTGTTGGCTCTACCTCCTTCCCTGCCTTTCCCCCTTTGTTTCCCACTTTTGTCCATTGAATTGTATACTTCGATAATAAATTACCACATCAACTGCTGTCTCAGGCTCAGTTTCACAAAAACTGTAGACAGATCTAGTGATTCCAGATTGAAATCTAGCTCCCCTCACCTTCTAATAGTGCAGTGTTCAGACCAAGCTTGGGGTGTCAAGGTTGTTAGCAACGCTTCACTTCTAGAACAAGTACATATGCGTAGGTAAAAAATTCTGACACTCGAGGAAATTGAGAATTGATCTAAATATATGAGTTGATGGCTATGTTAACCAGCTTAGCTGTAGTGATCATTTCACAGTGATATGTATCTTAAAATATGATGTTGTGTATATATATATATATAATTTTGTCAGTTATACTCAATAAAAATAATTTTAAAAATTCTGACATTTGACGTTTTCTGTCCAGTACTTAGAGACTTGTAGACATTCCCATGCTTTCTTCTTTGTTAGTTTTATATGTCTGGAGATATCTTTAAGTCTAGGATGCTGTGTCTCGTGGCATTTAGAATAATACTGGACTAGCAGAGACTGCCCATGAACAACTGCCAAGTTAGGATAACGCTGTTCTCTCTTATTTCCCTGGATTTTACATTGTCTGCTGCTGCCTCACCTAAACCACTTCTGTCCTCTCCTTGTATTGCTTGTGCACGGTGAACTGACACCAATGGAAACTTCCACTGAGCAGGGAGAGGTGACCACTCTCCAGAACTCTGACAATTAAGAAAGATTGCCAACCTGATTGGCTTGTGAGACTAGTAGGGGAGTAGTGAAGCACACACGTGGGTGTGTCTGAAGAAGGTCGTGAAGGCGTGATCCCAGGCGCAATATCTGGTCCCCAGTCCCGCCCTCCTCGACACTGTCCCCCACCCCCTGCTTTCTAGCCACTGTGAAGTGGGCTCTTATTTTACAACATTCCTCCGCCATTAAGTTTCTGCCTTGGAGCGGGCCTACATTGACTGAATCCTCTGAAACCACGAACCAAGCTAAACCTCTCTTTCTTTGAGTCACTAGTGTTGGGTATTTTCTTCAGCAGTGAGAAAGCTGACTGATACAAGCACACACTGTGTAATTACACAATGATTTCTCCAAAGAGCACCCACCTTACGCGGTGAGTTCGGAGGACCTGGTAGAAAAGCGCCCAAGCTTGTTGATACCCTCACGCCCTCCGTTTTCCCTTCGAGCACGTCCGGCTTTATGTCCCTCCCACACCGACAAACCCTCACAGCCACCTACCTTCGTTCGCGCTCGTTGTGGAAACACAAGTTAAGTGTAGAAAGAAAGAATTCTCTTCTCTCCAAGTAGTCTATGACCTCATGGTCACTAACTTGTTTGTCTTCCTCTCCAACCACATAGTCTTAAGATTTCAGTAAAGTTAAAAATTACCCCCAACATGCACTCACGTTGGGCACCCTATCATAACATTTGTAAGAGCCCTTTGCCGAAGGATTTTCTGGAATTAGAAGGCAGCCAAAGCCAAAGTGATGGCCTTTCTCTCCCATGTTGGACTCAGGCGAGACAGCTGAGCACGTGGAGATGGTGAGTTCAGGACAGCACGGGCACTTCAGCTAGTTAAAGCGACTGAAAGGTGCCCTCTGACAGCTGTCTGGGAGCTGTCAGAGCACAGATAGAGCTGCCCACTGTGGCAGCTTAGTTTTCAAAGGGAAACACCTCTGGCTTTTCACATGTGTGCTCTTTCTGCTTCCTTTCCCTCGCACCTACTTAGATTCTGCCGTTCTAAGCCCTGATTCCTCCCAACACTTTCCATTCGGCCCACTGGCTTTTCCTTGTCACCCAGCAGAACAACAGGTTACAGGTAGCTGGGTTATATGCATATAAGCCATCTACCCAAGTAAACTCTGAAACATCAAGGAGTACATTTGACATTATTTTTCTGTTGCATTAGTCCAAGGTATGAGTCATAAGAACTGAGAGGGGACCCTAGTGACAGAATTTAACTCTTGTTTTCCAGGAGTCTTAGCGCTGGAAAGGCAAGAGGCCTCGAACCTCAGGGCTAAGCAGTCATCTAGCAGTCAACCTCCCAATCGCTTCTACGATCCTCTCTACACTGCCTGTAAGGGCTTCTGAGCATGTCCACTGGCAGAGCAGCAAAGTGACTAGGTTTAGTCGGTCTGGTTTCACAGGTCTGAGGGCAGAGTCCAGCTTCGTCTTTAACATTAAAGTGAACTGTCCTACTTTTTTTTGAACACTTGGTTCCTCACCTGTAACGCGGTGGGATATTATCTGACAGGAGTACTGTATATAGAAAATGCTCAGCATAACATGTAATATCAAATGATTGCTTGACAAACGCTACCTATTCTTATGCCATCTCCTGATTTGGCCCAGCCTAGCCTCAGAGAGTGCTTTGTTAAGGCAGCCGAGGCGGCACCGCCTGTAATCCCTGCACTCTGGTAGGCCGGCACCAGAGGAACATGTGCTAGAGCCTATCTTGTGCAACTTAGCAAGGATGTGTCTCAAAGTAAAACGTGAAGAAAGGGCCGGGATGGAGTCCAGCGCAAAACTCCGGGGTTCAATCTCCAGTATCACCACTACCACCAAAAAATAAATAAATAAAAATAAAAAGCTTTGATGCTTTGTTAGGAACCTTTAAGCTTGCTTTCTTTTTAGTTTGTTTTTATTGAAATCTTGGTTCCTAGAGTAGTTTCCATCTTGTGTGAGTTGCCCCACGTCAGCCAGTGAATAGAGCTCAGTAGCAGAACTGGAGCCAGAACTTAGAGCGCTCCCCAGGCCAGGCTACTCTCCAAAATACTTGCTGCATAAATGAAATGACAACAGTCTGCCGTGATAAATTGCTATTATCAATATTCCCACTTCAGAAGCTGAGAAAACAAAGCACTTTTCCCAGTGCTGCAGAGTTAGTTAGTGAGTGAAAAGCAAAAAACCTGTTACCTCTCATGTTTCCCTGGTAGTCCTATGCGCTGTCTCTCTGCAGATGCAGCGTTAATGAGATTCTCTCTGCTTTTTCTGTCTCAGCAGGTCAGAGAGGAAGGTACTAGTAGTTGACTATAGACACAGACCGGCTAGAAGATGCTCACTTTCCCCCCTGCACACTTTTTCTTGTGCTACAGGGTCATGGTTAAAGAATCTTCAATAGTTCTATTTATAATGTTAATCCCACAAAGGAGGGTTGATTGAGCACAGGCTGAACACCCTCCATTCAATGTCAGACATAGTAAACAGAACATTTAAAAGTCTGTCTATACATAAAACACTAGGTAGGGAGGTCTGTATAGACTAGGGAAAAAAGTCATCTTTAAAAAAAGAAAGAGACATTTTGTGGAAGAGGTGATACTATTAGTAAGAACTGGAGCCCATGATCCACGGGAGGAGAAAATGCATAACCCTCACTAAAGGCCTCAGTGTCACTGCCCACGGAAGGATAGAGGCCAGGCTTCTAGTTGGGAGTACCATTGTGTTCAAAAAGCCTGAACCAGAATCCCTGAGTAAATTGATACCTAAGAAAGTGGGAATAATTCTGTCCTCCCTCCCAGAATTGCAAAATGAGGTGCTTATTCCTGGCTAATGAAGAAAAGTCACCTTCAAAACACTCAAGCACAAATATTTGTGGTGAATTCAGAGCTCACTATTGTTCTTTTTCTTCAAAGCTAGTCTTAAACAGAAGACCCGCTTTGGTGCTGTTCATCGTAACTACAAGAATTTGTGCAGGGCTGTCATGACAGTTCAGAAGGTCCAGGAGCATATATGAGATAAAATTCATGAAAAGGGCAATGAAAGATTAATTGATGACAGATTTATAGATATATGAATATTTAAGAAGCCATCAAGTTATAGTGTTTCAGTAGTTAAGTGTTATAGATTGTCTATGGAGTCCTAAGTGGGAGATTGGGGCCTGGTCTGGAGGGGTGGATTGCAGGCATGCAGTACTCCTGTCAGATAACATCCCGCCGCGTTACAGGTGAGGAACCAAGTGTTCAAAAAAAAGTAGGACAGTTCACTTTAATGTTAAAGACGAAGCTGGACTCTGCCCTCAGACCTGTGAAACCAGACCGACTAAACCTAGTCACTTTGCTGCTCTGCCAGTGGACATGCTCAGAAGCCCTTACAGGCAGTGTAGAGAGGATCGTAGAAGCGATTGGGAGGTCGACTGCTAGATGACTGCTTAGCCCTGAGGTTCGAGGCCTCTTGCCTTCCCAGCGCCAAGACTCCTGGAAAACAAGAGTTAAATTACATGGTGGGGGCTTGCCACACCTTCCGCACCTGGTAGGGGTGCAGCACCGAGGCTGGACCAGGGCAGGTCACTGGGACAAGCCTGAAAGGGTATAGAAGCTGCTTCTTGCCTTCCTTATGAGACTGGACTCAACTTGCCTTGACTCGGCTTCTGGTTAACAAGGTCGTGAGGAGCCGCTTCCACCCCCGCCCCTGCCATGTCCTTCCACTGCTGCTGGCAGCTCCTGAGTGGACTGTGACCTTCTGAAACTGTGAGCTAAGATAAACCTTTCCTTCCCTGATTGTTGGATGTCAGGTCTCAAGTTACAGCAGTGAAAAAGTAACGAAGACAGTAAGTTATATGGTATACGACTTATATGTAAATTTAGGTATAAAATGTACCCTGAAAGACAACTCTCGGTTCTTAAGAAGGCACTTGGGGAAAGCCATTGTCATTAGCAGACGTATCTAAAAACCTGGGAGAGCCACCTGTGGCAAAATAAAATCAGCAGAGTAGTCTAAACAAAAAGGGACCTTAAAATCTGTGTGCACAGAAAAAACTTTAAGAACTAGAAGATGACGTAATGTCCACTAAAGTGAGGTATGGTGAGGAAGCAAACTGGACAAAATAATAGATAGGACACATCTGAAGAGAGAATTAGTGAATGGAGAAATAAAGCTGGCGGAGTTTCTTATAATTTTACCATGAGGAATTAAATGCAAAATTTTAAAGGCAAATTAAAAATAGAGGTATTGCAGTATAGTCCAGTAATTTCAGGAAAGAATAAAGGGAACATGGAAGACACAATAATTGATGATAGAATGGTGGAAATATTTCTACAACTGAAGTTTAAATAGCCCATTTTATAAAACCCATTAAGTGTTAATTAATTTAAATTTCTGAACTCTATGAATTTGATTCCCCAGCATCCATAAACAGCATGGTGACACATGCTTGTAATCCCAGCACTCGGGAGGCTGAGGCAGGAGGATTGCTGTGAGTCCAAGGCCAGCCTGGGCTTTATAGTGAATACAGAACCATTCTGGGCTATACAGAGAGACCCCGTCTCAAAACAAAAACAAAAACAAAAACAAAAACAAAAACAAAAACAAAAACAAACTTCAAAAAAATTCTGAACTCTACATTGTAGATAAAATGCAAAACATTGAAAAATAATGAAAGTTTCTAAAAGTTATAAGTGAGATAGATTAACTATTAAAGAATCAAAGCAAATTTCTCGTCAGCAACACAGAAATTTTTTGGTATAATGCACAGGAAGGAATCCAAGATTTAGGGAGACAGAAATGTCTTAATTTTGCCCTTAACCAAACCCAAACATACTCTCTTTGCCGCAGTATTGAGAAGTGCTGGCTTTTAAGGCTAAAATGTGGCACAACTCTAGACAACTAATGGAATTCTGCAGCAAGGCAGTGAAAGCTAGTTTTCCAGGCAAAAGCTACTAGACTATTGTGCTCTCTTTTTGTGTTATAGATAGAAAATAATTATCCAGATGAACCATTGCATCGTAGGTGCCAGGGTGTGTGTGTAAAAAGACCATACATGGAAGAGAAGCTACCCATGTAATCTTCACCTGATCTGGTTTATTCTGGTCTATTACCATGCTCTAAGACTTGTCTTCTGCACAAGCAAATGGGGGAATAGTGGAAATCATCTCTGTGCCTCCTTCAGAGGTTTGATGGTGGTTCCACTCTGTGATTTTTGCCATAAATGGGATGTCTCTTTGGTCTACCGTTTTGGTACGGTAGCTCCAATTATTCTACTTTCTTCCCACCATGAGAGTCCTGGCTTTACATATCATGGAGAAACATGAAGATTATGCTTACTTTTGAGTAATTTTATTCTCTATATACACTCAACAAGCTGGGAGAAAACAGATTGTGTTGCAGAACAACTGAGACGACTGTGATCTCTTACTTACTTTTTCACCACTGTGAGTAAAGACTTGACATCCACAACTTAAGGAAGGAAAGGTTTATTTTAGCTCACAGTTTCAGAAAGTCACAGTCCTCTCATGGGAGGCTGGCAAAAGTGGAAGCACATGGCAGAGGCATATTCTCATGGCTTGGCAAACAGGAAGCTAAGGCCCCAAAGTAAGGGAGGAAGTAGCATATGTCCTTCTAAGTACGTCCTGGTAATCTGCCCCTTCTGGGTCCAGTTTCAGTGTTCAGCCCCTTTGCCGTTTAAGCCCCTAATCCACCTCACACCTGTAATCTATCATCTACTACCTGTCTTCCACCACCCACCCATAGTTCATCCCTTCAGACCAGGCCCCCATCTCCTAACAGCGCATGTTTCCACAGACAGTCCATAACATTCACAAACACGAGACTTTCGGGGGACATTCAGGTACAAACCACAGTATGTGGTATGGGCAAAAGTTCACATTACATGTATTTTCTCCTTTGTCTTGTGTTGGTCAGGCAAGGCACCTCAGCTAAATCCACATACCTTAAAAGTTCTGTATGATATGATACCTCTCCTTCAAAGTTTTTGCTCTAACTGGTATGTGAGAGAGAATGTCTATGTCCTGAGTTTATTTCAGAACCAGTGTTCAATAATCCCTGGAACACAGCTGTGGGAAGGCCCTCATGAATACAATATTTATAAGTACGTACTTGTGGCAAGATATCAGAGTTCTTTCTTCAGGGCTTACAGCCTTTATTTTACTCACAAAGCTCCAGGTCTTTAACTGATTCATCTCTGGATCCTCAACTTTGGTGATTCAAGTCAGGCTTATATTTGTCAGACCTAGAGTTTCTTTGGCTACACAGGTCAAGAAGCAATTCATTAAGCTGCTCCTTTAGGTTGCTTCTAGGGACCCATAATCAGCTGAACATTTCCAGTGATTTCTGTGGGTCAGACTTGCTGAGTAGAACACTGGCATTGATGCCATGCTAACCATGCCTACTTTGCCTCTTTAATTCTAGGACCCAATCATCTCTTGTGAATGGAAGAATCCCATTCAGCTGCAGAATTTCCCATCTTCAGTCTCAGAACCTGGTCTACAAATGGATTTGTATAATTTGCTGGCACCAGCAGTAAGTGGACTACTGTTCCAGCTCTGTTTAAAGGGTGGCCCTGAAGAACTGCAGAAAAGGGAAATCCTTCTATTGTGTAGAGCACTGAGAGAAATTTATCACGGTGTACTTTATCTAGAAGGAGAAATGACCTGAGATCTGGATTTCAGCCAATTCACAATGACTAATGGTTTGGATAAATAAGGTTATGGAAGAAAAAAATTGGTGGGTTTGTGATGAAGAGTTTTGGGAAAAGAAGTTATATGAAAAGATTAATCACAATTAGGCCAGAATATGAAAACGTATTTGTTTCATGAGAATATTCTTTCAAAAGTGTATACACACAGAGGGCTCTTGGAATACAAGACACTTTTTATACGAATGTCAAACAATTTCTTTCCCCACTTACCCCAGCAATTTTGTTCCCAGCGAGGTTGTAAATATCATCATGGTGGCAGGACTAAGATTATAGATAGGTTCACTAGTCTGGCACCATTGCAGAGAATCTAACATCCTGGAAAGAGTGGCTAACATTGAACCTTCAATTAGTGTTATGGTTTGGATCTGGAATGTCCCCCAAAAGCTTCAGTGTCTGGATACTGTGGAATACCATGTGCTGTTAAAAGGTGGGACCTGGTTCGAAGAAGTGAGACGAGACACTGGGGTTTAACACAGAAGGCAGAACACAGGGGCTTAGCCCCTGAAGGGTGGATCACTGGAACATGAGGTAGAGGCTATATGCTAGCTCTACCCTTCCCTGCGTACTTGGCTTCCTGTCTGCCGTGCCGTGAAGTGCTTTCTTCTGGCTAGGTCTCTGCCACGTTCCTCCACCATTGCCAGCTGCCCATGAATAGACTGAAGCCTGAAACTGTGAACTAAAAAAAGCTGTCCTCCTTTAAGTTGTGGATGCTGAATATTTTGTCCCATTGACTAAAAAGTTGCTAAGACAGAAATTAGTACCAGAACAGTAAGGTTGTTGCCATGACTTTACCTGACCGTGTGGTTTGGACGCCTTTGGAACTTTTTGTGGAAAGAGTTTGGAAAGTTTTGAAGATCCTTACATACTAAAGAAGTCTTAGAATTTTGTGAACCAAACTTAATAGGAGATTCTGGTTAGAGCTCAGAGGACCAGATGCCAATGTAAGTATGGACTGGAAAGGCCAGGCTCAAGAAGTTTCAGATGGGGAGGAGGACTGTATTGGCATTTGGTCTAAAAACCATGCATGTTATGCTCTGATAAAAAATTGTGTCAGTATTTTACCCCTTTCCTAAGACTTTGCCTGAAACTGACATTAATCTGGTAGAGGAAATGTCAAGGCAGCTCAATGTTCAGGTGCCACATGGGTATAGTTTGTGGTTTTTAGCCAGCTCTACACTGAAAAGCAGAAAAAAATGGCAGAGAAAAAAAAGACATAAAAGGTTTGCAGTTTTACCAGACAGACTGGAAAAGCCTGTAAAGTTGGAGTAAAAGAGCACATGGTTGCTAAAGAGCTTAGCATTAAACAGAAGTCAAGTACTTCAAATCAGGACTATACAATATACCTTCATTAGGTCTCAGGAATCAGCAAGACCCTATCCTACAACAGAGGGTGGAAGGTAAAGGACTTCACTTTGAAAAGAGAGCCCCCAGGGCATTGTGCTTAACAAGCTAGGACAATGAATCCTCAAAAAGTTCAGCCATCTAAAAGCTCAGAGGCCTCAGTAGCAATTGTCCAAGGAAACCAGAATACTGCTCAAGCCAGTAGCAGACCTTGATGGCATCCAGGTAGTGCTGGCTTTATAGGCATTCCGAATGCAAGAGTTTGGGGTCATGGAGGTTTCTACTCAGATTTCGGAAGAAAGCCTGGGTCAGTACTTGGAGCTGTGAAAGGGAAGCCAAAGGTACAGTGGCGACGTAAGGTAGATATGACTCTTTTGGGGGCCAGGGATGGAGTATTATGGTTTGGATCTAGAATGTCACAGCCAAAGCCTCGTCTATTTGGATGTTGTGGAGTACCTGATACCTATGGAACTGCGCTGCTAAGAAGTGGGGCCTGGATGGAAGGGCTGGAACGCTGGAGCTTGGCCCAGAGGGACAGGTCACTGGGACTTAACCCACAAGGGATGGAGCACCAGGGCTTGACCAAGAGCGGTGGGTCACCGAATCATGACCTGGAAGGGTATGTGCTAGCCCTGCCCTTCCATTCTCACTGGGCTTTCTGTCTGTCATGCCATGAACAGCTTTCTCCCAGCTAGGCCTCCACCATGTGTCTCCACCATGTGCCTTTGCCCTTGCCAGCTGCCCGTGAGTGGACTGAGATTTCCTGAAACTATGCGCTAAAATGAACCTTTCCTCCCTTAGTTGTTTATGTTAGGTATTTTGTCCCAGTGATGAAAAAGTGACTAAGACGAAAGGGTACTATGGCCTAGAGGTATCAGTCCAGCACCGAGCTGGAAGGATGACTGTTAGATTCTTTCTCATGAAGATGGTAAAATTCGGGTTATTATTGGAGTAGATATTTTTCTGGATATGGAAATACCTTTGTTTGCTCATCATTCTTCTGTTGAAAACATCGCTTATGGGCTTCATGAATACCTGATTCACAGTTAAGGAATCTTATTTGTAATTGTTTCTAGCAATTATGCTAATATTAGTTTCTGTGACAGTAATAGAGAAGTTTGGTGGTTTAACACAATGAAACTTGTCCTTCTAATTGTGCAATGTCCATAT
The DNA here is from genome assembly GCA_004027205.1 of Ctenodactylus gundi. NCBI lineage: Eukaryota > Metazoa > Chordata > Mammalia > Rodentia > Ctenodactylidae > Ctenodactylus > Ctenodactylus gundi. Next base: position 286,113 of record PVKB01002065.1, on the reverse strand, counting down.
TTCTGATTGGCAGATTACAGCATTTCCTCACGTAGCTTTTTGGGGCCATTTTGTGATCCATCATTCCCTAGAAACTTAAAAGTTTTTAACATTTCAATGATAGAAGAAAATGTGGATAATCCTGACGGTTTCTTAAAAGTCCAATCCTGGAAGTGTCACACATCAGTTCTATTCACATTCTACTGGTGATAGTTATAAGGGATGCTGGCATATGTAGTCTATAATGTGTGGTATTTGGTGACAGCCATCTAGGTCTAATGTTATCAATGTGTTAGGCAGGTAGACTGGTCATCAAATATCAATGTATATCTTTCTCCCCAAACTTATATGACAGGGAAAAAGAAAGAGCAAGATAGGGGGTGAAGGAGGAAGAGAGAGAGAGAGAGAGAGAGAGAGAGAGAGAGAGAGAGAGAGAGATGTATCTCACATAGAGCTCAAGATCTACATATCTCATATCCAGCTCAAAGTCTAGATCTGGGAGGTGAACAATTCTTTCTAGCCACGTTGGATGTATCTCTTTGGATCCTCAGAGACTGATACTCTAAGACAAGGATCTGCTTTCCATTAATCACCACCCACAATATACTGTGGATATAGGAATACAAGAACAGAACAGAAACAATAAAATTCCCTTCCAGATAGGGAAGAATGGAGCTACAGAGCAGTCATGTATCCACAGCAATGACAAAATCCTGCTGGGTACGTCTAATAAAGAGCAGCTGCTCTAGAGTGAGGGACGTTCTCTTATAACTCTGATGGAAGCATTCTCGTCTCTATTACCCCCTAATGGCTCTATCTTTGGAAAAGTTCTTCCATGTTTATTTTTGCCATAGCCTTGGAGGCAGTGACAATTGTTGAGTGGCCATCCTTGGAACCTATGCCGCCTTCCCAAACTGCTTCCAGTCAGGAAAAATTCGGTACTTAATATTACAGAACAATTTTATTTGCTTATTTAGCCCAGAACCATGATTTCTCAGGCAACATAATTCTTTCAAAAACAGTAAAATTCTAATCTAGTTGCTTCCAGTCAATTCCATGTGACAATAGTCCAAAAGTTTTGCCTTGACACCAGTGCTAATACTGTTTTATCCTCTGCTTCCTTACCCTTCAGCGCCTCTCAGCTGACTAGAAGCTATGCAAAGGCTACCTGGAAACACAAACTGGGATGTGGAGATAGTAACTTGAAAATGACCTTTTCCATAGCCTGGGATTTTTCATGAAATTGTAAGTTTCACAAACTTACCTCCCCTCACCTAGGCCCAGAAGATCCAATTCCATCAACTTTACACAGTTGTATGTATCTTTATTGTCGTTATCATCTTTAATTTTTACTTCATTAACCAATCACTTATCCCATATCATCTCAGTAACTGAGGATTAGGAACCTCTATTATCTTCGTTTATTGTCTCCCAATTAGGATATAAATACCACTGTGGTAAAGATTTCATAGTGCTCATTATTGTGTCCCACTGCCTGGAACAGTGCTTAGCATATAACAATTTAATGTGCTAAATAAAAATTTTTAAATTGGGGTGGAGAACCTATTTTCTGCTGGGGACCATTTGGATAATTATAATGTGACATCATTTGTGGGCCATACAAAATCATCAACTTAAAAAATCAGCCTGCTATATTGGCAAAACAGTTAACTCATATGATGACGGAAGGGGCTTCTCTCTGGTGACACTCTGGCTGAGCGGACCGAATGATTTTGCAGGCTCTATCAGTCTGCGGTTGGGCACTCCCTACTCCTAAGTATACGATGAAATAGATACTGATAGATGAATGATGAATAAATAATACAACTTTGTGTCCTCCTCGCCACATACTGTAGAAAAGGTGTTCTTTATTTCACCTCATCTAGACTCCCTTCAAGCCCAGTAGTGTTGCAGGAACTCTTACAGATTGGTTCTTTGGAAAACTGCCTGGCTGGCTCATTACTAATTCTCGTGAAATCAGTGAATGCAGTACACGCGTGGGAGTGGAAGAGGCAGAAGCCACACAGTAAGGAAGTCAGGCAAAGTGGAGCTTGCCTGCTGTATCGGATCAGGTTAATGAGCTCCACCACTCGGGACAGCTGGGTTGGGGCGCGCTACAGTGAGTAAGGAGAAGGAACCCCGGGACCCCTCTCTGCACACAGCTGCTCCACCACTCCGGACAGCTGGGTTGGGGCGCGCTACAGTGAGTAAGGAGAAGGAACCCCGGGACCCCTCTCTGCACACAGCTGCTCCACCACTCCGGACAGCTGGGTTGGGGCGCGCTACAGTGAGTAAGGAGAAGGAACCCCGGGACCCCTCTCTGCACACAGCTGCACCTCCTCGCGGCCAAGCAAGGTGAAGGCTGCCCATCCTTGCAGAGGTGTGGGAGAGAAGAGAACGTGGCAGTTCTAGGTGTTTCCCTCTGATAAGGCAAACTCTGAGGACTGATCCTGCTTTAATCCACGGCCTCTTTAGGTCTTTGCCAAGGGTGGAGTGGAGTTAGGCGGCAGCTAACGTCAGCTAAAAATATATCCTGAAGCAAGCATTGTTTGTCAGAAGCAGGTGCTTTAGAGATGTGGAGTTTGACTTTTGAAAACACAGTGTACCTCAGAGAACCTTTGCAAGGGTCAACACTTGGTCAGTCTTGGTAAGAAAACGCTTGGTTGGTAGGAGCCTTCAGGGTGGCTTTCCTGTGTTCCAAAGACAAGCTGTCTGTCCCTTCTGCACCCACAGCAATCACATCCACATGGCAACTTTCTGGGCCACTTTACCACCTCCTGCCCAATAGAGATTCATAAAGCCACCACCTTCTGATGCAAGGATTATAGAGTTTCTCAAAATAAGTTACCCTGAACAACTGCTGTACCCAGAAACAGACTGAGTGGACATTCCAAGGCCCTGGGACAAGGCCTCTGTTCCTTCATGCTTAAGCCCCTGCCTCTGTGCCCCTGGCGGTACCAGACCAGGAAGCAAATGGAAACAACAAATCTTTCCAAGTCTGTTCTCTATTTCTGCATCAAAAAAAAAGTTGGTCTAGGTCAGTGTGTTCATTGCTCTTTTATGACAGTGAAGCACTTCAAATATAATGTCCTACAAGCTCATATATATGAGGAGGTATGTGGCTGAGCCTCTCACACTTGGTCCCATCTTTGCCTCTCTCCTGTGGGCCTGGCTGAGCTGTAAGAACCCCGTCTGTCATAGCTCAGGGCACAGTAGTATGAGCCCCAGTAGGATGGGACACATGGAAGAGAATCCAAACGTGAAACTGCATCCCACACGGGGCATGTCTCGCTACCTCAGCTCGGTGTTACACCAAGGGGACAGGGCCCAGGTGAGCACGGCAGGACAGTGTCAGATTACCTCAACTGAGAGGGCAGGCGCCTCAAAACAAAGCTATTGGTTTTTTTTTTTTTTTTTTTGAGACAGGGTCTCACTCTATACTCTAGGCTGACCTTAAACACATGGCAATCCTCCTGCCTCAGCCTCCCAAGTGCTGTGACTACAGGTACGCACCATCACATTTAGTTGATACGGTGCTGGGAATTGAGCTCGGGACTCAGGGCTTCGCACTTGCTAGGCAGGCACTAACTGCTGTGCTGTTCCTCCAGCCCCTCAGAGCTCAATTTTTACATTTGGAAATGACAGCAGAGAAGAAGCTGCAAAGTCTCCTTTAATGGATGTTTGGAAATCGTTTGGGAGGCCTAGACTGGCACCGATAGGCAGCAGGGAACAGCTGAACTTTCTGAGTAGAAGAAAGCTCTCTTGAGAGGGTGCGCAAATAATCCGGGAGTGTAGCTCAGGGGTCAAAGCACTTGCCTGGCAAGCGAAAGGCCTTGGGCACCCCATAAGTGAGATATGGCGCTGTATGCCTGTAATCCCAGCAGTAGAGAGGCTGAAGAGGAACACTGCCGAGTTCGAGATCAGCCTGGAATACTTAGTGAGTTCAGGAGCAGCTTGTACTAGTACAGAGAGAGGGACTGTCTCAAAAAGGGGGGAAAAGCACCCAAAAGAAAAGAATTTGTGCTCGCAAAAGAGGCACATGTCTGGACTATAAAAAAAAAAAAAACTTCTAACAAGGCTTTATCGCCTCCTACACCGTGCCCTTTCTGCCTGCCACCACAGGCCCGGCCCCGGCGTAGATGCATGTGCGTTCTCCCCAGCTTGCTCCACAGCCTTCTTGACATCTTCCGGCCTTGACTCCCGCCCAGCCTGCATCCACCCTTCGCCGTGGTAGCCCAGTGATCTTCCGGAAACACGCGCGCGGGACACCACGGGACTCTCAGTTAAGTCTGGACTCCTCCGCCTGCCTTGCCTTGGCCAGGCCTGCTCTCCTGCAGGCCCGGTCGGGGTCTGTCGCTCACCACACCGTGTTTCCACAGCCCCCAGCTTCGTGGGCCCATGTCCCACCCACCCTTGCGCTCCTTGCCCTCCTCAGCTTCCCCTGGCCTTGCTCAGAGCCTTCTCTGAACATCCCAGTGTTCTCTAAGGCCCAGTTCTAACCTCAAGCTCCTGGAAAACGCTCTGAATTTGCAAGTGCCTCAAGGCACTATATTTGAATATAGCGTATCTCCCTAGCACTTACCTGTCTGCCTAGTAGCAGTTACTTACATACGTCTGTTTCTCGTATTATGTTGTATGCTGTTAGAAAGCAAAAACAAAGTCAAAAAAAACCTGATGAATTTATGGTATTGGCTAGCAGTTTAGAAGACTTTTTGGGAATAGCTCTATGAATATTCGAGAACTAAGAGCAGCCATCCTGAGCCTAGGACCTGCTGATCTGTCAGGACCAACACGGTCCCTACGCCTTGGTCTGTGGTAGGTGAGGTCAGCACCAGATAAGAAATGCACCCCCGCCCCCCATCCAGCCCCTGCATGGGCCAATTCACACATCTCCTCCTCCCCACTGCAGCCCAGTGTTGTGTCTACCAGTGGAGCCAGGCTGGCGATTTGAGGAAAGGCATGGTGCCAACAGGAAAACACCAGGACGTTTCTACCACACTGGCTCACACTGTTTGCTTCTACGCTGTTACTCTAGATCTCTCATCAGTGGCTGACAGGCTGCTTAGTCTGCGAGAAATGTGGAGAAAACCAGGCACTCAGCAATAGAGGCAAATGGTCATTTAAGAGAAGAAGCAGCCGCCTGAGATAATCTATTGAGCGTGTCTAAATGCCAGGCCCTCAACCACACACAACCCTGGAAAGTTAGGAATGGCTAAGTGCAGGACAGTCTCCAGCCTGGAGAGCGCTATGTTCTTTCTTTTTTCCTTCTTTATTGTATCTTCTTTCTAGGTTTTGGGAGCTGAACTGGGGCCTCATCTTTCCCGCCGAGCCACCCCCTCCGGCCCTGGGTCCTGCTCTGGAGCCGCATCAGTTGGAGATAAATTAATTGCTTCAGGGAAGCCTAGGAGCAGGACAATGAGGCTTCCAGACTCTCCCACAGAAGCAAATTTAAATCATAAGTAGCTGATTATATAGTAGCTTAACACTTGGGAACTCAAGCAGCCTGAGATCTGATTCCAACAGAAAAGGTCATCTGCATTCCAGCATGGAACACCCTCTCCTCCGAACACAGTCTCTGCCGCAGGCTTGAGGGTCCTGCGCTAGACGAGATCTCCGCAGTGGCAGACGTTCTGAAGCCTTGAGCCAGTGTAAATGGCAGCGAGAGAATTCCTGAATGATCTGTTGTTTGGGGTAGACACCAGGTGTCTCGGCATGGAGGAGGAGCATTGAGGTTTTTCTCTCGGAGATGGGTTTTCGCTGGAAGGGTCCTTTCCATGCTGTGCATACTCAGCATGGTTCGTAGGCTGAGGCATATATACCTAATTAGATGTGTGAGCGTCACCTAGCGGTAACGGTGGCACATTGTTCAAGATGGCGGATCTTTACATTTTCAAGCCATACCCGATCAGGTGACCAGACAGAGGCAGAAAGGAGGGAGGAGGGATTAGGATGTGACCTTGTGATAAACTTGGCCCTGAGTAATGACGTTGTGATGAACGTGGCCCTGAGCCAATGCTTTAGACCTTCCCGGGAAGACTGTGAATCCCGCCAATGGGAAACGGTGGGGGGAGGGCCTTGCGAGTTAGGAAATAGGTCCCCCCCCCCCCCCGACCATGCTTGACGGTCCTTTCTCCACTTGTGCGTGGGAAGGACACCCTTTTGCAAAAGGAAATTAAAGCCTCATACCCTGTCGTCCATGCCTCCCAAGTCCATCCTTTGTTTGGACAGGAAGATTGCTATGCGCCGTTTCTAACAGATGGGTTGGAGAACATCAGAGCTGAAAACGGGCATGGAGGTACGAGTTGCCATCCCAGCACTCTGCGAGGACGGCAGGAGGACACCAACTGTCTGGTTTATGAAAAGCGCTCTTGAGCCCAGCCTCACTCACTTAGTGACTCAGCAAAACTCTGTCTCAAAAATGTGTAAGCAAATAAGAAATAAATACATAATGAACATGGGATGAGAAATGAGTACATACATACATAGAGGGCTGGGGACGGAGTTCAGAGTGAAGGCTCTGGGTTCAGTCTGTAGCGCTGCAAAATCAAATGCCGGTATTTTGGTTTGGACTTAGAATGTTTCCTACAAGCCTCTTGTTTGAAAGATGATTCGACCACAGGAGTTAATTCATTAGTTTCCTGTGCTGCTGAGAGGTGGGGCCTGATGGGAAAGGGTGGCTCTGGAAGGAGAGACGTTAGCTCCCTTTCCCTCACTGCTTCTAGTCACAGTGCAGGCCGAGGCCAGGCTTCTGTGTGCCACTCACCATTGCAGACCACCCAAGAATGGACTGACCTGACCGCTTCTGGATTGCGTCCCAACAATGAAAAAATAACTAAGCTGAGCTTGAAGGGGAATGCTGGTCCAAGGTCAAAGCATCAGAATATTGATAGACATAGAGATTGTAAAGACCAAGTTTAAGAGGTTTCAACTGAGAAGGAAGACTGTAACACCGAACAGCTGAGGAGGGTTGAACGACGGGGAGGCACACTTCGCAGGCCCATTTCAGAGAACACAGTCTATAATCAGGAAGTGGCTGGACTTAAATACAATCACACATGCGGAAGGGTATGGAATACCCAATCAGAGAGATTTAGACCAAGCTTTTACCAAATAAGGAGAGGAGAAAGGAGAACAAGCAGGAGACCAGGCAGATTGGTCAGTGTCACGGGACATAGGTCCATGAGGCATGCCTCAAATGGGAAATGTGATCTAGTGTGCTAGATCTGAGTGTCCCAGACATGCCAGATATGCTTGTGACCAGCCCGCATTTCCCACACTATGTATGTTACAGTCTGGTGAAAAATATGCCAGTATTTTGCCCTTATACTATGACTTTGCCTGAAACTGAGATTAAGGGCAGTGGACTTTTCAAGATAATCCAACATGCAGGCTGTCACATGGGTACTGCTTGGGACTTTTAGCTAGCTGTACACTGAAAAGCAAGAGAAAACTGCAGAGGAAAAAGATATAAGAAATTTAGAGTTTTGTCAAAATGAAAGAGACAGCAAGGCTGGAGCAAAAGAAGTCCCAGTTGTTGAAGAGATTGGTATTAAAAAGAAGTGAAATACTCTGCATCAAGACTATGGGAAAAGCGTCTTACGGGCATCTCATATATCAATAAGACCTCCTTTTGGCAAGATGAAGGGTGCAAAGGTGAAAGACTTCGCTCTGAGAAGACTACCTCAGGGTGGGTATCCTGTAGGACTAATGAGGTTCAGCAACCAGGGAGTTTAGCTATCCTTGGAGACCTCTGTGGTTGTGGCCTGAGGGAGCTAGACTGCTGCTCAAGTCAGCAACAGACCTTGGTGTTATCCATGTGGTGCTGGTTTCATGGGCATGCAGAATGCAAGAGGTGTAGGGTCAGCAAAGCTTCCAACCAGAGTTCAGAAGAAAACCTTGAGGGTCAGGCAGTGTGCCCCTAAGAAGAGGGCAGTGCATGAAGTTGTGAAATGGAAGCCAAGGTGCAATAGAGTCTAGAAATTTGGAGATGCCAGGAACATGGGTTGTCTGCAGAGTAAGACCACAACCTGTGAATGGAGCAGAACAAAAGAGAAGCTATGAAGGTTGGCTTAACACATTGATTTTCTGTACTGTTGAGAGGTGGGGCCTGGTGGGAAGGGGCTGGGACTCAACCCAGAAGGGGCAGATCACTGGGGCATGGTCTGGAAGGATATACGCTAGCTCCACCTTCCTCACTCTCTGTATCTCTGCTTCCTATTGCAACGCTCTGAGTAGCTGTTCTCTGAGTAGGCCTTTGCAATTTTCCCACCATTGCAGGCCACCTATGAATAAACTGAGACCTTCTGAAACTGTGAGCTAAAATAAACTTTTCCTCCTTTGAGTTGTGGGTGTCAGGTATTGTGTCACAGCAATGAAAAAGTAAATAAGGCTGTCAGATAACCCAAGCCAAACATGGTGAGCAGTTCCATAACTTACATATAGTTATGTTAAATTTGTGGCACAGCTAGTTGATTTTTATTGTTGTTTTGCAGTGTTAGGAATTGAACCCACGGACGTGTGTATGATAAGCAAGTGTTCTACTACTGAACTCTACTACTCAGCCCAAATTTCTTCATCTAAGAAATGTCCATTCTAAGTGAGAATACCATGCTTCCTTTATTCTCAGGGTAGCTGAGGGGTTCAAATGAAGATCTCTTATAAAATCTATATAGGCTGCTAAATGCCATTTAGGTGGAAACTTTTACTTCTATAGCCAACTGTCTTGTCCTCCCCTTTGCAAACTCTGTGGTACAATAAAGTGACATATGAGCCAGGATATATGGTGGAAGAATTCTTCCTAGATAACTGCAAATTCTGTTGGCCTGCCAAGCTAAAAGACTGTGGGCCTATTGTACTTGACCCTTGTTCTTCCTTTTACCCCTAAAACCAACATTTCTCTTTGGACAGGTAGAGGAAACATGGAGTATGGAGTATGAGTCCAACTTCCCCTTGGTAGTCTGGACCAATCACCCCTGTGAACACTGTGACTCCCTTTTTGGCTTGCTGGTTCTGTGACACAAGGAGGCCAAAATGCCCAGGGGGAAGTCGCAACTTCCAGTTTAGTGGAATTATTGCTGTGCCTCCTGGTACAAGCCTTCCCCCTTCTGGACCTATGACTTCTAGACCAGCAGAGCATAAGGTTGTGGGGACAGGAAGCAGAAATTTCATTAATGGGTCGCTGGGGGTGATGGTGAGTGGGAGCATTCCTGTCTCCTCCCCTTGGTTCTTGGACCCGTGAATCCTGGGTGAGACAGCATCATATATCAGTCGCTGATTCAGAGCACACACAGCCTTCTGAACAACCTTGCCCCGACCCTGCACGGTACTGCCACCTAGCTGACACTGTGATTGTGTCTTCAGAAGGACATTCCATCGTTCTATCAGTCCAGCTGCTTCTGGATGATGGGGAACATGGCAAGACCAGTGAATTCCATGGGCGTGAGTCCACTGCTACACTTCTTTAGTTGTGAAATGTTGTGTTCCTTGGTCAGATGCAAAGCTGTGTGGGATACCATGACGATGGATGTGGCATTCCGTAAGTCCACGAATGATAGTTCTGCAGTAGCATGACATGCAGGAAAGGCAAACCCATTGTCGGAGTAAATATCTGTCCCAGTAAGGACAAAACACTGTTCTTTCCATGGTAGAAGTGGCCCAATATAATCAGCTTGCCACCAGGTTGCTGGCTGGTTACCCTGAGGAATGGTGCCATATCAGGGACGCAGTGTTGGTCTCTACAGTTGGCAGAGTGGGCATTCAGCAGTGGCTATAGCCAGGTTGGCCTTGGTGAGGGGAAGTCCTTGCTGTTGTTATGCCCTTGCATAACCACCATCCCTGCCACCACGGCCACTCTGTTCATGGCCCACTGGGCAATACCAGGGGTGGCTGAGGAAAGAGGTTGGCTGCTCTCGACAGAACGAGTCATCCTGCCCACTTGATTGTTAAAGTCATCTCCTGCTAAGGTTACTTTTTGGTGAGCATTTACACGGGACACAAATATCTTTACATCTTCTGCCCATGTGGAGAGGTCTATTCACATACCTCATCCCCAAATATCTTTCTTACCAATCTTCCAGTTGTGTTCCTTCCATGTCCAGACCAGCCAGCCAGTCAGATGGCTATTGCCCATGAATCAGTATATAGTCACACATCTGGCCATTTGTTCTTCCAAGCAAAATGTATCATCAGATGTACTGCTCAAATGACATAATCTCTCCAGCAATCACAGCAGCCTCAAATGCACAACAATCCTCCTGTCTCAGCCTTCCAAGTGCCGGCATCACAGGTGTGAGCTACCACGCCTGGCTAATGTTTCTGTGGTGCTGGGGAATTGAACCCAGTGCCTTACACATGGTAGGCAAGTAGTTTTCTAATACTTTTCAAATAGTTGGTGTAGTTTACCCCACCTGTGTGCAAGTGGATCCTAAGACAGATCTTGCTGAGTTCTGATTGGGTGACTTTTCTTACAGTCCAATTGATGACAACATCTGTCTGTGTGGCATATTCACAGGAATGCAGGTAATGCTAGTCTCTCCGATAGGAAAGTCATGTGTCAAGTGTGTTATCTTTTATAAAGCATCAATAAGCTATAAAAGAAAATCATAAAAGAAACTGACAGTTACTGAGTAATTAATTTTTTAGCCCACTGCTGAGTATGCCGCTTACAGTATCTCAATTAATCCCCACAACACCCCTCTGAGGTGGAGAAAACTGAGACTTAGGTAAGCTAAGCACCTTGGCTCAAGATCCCACTGCTGGTAAGTAAAGGTGGAATCTGGTAATGAGCATCTAGGCCAGTGAAGTTGGCATGTGAAATTCCCCAAAATAATTTTAAAGTAAATGTATAATTAATTGAATAGTTTATGAAAAGTGCTCTTGAATGAATGCAATGGAGAAATGTTCTTAACTCTAGTTTCAGGCCAGGAGACAGTTTGCTGTGATTTGACACGCGTCATGTGGGCCTGAGGGGACATGCATGTGGCATGCTGGAGACGACCACTAAAGACTGATGTCTATAGAATCATTTGTGTGAGCTAGTGGGAAGGCTGCGCTGGAACGCAGGAACACATTGAGAAGGGAAGGTTCCAAGGGGCATCATCCTGTCCCAGTCAGCCCTACTGTTTCCTTGTGGAAGCCCGTCGAGTCTCCAGGCCCGGGCTCCATGTGCTGTCTATACATTCGGTGGCTGAGCCAGCCCTGGACACGCGGTACAAGACTGGCAAAGCCCGGCTCAGTCCCTTCCATACCCTCTCCTGTTTCCTTCACGTCCTCCAGGATGCCAGAACTTAGGGCTTTATGTGAGCCTGCTCAGAGAACAGAAACAGGACAGGGAGTAGGTGGGGGCCGTGGCCATCTCCCGATTACCACGGCATAGCTAAGACTGTGCCCAGTTCAGTCACACTCACACAGCAGCTACCACAGCAACCACATCCTGGGTCTAGTTTTCAGGAGTCGAGTGGCTGTCCCAGCGCCCCCTGAGGGCAGCTGATAGACCTGAAAACAGACTGAACAATGACTCAGTTGAAAATTCGCTGAGTCAGAACCTCGTGACTGCCCTTCTTCGCAAACTTCCATTAGGTCATCCAGGAGGTGTTCTAGCTGTCTGTCGCCTGTGTGTGTGGTGGGGGCATGGGAGGATGCCACCCATGTGCAGTGACAATGTCATGATGATTCTTTGGAATTCCTCTGGGAACAGCATAATAAACATCCTAGAAGATGGAAATATGGGAAGAATATTGCCACCTACCCAGCAGGAACCTTTCACTTCAAAGGGAAGCTGCAAGGCCTTCTCCCCTGCCCTGATCAATCTCTCTGAAGCTGTGTGGCTTGTAGTGACACAATCAGCCAGATAGAGTTGAGTGTGGCTATAGCAACTTTATCTCTAACCTTTGATCTTCCTCTAAACAACTTTATCTTTAACCTTTGATTCTCAAAGGGACAAAAGATAGTGGCCTCACTGTTATGACTTCCTCTAAGGTCATAGTTTAGGTCTTCCACCAGGGGCTGTTCTATGTAATGAATGCATGGAAAGTGAATTTGAAAGGACAAACATTAAAACACAGGAGCAGGACCTATGAGACGAGAGAGAAGGATAGAAACAGGATGACAGGAAAAAAAGAGTAAAAATATAAAAGGCTCCTGATTAAACCAGTACTCCCAGGGTCCATGAACTTTGGGGACTGGGACCAACTCAATTCACTACATCTGAGGTCCAAAAGAGAAATTCTAAATGAGTAAACAAAGTGGTGTCTCTTAGAATTGAATTTGGAGAGAGTGCTCCGGACTGTGAGAAGATGGCACAGCTTACAAATAGACAGGTACGGGCTATTTGGGGAAAACTTACCCACATTTACTTCTGACACTGACTTGATATAACTTAAAAATAGAACTGGGGCATAACTCAGTGGTTAGAACACTTGCCTAGTATGCACAAGGCCCCAAATCCAATTCCTCAGTACTACATAAAAATTAATCGGGCTTGGTGCTGTTTGCTTGTAATCCGAGCTTTCTGAGGCTGAGGCAGGAGGATTGCTGTGACTTCAAGGACAGCCTGGGCTACATGGTGAGTTCAGGACAAGGCTGGACTGCAGAGCAGGATGCTGACTCAAAACAAACAAACAAACTTTCCCTAAATTACTAAGTGGCCTAAAGTTTGAGCTAAAGCCTTTAGGCCCAACCCCAAAAATCTGGAGGTTGGGCTAAAACTTTGGGCTCTCCTGCGTTGGCCTGCGAGAGTGTGGGATCTGGGCATGTGTTTAGGTAACTCATGAAATCTCTCTTCAGTAACTTTCTTGCCTTAGTTTTTCAACTGGAATTTATTTTCACAAAGTGATATGTAAGTTTTATTTCCCAAGTTTCTCTTCTTCCTCTTACATGAAGACACACACACACATACACACACACGCACACACATATGCACAAGCCACCACCAAGTACCACAACCTATTCCTCTTTATTTAAATTTGTATAGATATTTCATCATATATCTGTCTATCAGAATTTATAATTATCCATAAAACATTCTTATTTCATTTATTCATTGATATATGTTTTGTAAATATAATTAATCTTATTTTCCCACACACTTAATAAGCTCAGTGATAAAAAATCCTCGAGGGAGCAACATATAGTTATTAATTGATACATTAATAAATATGCTTTAATGGTATAAATTGTTTCTATAAAGTGAAACTATTTAGTCCAGCCTGGTGGGACAAGCTCACAATCCCAACACTGTAGGAAACTGAGGCAGAAGTATCACAAACTCAAGCCTAGCTTGGCAATTTAGCAGGACTTTATTCCAACATCCCCCTCCCCCCAATAAAAGTCTGAGGATGTAGCTCAGTGTGAAGGTCCTGGGTTTAATCTTTAGTACTGAAAAAAAAAAAATGGAAAAATTGTCAGTAGTTTACTTGACAAATCTGTTTGTTAAATCTTTCCTATAAAAAATGTAAAGCATGTTCAATTTCTAAAAATAATTTTATATCCTGTATAATGATTTACAGGAATTTTAAGATTACTTATTTTAAAAATGAAAAATCGTGTAAGTAAACCTATCTGTTATCTGTCAGAATCTAAATTAACAAGCCTGGTTTTCTCAGTTACTGAATATTTGTCTATTCATCGGTTGGATATTAACCTGAGAGTAACAGCTCATCGACTCCTGGGCATAATATACACTTTAAGTGAAGCAAGGCCTCACGGGGGCGCTAGAGACCCTCTTCAGTCTGCCCAGCGTTTTCGTCTTCAGCTTTCCGCTCCCCCACTTCCTGTTCAGCCACCTGTGCCTGGGAGTTTTCACACTTTTGTCCGCGAGGCTCTCTAAGCTTGGAATGTCTCTAGTAATCAAACTGAAACTCACTTTGAGGCCCAACCTCCGTGTCACTTCCTCTGCGAAGTGGCTCCAGCTACCCGGGACATGTTTGACCATGCTCTTCCCTGTGTTGTCTGGTGCTCCTGCGGTGCTTGTAACCCAGGGATCGTATTGTTTCAGGTGACTTCCTTGGCTTCAGAGTTGCCTGAAGACAATCACTGTGACTCATTTGCTAGTGTGTCCCCATGCAGTGTTTGGCATGTGGCAGGTAGGTAATAGATATATTTCTAGAATAGACTTGTGGCCTATTTCTGGTCTGTGTTCAGCATAATCTTTGTATCTCTGCCAACTAACGATGCCCTAGAGGTACCATTGAAGCAGACCCCAGCCTCATGAGGTAGAAGCCAGATGTCTTTTGGGGGGTCTGCTACCCTGGCAACAGCTCATAGACTTCTGTTTCCTTAGAACTTCCCTTTGATTATCTTTTTCCTATTCCACCCCTCTCCTGTGTTTCCCCAGAAGTCAGGATAAGAAGCAAACTTCCACAATGCACATTACAAATGGTCCCTGATGGATGATGTTTGACTTTATGATGCTAAGGAAGTGATACACATTCAGTAGCTACCGGAATTTGAGTTTTGAACTTTGATCTTTTTCCTGTAAGAAATACTCAGTAAGATCCTGTCTTCTGATGCCAGGCAGGGGCAGCAAGCAATGGGTACTGTGTAGTACACTGTGCTGCTAAGCTGTCATGCTCCATAGGTTTAGATACATCTAGTGCTTTTCAACGTAGGCTATTTCCAATATCCTAAGACAAATCAAGGTGTGTCTGTATTTGAAAAGGTTTATTTGCTAAAAATGCTTTTTTCAAGAAATGCAATTAAGCTTTACACCATATACTTCAGCACCCTATCTCCAGCAATGCCCAGCATAGCTCCTAGCTCAAAAAATACTTGACTGATTAATACATTGTTTTATCAATGCAATACAAATTATGGGATATTTTAAGTGGGAAAAATTATTATTAGCATATCATTTTTTCTAGAACTGAGAATTAAACCAAGGAACTTTGCACTGAGTTACATCCTGATCTGTTTTTTTTTTTTTTTTTTTTTTTAAGACAGAGCTTCAAAATAAAGCTAAGTTACTCAGTCTGGACTTGAGTTTGCCATCCTCCTGCCTCACCTTTCCAGAGTGCTGGGATTACAGGCATACGTCATTGTGTCTGGCTTGCATATAATTTTTTTTGATGAGGTGCATAAATGGTTCTTCCCTTCAAAATGTTTGTGATGGACACTTCCAGTCAACATGATGGTCAAGTAACAGAGCTGCACAATGTCTCCTCATGGACCCACTTAAAAAGTTGAGAATGTAGTAAAAAACCACCTGTTCCATAAGGAGCACCCCAACAATAGAACAGAGGCCACAAGGTCAGTCTCACGGTTTCAATCTGGACTGTCTCCCAGAAGCCTCGTGTACCTATTGATACTGTGCGGTGTTGGAGGTGGGGCCTGGCTGTAAGAGGCAGATGTTTGGAGCTTGACCTGGAGGGGCGTATGCTGGTCCAACCTTCCTCCCAGGATTCTCGGTTCTGCCATGCTGCCGTAAGGATCTCTGCCTCAGGAGCACCAGCTCCGGCTCTGGCTCTAGCTCTAGCTGCAGTCCCACCATGTGATTCCACCATTTTTCAGCTGCCAACCTGTGAATGGACAGTGACTTTCTGAGACTGTAAGCTACAAAAAAATCTTCCATCCCTAGAATTGTACGTATCTGGTATTGAGTCACAGTGACGAAGGCACAGTCAGAAATCCCTAAAAACACACGTAAGGAGAAGGTAAACAGCAGGGCAGGAAGCCACCATGGGCTGACTATGAATGGCTGGGAGCCACCAACGTTCACAAACGGAGCAAAGCTGGCCTGGAGCCCATAACCTCTGCTGAGCTAGGAGAAAAAGGAGTGCCCAACAACTG
Source organism: Ctenodactylus gundi (assembly GCA_004027205.1). Classification (NCBI taxonomy): domain Eukaryota; kingdom Metazoa; phylum Chordata; class Mammalia; order Rodentia; family Ctenodactylidae; genus Ctenodactylus; species Ctenodactylus gundi. The sequence continues at coordinate 270,351 of PVKB01002065.1, read as the reverse complement.
AAAGGAGGCCACAAGAAGGTCAAAAGTCCCACAGACATACGGGAAGTGGGAAAAACCAGCAGCCCAGGAAGCGGCCCCAAGCCAGCTGAGCACGACCCTGAGCTGCTGGCAGCCACAGTAGGAAGAAAGGCCAGAGCCACAAACCTCAGAGATAAATGTGGATCAGGAGACATGGGACTTGACAGCAGCTGGTAGCCCCCGTCTTCGAAACAATTACCCTGCAGGTGGTACAAACTGCAAACAAATGTGAGCTTCCCCTAGAAAAGCCCTCCTGGAACCTAGATCAGAAGCAGCAGTTAGCAGTCATTATAGACAGTGATGTAAGCAAGAGTGATATTTTAAAAAGACACTGAGACTGAAATATTTAGAGTATAAGAAAGCTCAAACAGCACATCAGGACTTTTGGGGTCACTCTTAATCAGTGCCTAGGAAGAAACTGGCACAAGAGACAGTTGTGGAGAGGAGAAAAAGGCCGCTGACCTCGTGATGGCTTGGGTGCCGTGGGAGCAGCTTCAAGGGTGGAGAGCCCCACTGTCAGAGGAGGGAAGCTAGGACAGGTAGGAGAGCTTTGCTGAGGGCTCTGGGGTGATCAAGACACCTGAGAGCCCATCAGAATGCTGGCTCCTCCCTCACTTTCTATTCCCAGCACAGAACTCAGAGGACTTTTGGCTCCCCCATCCCCACACCTTCATACTCATTCAGAGAAACCTCTTGGCTAGGCCTTTAACGTGAAGTCCCTCAACAACAGACACATGGGAAGAAGACCAGGCACCAGGACACCCACAGAGACGCCAGAGACCCCAGAAACTAATGTTATGGGCCCCGTAATAGTGAAATTCACAGGGAAGTCAAAACAGCCATTTCAAACAAGATATTCTTAAAGAAATGCAAGTAATGATCAGGGGCTTAGAGAGGAACTTACTAAGGAGCTGGAGGAGTGGCTCTGCAGTTAAAGTGCTCACCTAGCAAGCACTATGTCAAATGCTAAGTACCTGAGCTCGATTCCCCAGCACCACACAAGCCAGGCGTGGTGGCACACACCTGTAATCCCAGTACTCAGGAGGTTGAGGCAGGAGGATCGCTGTGAATCCAAGGCCAGCCTGGGCGCCATAGTAAGTTCAGGACCAGCCTGGTCTCACCAAAAAAAAAAAAAAAAAAAAAAAAAGGATCTTATAAAACAAATAGTGGTCCTCATGGATATAAAGCTTGCTGAGCATATAGAAGCCACAAATAAGTTGGCTTAGGTAAATAAAGAAATGCAAGCTATGAAGGAACATTTTGATAGAGAAGTGGAAATTTTGAAAAGAAATCTAGCTTAAATGCAGGACATGAAAAATTCATTTGAAAACAGAGGAAGTTGACTCAAACATTGTGAGGACAGAATTTCAGACCTAGAATACAAGGCTGAGGAAACAAATGCTATAATTAGGCATGACTCCAAAATTAGAAATGAGCAAAGTAGCTGAAGCAATAGCTGATGGATGATTCAAAGAGAATGAATCTCAGAATTATGGGTGTGAGAGAAAGGACAGAAGACAACACTGAAGGTATAGAGAATTTATTCACTGAAATCATGCAAGAAAAGTCTCCCAGTCTAAAAAGAGAAATGTTCAGCTACAAGAAGAAGCTTATAGAACACCAAGTAACATCAATCAGCAACAACATTCGCCATGGCATATAACCAAAACCTCAGAAATATGACATACAGAGAGAATATTAAAAGCAGCAAGAGAAAACAGACATTATTCTACCAAGGCAAACCCATTTGAATTGCCATATATTTCTCAATGCATACTTTAAAGGCCAGGAGAGCCTGGAGCAAAATCTTCCAAGCCTTAAAAGATAGTAAGTGCCAACCCAGGTTGTTGTATTCAGCAAAATTATCCCTGAAAATTGAAGGAGAAGTAAAAAATTTTATGATCAAGCACCCCTAAAGAAATTTGTGCCCACTAGCCCAGCATTGCAGAAAATATTTGAAGGGATCTTTGAAAGAGATAGAAAGAAAAGCAGCACCAAAGATCATGAAGAAAGAAAACATCTAAAGAAAAAAATAGATTGGTATTTGAATCATTTGATTGGTATCCTACTAAACCAGCTTTCTCATATAATCTGTGAAACTTCCCCATTATTATTTTAAAATATTATATTAGTTTGCAAAACACAGTAATATATTCAACCTGGGGAATTGATATAAAATCTTTAAAACTATGTATGCATAAATTTATGGATGGATAGTGTATTAGTTTGGGTTCTTTCAAAAGACAGAATTTACAGATTTTATCTCAAACAAGTCTATTAGGAAGGCTTACAAATCCAAGGATTGAGATGGTCCAAGATGGCTGCTCAGCCATGAAGTAGATCTCCTGTCTGGAATGTCCAGGACTGCAGAACAGCCGGTGAGGTGAGAGTCTGCTGTAGATCTCAGGTGAAGACCGAAGCCTAAAGATCAGCGACTGAAGAGCAGCAAACGGGCAGACAGGTGCAAGTCAAGGCTGGAGCGAATCTGTACTGACGATGTAGCAAGTTGGCGTCCACAGACAATTGCGAAGGCGAGAGCTTTCCCAGAGGAAGAAGCTGTAACAAGCTTCCCTCTTCCTCCCTTTTATACCATTGCAGTTCCCTTTGGCCCTCCCACATCCGGGTGGGTGCTCTTCTCTCACTGGCAAGCCCACAATGACTCACACTCTAATCCAGACCAGTTCTTGATCCCCAATCTAGGGTGGCTCACAAATCCTAATCCTAATGAAGGTGTGTTTCCTAGTTCCCTCAAGTTGACATAAGCCCTTCAACAGACACGAATAGGTAGATAAAATGATAAATCAAATCTGGCAAAATGTTAGTAATTAGTGAAATGTGAGTAAATATGAAAGTTAAAACAAAATCTGAAGTAACTAAATATTCCATTATATCTATTGCTTTACATGTAATATACTTTTGTGATATAGACTGAATTTCACTTAATGTAGCAATTTGATATAGACTTAAGTTCAGTTAATGTAGCCATTCACTTATTTGGTCTTTGATGTAAGTTTATCCTAAGAAAACTCATTGATGTAATAATAATCTGGATGTCTTTTGAATGTACAAACATTTACCTTTCAGTACTCAGCTAAAGAATTTAAAATTTAACTTCTCTCTTATACTTTTTCACATTTTCTAGCCTTATGAACTTTATTGTTATAGTTCTCTTCTTATGTAGACTGGTGAGTGAAGCCACATTTAAAAATCTCAACAAAGATATAGTAAGATACAGGAAAAAAAAGAACTTTTTAGCAAATCCTAGCAGAGTAGAGGCATCAAGCTATGGCCACTGCAGTCCATTCTAGGGGTGGGAAGCTGAGCTAAAGAATGGTGATTTGAGTGGCAAAATGAGTCAGACACAGAAGATTAAATATGTTATGTATCACGTGGTTTCTCTGATTTGGGAAACCCAGAATACAGGCATTCTATAGAGCCGTGGGTGTGATAGTGGGAGTTAGGGGGATGGGGAGGGTTTGAAGGGGCCAAAAAAGGGAAGGAGAGGGATTGTAGTTTGGATGTGATATATTTGTGCACAAAATACTCGAGTTAGTTGTAAACATTATGTATCTATCTGTATCTATATCTATATCTTTATATGGAGAAAGACTCCAAGAGAAAAGATTGTGATGGAAGAATTGCTACAGGTATTAGCCAAGGTGGTGTTTGTTATGGTTTGGATCTGGAAGCCCCCCAACAGCCCCGTGGTTGGAAGATGATTTAATCATAGAGCTAATCCATTGATTTCCTTTGCTGGATCAGAAGAGGCTGATCACCGAGGCTTGACCTGGAAGGGGAGGAGCCCTGAGACATGATCTAGAAGAGTATATGCTCACTCTAGACTTTCTTTTACTCTCTTGGCTTCCTGTCCTGCTGTCAACAGTTTCTCCCTGGCCCTTTCACCTTGGCCAGCCTCTCATGAATTGACTGAGACTTTCTGAAACTACGGATCAAAATAAACCTTTCCTTTCTTAACTTATGGGTATTGAGTCACAGTGACAAAAAAGTAATTAAGACCGTTGGTGTCTTAGTTGACTCAATAGCCAACATCCACAACTTAGGGAGGAAAGCTTTATGTTAGCTGACAGTTTCAGAAAGTCAAAGTCCATTCACAAGTGGGAGGTTGGAAAATGGTGGAATCACATAGTGGGGCCACAGCTGGAGCCAGTGTCACAGCTGGAGCCAGTGTCACAGCTGGAGCCAGTGCTCTGGGGACAGAGATCCTCACGGCAGCATGGCAAAAGAGACAAGTCTGGTAGGAAGTGCAGAACCAACACATGCCCTTCCAGCTCCACCCCACCTCCAACACTACACGGTATCCATGGGCACATGAAGCTCTGGGTGGGGCGGGGGGGGGGGACGACTCCAGATCCAAACCACAGCCACTGGAACACAAAGACCTTCCTAACTCATTCTACATTGGTAGCCACCAACTTTGTCGTCCCTACCCTGGATGTGTAATGATTTTCCTGGTGATCAATCAGATGCGGGAGCCTGGGCAGGGTAGGCAATCTGTGATGACTGCCAGAGGCCACGGGTCACAAGGCCCCACATTACGTGTGCGTGCAGTTTCAGGACAAATAGCACCAGTTTCCTGCACACTCATTGTACCATCTCTGAGCTGACTGGGTAGATTACAAAGAACATTGATTTGTTTCAAGTCTTCAAGTTTTGAGGAAATGCTGGTTCGATTCTTCTTTCTTTCAGCCCGTCCTCTCTGCTGGCCTCCTGTGATTCTTTATGGCTCTATTCCTCTTGATTTGGATACTTTTCCTGGTGGATCTCATTTATTTTTATGATTTCAGCTTCTTACTAGGTGCACCAAATCCTTCTCTACTTACAGCTCTCCTAGTAGTAAAAGCTCAACACATTGCTTGTTCCATAAGTTAATGGATGAGCAAATTGATAAGGCGGGGCAGTCATATAGATAGCTTACAAATAGGTTTGAAAGGAAAGACACGTGGAGCTAGGGCTGGAGGTTGAAGACAGAACCAAGTGGTAGAAGGATGTGTTTTCATGTGTACATTTATTTAAGTGATGGCTAAAACCTGACAGAAAGTGGTCCCAGGAAAGAGAAAATGGCTTTTGGTGTAGAGTAGGGCAAAGCGCGGAGGAAAGATGGCGAAAGAGGAGAAGCAAAGAGCGAGTGTGGGAAAATGGCTTCGGCCAGGGCCTGTGGGGGACTGCAGAACGAGGACCAAGGGTGGAAGGATTAGATCTAGTGGGACTGGACACCAGCCAGGGCTCCTCGTCATCTGTTCAACGTCTGCCCTTCACAGCTGACACTGAGTCACATCCCTCAGCTGGGATCCCCACCCACTCAGGCACCAGCACGGTCATGCCCACTGCAGCTGCAGCCACTGCCGAGACCCAGCAACGGAGGGACAAACGCTGCCCTTCCTCTCCTCAGTTCCAGAGCTCTGGTGCCACCACGATGTTACAAATCCCTCACGTGTTCTTGGTTCTCTAGTCCTGAAGCTCTTCCTTGGACTCTTTCCACTTTTTCATTTCCACCCCACCTGGTGGGAGAACACTGCGAGGTCCTAACACTTTTGCATATACTAGGCAAAGTGACCAAAGAGAAATTCTCACCTTGCGAGCAGGGTTGGGGGAGGGGCTGCTCCAAGAAGCAAGAATTTGTTTTGAGATCAGATCTCCATCAGGAAATTATTCACTCCAGCAAAGGCATTAAACAGATTGAGTCAGAAAACAAAGCCAGGTCATTAAGTGCTCAGAAAAGTGTGAAGAGCTGGCTAGAGCGCAATTCCTTGTAATTTAAGGGAGAGGCGCTGCTCCAGAATAGTAATCAGGGTAAGAGGGCAGAATTCGGCGTAGCTTCATGTTCACATATTCGTTTGATGAATATTTGAGTACTTGCTAAACGGTGGCCAGTCAAGATAGACCAGTCTACAAAACAGATCAAGATCACTGCCCTCCAGGAGTTTATACCCTGGCAAGGGGAGACTAAAGATAAATACCTTAAGGAAGGAAATTATATAGTATGTTAGAAAGTGTTGAGCACTACGGGAAAAAAATCAAATAAAAACACACTCCAGATCTTCACCTCCTGGAAATGTGGTTGTGTCTCCTCTCATGTTGCATAAAACTGGGCTGTGAGATCATTAGGACCCTGCAGAAGTGATGGTTTGTGACTTCCAAGGCTTGATTATAAAAGACGTGGGGTAGGCCTGACCCATTTGAAATTTTTTTTTTTTTTTGGAGGAAGGACAGGGCCAGGTCACAAAGCATATGTAAGCATCTCCGATAGAAGCCCACCCTTCTGGGAGCTGATTCTTTCTGCCAGTTGCGGTGTGAACAAGCCCTCTTGGAAATAGACCCTCCAGCCTCAATGAGGCCTTTGATCCCTACTGACTTGTGATGGCGACCCGGTAGGAGACCTGTGCCAGAAACAGTGAAGTGTTCCCTGACTCAGGGAAACTAGTGATAATAAATACAGCGTTGGTTTAGTAAATTTGGGGATGATTTGTTACACAGCAACTGCTAATGCCAAAGGGAACCAACCCTTCAGGACAGCAAAGTGCAATGGAAGACACATTTTGAAATAGGGTGGTCAGTGTAGGCTCACTTAAAAGGTGACATGTGGGCAAAGACCTAAAAGGGATCTGGGACCTGGTCACGCAAATACCGGGCGAGGAGCGTCCCACACAGGGAACAGCCAGTGCGAAGGCCCGAGAAGACAGCGAGCCCGGAAGATCTGAGGGATATAAGGGCGGGGAAGCTGGCGCAGAGGGAAGTAAACCGGAGACGAGGTTGTAGAGATGGTAGAGGGGAGCTGTGGCAAGCCATTAGAAATAACAAAGGAATAGCGGAGCTTCTAATGGAGCGGATCCAGCGCGTTCCCGAAGCCTCACGTGCTGGAATGCGGTGCCGGTGCCGGTGCCGTACCCAGGGAGCCGCGCGCTGTCGGAAAGCGGGGCGTGGCCAGAAGAGGTGGGTGCCTGGGGCTTAACCCGGAAGGAGCCGATGGCTGCGGGTTGACCCAGAAGCAGATCGCTGGGACAGGCCCTGGGAGAGCGCACACTAGTTTCACCCTTCTTCCCTCCCCTGACTTCCTGTCTGTGGTGCTGTGGTGCTGCCTGGACGCTCCTCTGCCTCCGACTGCACCGTGTGCTTTCACCGTCGCCTGCTACCCACGCGTGGACTGAGAACTGAAGTTATGAGTTAAGTGAATCCTTGCTACCTTAAGTTGTGGATATTGGGTATTGTGTCCCAGCATGGGCATGCTAACGAGAATGATCAAGTGACATAGGTAGAGGGACAAAGATAAGGGGTATGGCTAAAGCAGCGGTTACAGGTGGGAGGAGATGGGGCAGAAGGCACAAGCGGGGAGCTGGGCTTGGAGAGGGGAGATGGTTCATCTCTGTTGGAGGGAGAGTATAAGGAAAACGCCAGTGGCGGGAGGCGCTGGCCATCCTTGTTTAATCGCTTCTCATTCTCAAAGTTTTGTTTGTACCATGTAGACAGAAGCCGTGCATAAAACAGAGTTTTAGCCTATACGTAAGAAAGACGAGAGACCTGGGTCTGGCGGCACAAGCCTGTAATACAGCATTTGGGGTGGCTGAGGCAGGAGAAGCACAAGTTTGAGCCTAGCCTGGGCAATTTAGCAACTTAGTGAGACTTGTCTCCAATAAATAATAAAAAGTGGCTGGCGATAGAGCTCAGAGCAGAGGCCCTGCGTTTCATCTCCAGTACCACAAGAAAAGAAAGAAGAAGAAGAAAGGGGGGAAAAAAGACAGGAAGGCCCTAATAGAAGAAAGATACAACTTAAAAGAGTCTGTCGTTAAAAACAAAACCAAATCAATGTGGCACGTAGAAGAAAATCTATACAACTAGAAAAAGAAAATCACAGATGTCACCAGAACACTGGTAATCCTCCCAGTCAGACCTAAGGATTTTTATCTTTTGCATGCCTACCTCATAAACGTTATAGTTCATGTGCACATTTCTGTATGAGTTAGTCATATACAAGAAAATATATAAAGATTGAATTCCAGAATATGGACTTGTCCATTATTAATAATTCCACTCTCTTCATAAAGTCTTAATGTAAAAAAAAAATTCGCACAGGCCTTGTTTTAGAGAGTTATCCAGGCTGGATGGCCCTCGTGCGACTTTTAAAGTCAATATGTGGGTATCCAAAGAGGTCAGAACAAAGAGAGAGCATCTTCTGACATTCTGCCAGGAGGCACACCATATTCTGTACTATTATTTCTGCTATGCTCAAAATCCTCCTCCATTTTCACTGGAACAGTGTCTGGGTGAAATCATTACATTTTTCTATCCCTTTCTTCTAGAACAAAAAAGTTTCATCTTGAGACATTAGAAGGTCTCCCTCTTATGAGCTGCAATTACCAAAATGGACAATCATTAGCGCCAGTTGGTGCCGGCCCCCGTGAGGCTCATTAAGCTTTTCTTGACACAGCCCACTGCAGGCCCGCTGAATACCCTCACGCGCTTGGGTGTGCTTGAGCTCCCTGAAGTTCTGGCCACCTTAGCTCCTCCGTCTTCATCCCTCTAGACATCTCCTTTGTTCCGTGAACGGAGGGGAGGGCAATTCTTTTATTAAGACCCATCTATGGAAAGTTAAATAGCTTGTTGATTTCCCCTAAACATCATGAATTATTTTCCAGTCTCCTTAGGTGGCACTGGAGGCGTGTTTGATTCACGTTTGAGAATTGTTCTTCAATAAGGAGATTTTAAAAAGATTCCTTCTGTGTAACTTTCATTCACACACAGAGCTTCTCTTTATTTAGGAAAAAAATCCATTCTCTATTAACAATGTGCATTACCAAAGCTCTCAAATTCAATTGTAAGAGATCAGAGGAAAAAGGGCTATTAAATACTTATTTATTGAAATTGAGTAAGGAGAAAGAAACGACTGTTTCCTCTCCTTCCTGCTCTCTACCCGGCTTCTCTCTCTGTCACTCGGTCTCATGCTGGCAGGGAAAACAGTTTTGGAGAAAACGAGGGCAGTGGGGGTGTGGTTCTGCCATGGCTTCAACTGACTAGTCTTTGAGAGTTTGATGGGCTGTGGGGGCACCCACCACCCGATTCCACTCCTTTTCATGGCATTCCTGGAATCATTCAATCTATATGCACTGAGTTCCTACCGTACCTAAAGCATCATCATTGATACATTTGGGAGAGGAATGCCTTAAGTAATTGAAGGACATAGTTTCCTTAGAAGAATCGCACATGGAGTAAGTAGAGCACCAGGGTTAACAAGTCTATAAAGATAAAATGCTGTAGCATGTTTAAGGGGAGTGGGAGAGCAAGAGATGGAGGAGACCTAAGATTTATCAGTGACCTCCTGCTTGCCACGCTCTGTGCTTGGAGGATTTACATGCACTCTCTCCTTTATTCTTTACATGAGAACCACAGAATAGATAATAGCCCTGTTGTGTAGTTGGAGGAGATTAATTTTGGAAAGGACAAGGATCTCATCTCAAATCACACCAGGGGAAGGAAGGCATGGTCCTGAAATTCTCAGGACTGATAGGAAGAAGAGAAGGCAGCAACCCAGGCTGAGCTCAGAAGAAAAAAATCCCTGGAGGCTGACCGTTAGCAGTGGCAGTCTGGGCTGACAGAGCTCAGAGAACAATGTCAAGAAGTCAGAAGTCACCCTACCACAGGGCAACAGCTCATTGTACTTTTCCTGGAAAACATAAAATAACTAGGTTCTGAATTGTCAAGGAGAAGAGTCTCAAAATCACCACTATCAAACATCTATTAAAATCTAGACCAATGGATCTTAGTGAAACGGCCTCCTAGAAAAGTATTTACTGAACTGAGCTTTGTGTGGCCACTCCTAACAAATCCCCGCCCAGCGCCGGCCACAGGAACGGTTGAGGGCCTTCTTCATTACTTTTCACAAAAATTCTTTGAGAAAATTTTTCTTTCTAGTTTCAGGATCACAACTAGGTTGTTATGCTGGTTTTTAACCTCATGACCGCTGTGGCTTAAATAATTAACGCTTCCCCCTTTCTGACTGATCTCTAGCAAGGTGGCCCACCATAACTGAGAATTGGGATTCTTGGGGATATATCTTTGTTTCCCTGTTTTCCCTCATCTTTTTTTTTTCTTGTATCTATTCGTCTACTTTGAATTTAATCTTGATCAACTATCTGTAGAAGCACCTTAAGTCCTTTTCTAGAACAAGGAAGAAAGAAAGTAGGAAAAAGGCCCAAGACAACTCCAAGTGTGGGAATCATGAAGACCCAAGGCAGAAAGGCTGACCAGTGCTTCACAGTCACAGAGTAGTGAATAGCGTAGGGCAAAGCGGAAGGTAAGAATGGAAACCCGATCAAGGCACAGCATTGCGCTAGCCAACTGCCGAGTCGTAAGGCAAGGTGTGCTGTTAAGAGGCCTGTACAAACCACAGGCAAGGAGTTCTGCCCCCACGCCATGGCAACAAGAGAAAAGGCCGTGGGGATGGAGGAGAGAAAATGTTATTTCTGTGTTGCTACCCATTACTAAGAATGAATTAGAAATGCCAGGTCATTAATATCATCCTGAAGTTGAACTTCTCCTTCTGATAATTTCAGTAATTTTGTTAGATCTGTGGTATTAAAATATATAGATAGTCTAGAAATGCTCAAATCCTCTGGGCTTTTAAGGCTCACATGACAATAGCGTGAGCCCCTGTCTCTATTTATGTAGGAAGCCCAGGCTTTCTATCAGACTTCCCGTCTCAAATACATCCAGTGCTCACTAAGAAAAGCCCATCTATTCCACAGATCTATCATGTCATCTTGACCAGAGCCTCTGCCTTGGAATATCAAACTCCTGTACTCACTATGTGTCATCTTCACACACTGCACCTTAAATATGCACCAAACCACACTCCGTCACCTTCCAGTCACAGCTGACACTGGTCTAAAGGGGCAGTGAATGGCCTTGGATCCGGGGCATTCAATCGGTGGAAATTGACAAATGCTGTTACGTCTCTATTCCCAGAATCTAGGGTCCACTTCCAGCAGACACAAAAATCTCCCCTTTTTCAGTCCAAAGGCCATCTTATTTCTCTGCTTTCACAGATGAGATACCTGTTCTCTTCCACCCTTTTACAGGGTACTTTGTGGTTCTTCTTTTGTGATAAAAGTGGATTACATAAAACCCCATGATACACCAAACACTCAGCCTACGTCCATTCCAGTTTGTTCTCTGATGTTCAGTAAAAAGAAAAGCACATCTTTTATTGCACTTGCCAAAATGGGGTCTCCTGTTCTCAGTGTGCAAATGCTTGAGTAGCAACCCTGCACCTTTCTTGCATGTAAAATTTTCAGAATACCACAGCTGAAATCTGGATGTAGAAAAAAATCCTACTAATTCTGCAGTATTTGGTCACATTTTAAATAATAGATTCAGATAGAATTCTTAATGAGGCTGGAATAGACTTCTCCAAGGATAATGAACGACTACTTTCCTTCCATCTGCCTGAGCAAAGAGACCATCAGGAAGACCTCTTCAGCACTCAAGATGAGGTCCTCTCAAATATACTCCTGCTTCCCCACCCAAGAGGACAAGAGCTTCCCATGAGTCCCTGGTTGGCAGTTTCTGGCTGTGCGAATGCTAAGATCACCTTCTCCTTGGCAACATAAAAATGATACTATGATCCCTTCACTGTCGACTCCCAGGTTAAGGCCTAACATTCTTCAAGAAAGCAAAAACTTATATCCATAAAACTTGAACATAGAAAAATGCTGAAACTGGTAAGCTACATAATCATTGTCTTAAGCATTGTAGTGGTGCTTCTGATATTTTGTCTTTGATTTTTTTTCAGTGGAAACTTGATCACTTTAGGTTAAGGCTATGTCTCCATATATAATTATATTGAATAGAGGAATAAGTAATCATTATTTAACTTTCACACTAACAGTGACTGAGTGACAGTTTGATCCCTGGATGAGTAAGTCATTCCAGTTATCCTAAAGAACAAAAAAACTACGTGAGTTCAGTTGACATAGGTCAGCTTTCTAAGGCTTAGAGTCTCCTGCAGTACCAATAAGATGTACCTGGCCGTGAAGCTGAAGACCAGATCCAAAGTGCAGCCAACGCATGGAGACCTTCCTGAGCCATTGTCACCTGTCCCTTCCTCGTCTTTTTAGCAGTAGCAGCACACCGGTACCACTTAAGGACACTTTTCACAACTAGTGAAACGGCCTCTTCCTTAAGTGCCACCTGAGGAACCAGTGCTGTCCTCTGCCACACCCTCACGCTTGTTCCCAGCTCCTGACTACCTGCTGCTGTTGCTGAACAGAATTTTCTGAGCCATTGCTAAGTGTTAATCTCTGTGACATTCTGATCTCAGTCTGTATATATTATTTCTATTATTAAGAAATTCCTGTGTGGTGGTCATTATTTTCATATTTTATAGATGATAACGTGCAAGTTCAGAAAAATTACATGCCTCATCTAAGGCCGCATGGGAGTAGCAAAGCCAGGATGCAACCGCAAATGTGTCTAGCCCTAAAACGTTCCCCCTTTCTTCCTTCTCGGTATTATCACAGAATAAATATTAGTAGTGATCTATAGAAATCAGAACCAAATAAAGAGAAATAACAGAGCAATTTGAGTGGGAAAGGTTTGAAGTATTATTTACTATACAAGGGGATTGGCATAAGGTGACACTGTCTAGTGAAAAGCAAAGAACTCTGACAATAATAAGACAATTCATTTTCTTAAATATGCAAGTGATATGAATAGGTATTTCGCCAAAGAAGATATGTGAATGGATAATAAACACATGAGAGATAATATCTGTAATGTGCTGTTTGAAGCCGGTGGTTGCCACACAGCTCCGTCAGTCGCAGAGTGGAAATGTAGTCCCTTACTTGCCCGTCTTCTGATTCCTCCAGGAAGGCTTGACATTCAGACTTTTACCTCAAGTCTTCTTTTCTTTAGTGTTGGAAACAAATGAAAATAATTTCCAAACATCACTAGCTATGTTGATATACAGGACCTATAGTTGGGTGCATGTCCTCCACAGGAGGCTTTCTGTCTGAGGAGGGGCACGTAAGAATTGGTCTCTTTCAGGAAGTCTTGGCACCAAGGGGCACTGTCCCGGCTGGAAAGGAGGAAGTGATACTGGAGAAAAGTAGCCGCAGGCCAAGCGCGGAGGGGGCTGGACCTGCTGCAGCGTGAGGCGAGGGGGTAGGGCCTGCTGTGGTGCCGATTCTTGCTCTCTAAGTCGACTGGACACCCCCGCCCCCCCACCTGCCCCGCCAGCGATGGGATTTCTGCAGAATCATTTTCCAAAGCAAAACAGTGACGTCTGAGTGCCATCTCCATTTCAAAGTCCACTCATCTCCTGGCACCTGTCTAGCCCTGCTCCCACTCTCCCGAGGAGCTTAAAGGACCTCAAAATACCACATGCTGCCGATGAGAAATCACTTTCTAGTCTCCGAATTGCCATCCTCTTTCCATTACCGTAGGCAAATGGCAGGCAGTAGAGCCTGCTGCTCCGTCTGGGAAATCCTCTGGACAACCTGACGCCTCTCGGAGCCTGAAGGGAACAACTGGGGAACACTGGCAAGCTCCCCTCGCCCCCACCACAACCTGCTTGCACAGGGAGGCAGCATTGCCATGTAAGTTATTAAGGAGACTAACCTGAGTCAAATCGAGTCATAGAAACTTCATTGCTGTGCATGGCGTGCGACGGTCTTGAATATCCTGCTGGCTTGGTTTCTAAATTCCTTGGCTCACGTTAGTCTTTCTCCCTCGTAAATCTTCGCATCTCTGTGTCTGCTCTGGCCTTCTTCACGTCCTGAGCCGGGAGTTTCTCACAAGGGCCCCGTGGTTTAATCTACTCCCTCAAATACTCCAGGCTCCAAGTGGCACTGTGCTCGGTTATTGCTCATGAAGACAGGCGACACCCTCCTGCCTCCGTCCCCTGAGGGCCCGCTGCTTCAATGGCCAGTTAGTGAGGGGCTGTTGAGGAGGGGCAGGTGGACAGAGAGTCCTCCCCCTCTTCCCTCTTTCTCTCCAGTCATTTTTCTAGAACAAATCAACCCAGCACCAAGAGTTGTGAATCTGACAGTCTGCTGATCAGAGAAACATGACTTCCAGACCTTCCAGAATGGCGCATAGCAGAGAACTGGCAGCAAGTGCCCCCTAGTGGGAGTCCAAGCCACCCTCTCCGAGAGGCAAATCTCTGGTCCTGCCTGAACTGGGCGCTTGGGAAGGCTACGCAAGAGATGCATAAAAACCAACCAAATGACAAAACCAACTGGTGTTTTTATCACTAACAGGTTGAAAGGCTTCCTGAGGAATCGACTGTATGACTAGACTGTGTGGCTCTAACTAGGCCACGTTTCCCTGGTGGTAGCAGGGTGCATGGGAGGCACCAGGAGTGGCCTCCGAGCAGGGTGTGAGTGAGTGTAAGCTCCTGTCCCCGCACACAGTGCCACTCTGTAATTTGCTCTCCGCTTCGCCCCGGCCTTTGGAACAGACACAGAAGCTTCAATTGGCACCACATTTATCTTTGATTCCTAGCACCTAATATCGCACTTAAGTACCCGGACTTGCTAATGGCAAAATCAATCTCAGGGCGCTGTGGTTGGGGCTGTGTTCACTCTGCTTTCTCACAGACACTCTGCTCCCAGGGCTTCTGCCAGACAAAAGTTTCAGTTCCAGACTACATTTTTTATATCCCAAGGATCAAAGTAGTATAATGGGAAAATCTTGGTGTTGGAGTCAGACCAAACTGGATTTATTCATGAATTTTTCCACTTACTAGTTGTGGGACCTGTAGAAATTTTTAAAAACTTCCTGCATACCAGTTTCCTCATTTTTAAAGGTAAAAACATAGCTACACCAGTATCTATATATTTCATCTAATACAATATGAGCTATTAAAATCAGGCATAAACATATAACATGTAAGAGTTAAGCTGATATTAAGTAGAAAAGATTGCAGAACAGTGTGATAGAATGTCATCGTTTTATAAAGCAAAATAGCACCACTGTGTGGGCGTCCCAGGTTTCCTGCAGTGCTTGGGCCTGTTGCTGCTCCACGCACACAGCACCAGGCTGGAAGCAGGAAGGCCCACCTAGAATGTGCGGTTCGCCTCACTTCTGCTAGTTTTCTCCAAGGCAGTGCCCCCTCTCTATCCCTCCCCACATAGGATTATCTGCATCTCTACGGCAACCACTTGCTCACCCTTTGTTCCATAAAAACATTCTCTGAAACCTGGAATCCACACCCAAGGGCTGATAAGAAGAGCCGCTTTACACTTCCAGGGCTTATACACATTTGGCATTTGACCAAAGGGAATTACCTAACCTAAGACACAAGGACTCAGCACTGCCACAAATTATTATTTAACCAGTAATTACCTCTTCTATGAAATGACAGGGAAATGCACCGAAATGGGCACTGTGTTGCCCTTTGTACTCTGCTGATAATAAAAACTAGTTCAACCCTTTGGAACACTACCTATAAGGAGCCTTTAAAACAGCATGCCATTTAACCCAGTAATTCTTTACCCGGAACCTATCCTAATAATTTAGCCTATGCAAGAACCTTTATGCACACAGACATTTACTGTAGTATTGCTTGTATGACTAGAAAAGCAGAAGAAACCTAAAAAAAGTCATAAATATTCAAGGGCTACATAAATTCTAGATACTCAAAGGTTGAAACAGGAAGATTATAGCAAATGATCTGCAAAGATGGTTGTTGATATTGTGGTTTTTTTCTTTCTACTTACATATTCATTCTGTAAGTGGTAAAAATAACTGGAATTTGGGAAAATAATCTTTAATGTTTCAAAAAGAGCCTGGGTTAGGGAATCTCTTTATTTTTCCCATTTTATTGGTATGTATGTGTGTGTTTGTGTGATACATAATGTTTACATTGAACTTGAGTATTTTGTGCACATATATGTTATGTCAAAATTACAATGCCTTCCCCACCCCCTCTTGGCCCTCCACGACTTCCCCCTCCTCCCTAGCTCCCACTATGACTCCTATTTGGTTTTTTTTTTTTTTAACACATCACCTCCCTTTCTCCTTCCCACCCTCTCACTCTCCTTTCCCTTTTACTAAGTTCATCTTTTTACTTTCTTCTATGTCTCTTACATTTTTTATTGTTTGGTTTCCTCATATTAGAGAAACCATATCATATTTAGCCTTCCGGGTCTGATTCACTTCACTGAGCATCACGGTCCCCAGGTGCATCCACTTACCTAAAAATGACTCAAATATGTCATTATTAATGGCAGAATAATACTCCATTGTGTATGTATACATCTTCTTTATCCAGTCATCTGTAGTGGAGCTTATTGGCTTCTTCCACGACTTGGTTATTACCATTTATACAGCTATACAAAAGACATTCAGCTTTCATTACATACTAAGATTTCTCAGGCTAAACTTATATCAAAGAATGAAAAAAATGAATCTACATTAAGTGAACTTAAGTACATATCAGGCAAGTATATTACACATAAAGCAATAGATATAATGGCATACTTAGTTATTTCAGAATTTTTAAAGAATTCTTTCCCATAGAGGACCATGAAAAAAATGATTATTATTGCAAATTTCGTTACAGATCACTACATTGAAATGTGAAATTCAAGAGTCACAAGTTGAGCTAATAGATGACTGTACTCTTAGCCAATGGACTAAGGCTATGTAATCTTTTATCTTTACCACTCAGTGACAACTTCAGGGAAAAGACACCAAGAACCATTTATTTACCAACTCTTAGTGCATTTAAAACTAATACTATCCCAAATCAAAACCACTGCCTCTGCCACTCTACCCCTAGATAAATATTTATACACATCATACACAAAAAGTTCACAGATTAAGATTTTATACCGATTATGCATGTTGAATATAATTATCACATTTTGCAAACTAATACACTATTAAAATAATAATTATGAGGAAGTTTCACAAATTTTACGAGAAAGCTTCCATTTCAGTGGGATACCAGTCAAATGATGATTGGTGTCTTGCGGTGGCTGCTGTTGCACTGTCTCTTTAGGTGTTGCCTGTCCTCCGTGTGCTTTGGTGCTGCTGGTCTCTGTCTCTCTCAAAGATTCCTTCAAGTCCTTTCTGCAGTGCTGGGCTAGCAGTCAGATTTCTTTAGGGATTCTTGGTCATGAAAAATTTTACTTCTTTTTCAATTTTCAGAGATAATTTTGCTGGATACAACAACCTGGGTTGACACTTGCTGTCTTTTAAAGCTTGAAAGATTTTGCTCCACGCTGTCTGGGCCTTTAAAGTTTGCATTGAGAAATCTGCAGTAATTCAAAGGAATTTGCCTTGGTAGAATAATGTCTGATTTTCTCTTGCAGCTTTTAATATTCTGTCTTTACGTTGTGTATCCGAGATTTTAACTATAATATGTCATGTCAAGTCTCATTGCTGGTTGAGGTTATTTGGTGTTCTATAAGCTTCTTATAACTGAAACTTAACTCCTTTTCCTAGATTGGGGAAATTTTCTTACATGATTTCAGTGAATAAATTCTCTATACCTCTGGTGCTGTCTTCTGCCCTTTCTTCCACATCTGTAATTCTGAGACTGGTTCTCTTTGAATCATCTGTCAGCTGTTGTATCCAACTACTTTGCTCCTTTCTAATTTTGGAGTTGTGTCTACTTATGGCATTTATTTCCTCAGTCTTGTCTTCAAGATTTGAAATTCTGTCATCACAATGCTCAAGTTGACTTCCCTACTTTCAAATGTACTTTTCATATGCTGAATTTCAGCTAGATTTCTTTTTAAAATTTTCATTTCTCTATCAAAATGTTCCTTCGTATCTTGCATTTTCTTTTTTAATTCACGCAAGTTTTTATTTGTGGCTTCTATGTGCTCAGTAAACTTTGTATCCTTTAGGATCACTATTTGTTTAATAAATTCCCTTTTAAGCCTAGCGATCATTGCCTGCATTTCTTTGAGAATATCTTGTCTGAACTAGCTGTTCAACTCATTTATTTGCTTTTTGACTTCCTCCCCTGTGAGTTCAACTATTTCAGGGCCCATGACAGTAGTTTCTGGGGTCTCAGGCGTTTCTGTGGGTGTCCTGTTGCCTTGTCTTCTTCCCATGTGTCTGTTATTGAGGAACTTTACTTCAAAGGTCCAGCCAAGAGGTTTCTTCGAATAGTTATGAAGGTGTATGGGGGGAGCCAAGAGTCCTCTGAGTTCTGTGGTGGAAGTAGAAAGTGAGGGGGGATCTAACAGTCCAATGACCTCTGAGGTGTCTTGATCACACCCAACCCCCTCAGCAAAGCTCTCCTTCCTGTCCTGGCTTCTGCCTTTCCAGGGCAGGGCTCTCCACCCCTGGAGGTGCTCCCACTACCACCTGAGCAGCTCAGAAGATCAGCAGCCTTTCTCTCCTCTCTACAACTGTCTCTTGTGCCATTTTCTTCCTAGGCACTGTTTAAAGGTGACCCCAAAAGCCCTGATGTGCTCTTCTGAGCTGCCTTTACTCTAAACAATTCAGTCCTGGGCTTTTCTTTTTTGAACGGTTCCTGCTTACGTCACTGCCTGTTATGCTGCCAACTACTGCTCTGGTCTAGTCTCTTCTAGAGGAAGCTCACGTTGTGTTTGCTGTTTACACTACCCTCATGCTCATTTTTAAGGCTGAGGCTATCAGCTGCTGTCATTTTCCGTGCTTACCTCAGTCAGAGGTTCTAGGCCCCAGGCTTTCCTCCATGTGTGGTTTCCCGCGGCTGTCGGTTGGCCTGGTGCTGCTCCCTGGACTGCCGTTCTCCTCTGCTTTTTACGTGTCTTCTGGATTGCTAATCTTCTCATGGCCTCCTTTCCATTGTTGGGTTGGTCATTACTCTCCTAGTTAAGTCGAACAGACAGTTTTTAATTAGAATCTCAACTTTTTAGGTGAGTCCATGAGGTGACATTGTGTAGCTCTGTTACTTAGCGGCCATCTTGCCAGATTAGGTAATCTCTAAGATCTCATATCTCCGGTTGGATCCTTTGGAACAGATGTTGATCTGGAGTTTGGGTGTTACATATAATTTGGGATCGACACCTGTAAGGGAAGGAGAGAGGAGAAAGAGCTAGGTGTGTGACTCGATGGTAGTGGGCTTGCCTAGCATCCTGGGGAATCAGGATTCATATCTGGGTGGTGTTTCCTGAGTGGTGTGTCTTCTGTATCTAGCACTTTCCTCTTATGCCGACATTCTTACACTCTAACTTTATATGCTTATTTATTGAACAAATTACTAGAAATTAATAACACAAATAGCTTTCGTATAAAGCCGGCTTTTCTAATTAACAATACTGAACCAAGGAGAAGACTACTCAGGCTGGTCCTGAATCCATTATGTAGTGCAGGCTGGCCTTGAACTCATAGCAATTCTCCTGCTTCAGCCTCCTGAGTGTTGGGATCACAGATGTGCACCACCACACAGCTTATGTATGCTGGAGAACTGAACTCTGGGCCTTGCGTTTTCTAAGCAAGACTGTACCATTGTGCTATTCCTCCAGCCCTTAATATTTGTTTTTTCACAACACATTTTAAATAGTTGAGATTAGTAAAGTTGTTTCACAGTTTCAATTGACAAAGTTTTTATAAAACTTATGGTATACAATAATGTGATGTTTTGATGTGTGCATATATTGTGAAGCAACTAAATCAAGTTACTTAAAAGGGGCATCACCTAATATACTTATCATTTTTGTAATAAGAACACTTAAAATGTATTAGCAATTTTCAAACATACCTTATATTGTTATCAACTGTAGTTACCATGATGTACAACAGTACAATAGATCTCTTTAGCTTATTCTTCCTGTGTAACTGAAGTTTCACTCCCTGTTTCTACTAGTTTGACCTTTTTAAATATTTGACATATAAGCAAGATCATGAACTAGTTATCTTTATGTGCCAAAATTATTTCACTTAACACAGTTATCTTCAGTTCAATCCAGACTGTTACAAGTGATTGGATTTTCCCGTTTTTGAAGGCCAACTAGTATTCATTTCTTGAGGGTGAGTTACTGGTGACCCTGTCTCGCTACTCTGTTGTTGATGTTTCCCTGATAGTTCTTGGTCTTTGTGGTGATTTGCCGGCATGTACGTATGTGCGTATTATACAATTGTATATATACATATATATATTTGAATGTTCTTTATTCATTTATCTGATGATGAATACTTAAGTTGATCCCACATCTTGAGCATTGTAACTGATAATGTGATGGCTTTTGGAGTGTAACACACTGACTTAATTTCTTCTAGATAGAGGTCCAATAGTGGGATTGTTGAATCACGTGGTAGCTCCAATTGTTATTTTTAAAGGAACCTTCATATTATTTTCTATACTGGCTGAACTAATTTACATTTTTATTACTGATTCAATCTTCTCACTTGTTATTGGTCTGCTCCTATTTCCACTGCTTCATAAATTAGTTTGGTTACATTGAATGTGTCTAGGAATTTATCTGTTTCTTCTAGATTATCCAGGTTATTAGCATATAATTGTTCACAATAGTCTCTTATTAACATTTATATTTCTGTGTTACCAGTTGTAAAATCTCTTTTGTTTCTAATGTTACTTGGGTCCTTTTTTTCTTAATCTAGCTAATAGTTTGTCAGTTTCGTTCATCTTTTCAAAAGATAAGCTCTCAGTTTCATTGGTGTGTTCTTTTATTTTCTAGTGTGTATTTTATTATTACTGATTTGATTTTATGATTTCCATTTTTCTTCTAACTTTGGGATTAGTTTGTTTGCTATTTCCAGTTTCTTCAAGTGTCGCATTAACTTATTTATTTAGAATCTTTCTCTTCGAGACGGGTGTATATTGCTATAAATTTTCCTCTCAAAAATGCTCTTGCTTAGCTAGGCATTTTGGTACATATACCTATACTTCCCAACGCACTGGAAGGCTGAGGCAGAGAATCACAGTTTGGGCCCAGCCTGGACAACTCTGTGAATGAGACAGTCTGTCTCAATCAATCAATCAAATAAAATAAAAAATTAAAAAGCTGAAGATTTAGCTCAGCATAGACACTCAGGGCTCAATCTCTAGTACTGTAAGGGGGGGGGGAGCTCCTTTTGCTTCATTCCATTCATTTTGTGTTCATCTTGGTATTTCTCAACATATTTTTCAACTTTCCTTTTTAGCTTTTTTTTGAAATTAAAAAATCTTCATTTCTCCTTCATTTCTGAAGGACAGATTTACTGGGTACAGTATTCTTAGTTGGTAGTTTTATTCCTTAAGCACTTTGAACATATCATCCTGTTTTGGTGTATTCTTATTTGTACTGAATCACATTGATATAGTTGACTGTCCTGTACCTAGACTTTTATAACTTTCCCTAGATTTTCTTGATTTCATTGATTTTTTTTCTCTGTAATTTTTGAGCTTCTCCATACTAACATTTTAAATTGATAGCCAATTCATCTGTCTTCATTTCTTTAGGGTGAGTTATGGGTGATTTATTTTGTTTCTTTGGTGTTGATGTTTTTCTGATAATTATTGGTCTTTGTAGTGATGTGTTAGTGTCTTCTTTCTTGAAAAAGTAGGGATTTACTTCCATCTTTCCAGGCTGGCTTGTTTGGGAAAGCTCTTCACCAGTTAGCATATCCAGAGATTCTTGGCAGGCCGTTTGGTATCGTCCACAGGAGGCCTTGCTGCCAGAGTCCTCCAATGAGCTGAGCTGGTGCTTGGGTCACCAGGTGGATAGACCCAATACCCAGGTTTATGGGGGTAGGAATGGAGTCAGTATCCAATAGAGTCAACCTGTTGACTGGATTTTCAGAGGTGGGCCTGGAACTTAGGTCTGTGAGGGTGGGTCTGCAGCTTGTATCTACAGAAAGCCACTTTGAAGCCTGGGTTCATTGCAGCTGATCTAGCCCTATGGTAGGCTTGAATTTTGAGTCATCAGGGATAGACTTGCGTCTATGGATCTGACCTGGAATCCAGTCTGCAGGGATAGTCATGAATCCTCAGTCATTTAGGGCCAGCCTGGAACAGAGGTCTACCAATATCAGCCTGGACTCTGGCTCTGTTTGAGCAGGTGTAGACTCTGAATCCTTTAGATCCTGGGGGTCACAAAGACTGGATTGGATTTTGGTCATTCTATTGCTAGAACAAGCATAAAGCCCAGATCTGTGCCAGCTGGTCTGGATCTTGAGATTGTAGGTTCTGGCCTAGTAGCTGGAGGTATGGGAGTTGATTAGAGCCGAGGATTTGAGGGACTAGTCTGCAGGCTGTGCAAGCACTGGCCTGTAGGCCAATTTTCACAAGGCTTTGCACTTGTAGGCAAGCACTCTAACTACTATGCTATTTTCCCAGCCTGTTTTCTTGGTTCTTGTGATGGTCATTTCATATATGGACAGTTTGAATTGATGATTCTGTAGGAAAAGGAGCACTAGAAAGTCCTATTCTGTCAACTTCCCGATGAAGATATTTCCTTCCTACTTTTCAAATACAAAAATTCACAAGAACAAGTAGAATGTGCTATGGTTTGGATCTTCATTGTCCCCCAAAACCTCATTTATTTGAAACTGTGTGTTATTGGGAGGCAGAGCTTGGCTGGAAAAGGCAGATGTTTGGGGTTTGACCAGGAGGGATTGTATCAACTTGTTCAGATTGGGGGTTGCCCAGGGCAGAGCTTTCAGGTGTTTGTTATTAAATTGTGGAGCAGGAAATGGGGGAGGGACACCCATCCTGTGGGGGCTCAACCAGCAGCTTGAAGTTATTAATGGAAGGAAGAAGAAAATTGTTGCAGCCTCTTCCTGGGAAAGCCCTAGCCTTTGCCCAAGTCTTCAGACTCACTTAGCCTCTATCTACAATAGAGTGAACAACTTCCCAGCCACCACTGCCGGCTGCCACTTCGATGTGCGTGTGAGGCCTGCTGAAACCGTGAGCTAAATAAATCTTTCCTCCTTTAAATGGTGGGTGTTGGGTATTTTGTCATAGCAAATAAGTAACTGAAACAGAATGTAAATTGTTTAAATATATATAAAGCATTACATTCTATTGTGGAAATAAAATATTGCTTAAAATAAGGCCATATAAAATAAAGTTTGGGGTTACATATGAAATAATATTTTGATCATTTTGAAAAATGTATAAACTTTATCAGCGATGTCGCTGTTGAGCCGTGAAAAAATATCCAGTTGCTGGAAGCTTTTTCCTGAATCTACGCTCCTCAGGCGGTGGCCAGGACACTGTTACAGATATTTTTGCCTAGCACACTGCTGTAGTTTGAATATGTACTGCAAAGCTTATGTGTGGAGAGTTTATTCCCCAGTGTAAAAGGGCTAGGAGGTAGGCGCTTTATGGGGTGATTGAGTTTCCTGCTAATGATGAATTAATGCTGTCATTGCAGGCCTGGGCTCCTTCTGCTTGTGTTGCGTGAAAAGGTGGGTTTTATGAGGTGACTAGGCCATACGAGCTCCACTCTCATCGACAAAAGTAGTGTCCTAATCTATAAAGAGCTTGTGGGAATGAATTTGCTCCTTTTTCCTTCTTTTTTGCCCTTCTATCTTTGTGATTGGTGAAGATATCGCAACAGGGAGCCAGTTATGGGGTAGAGATGGAGCTCTTGCCAGATACCCAACCTGTTGGCACCTTCATCTTGGCCTTTCCAGCCTCTGGAACTGTGAGAAAAAAGTATAATTGGGACTCACCCATCTCGAGATATTTTATTATGGCGCCCCAATGGACCAAAACAACAACAGACTTATTTTGGATTGCTTTCTTTTTTCTATCTCATCTTAAGTAAATGGAGATTCTAATGCAAGCACAATATTAGTGCTGAAAGTGTTCGGTTCCTAGTCCATTTGTTGGAAAGTCTTTGTGATAGATTAAGAATTGTTCTTGCACTAGAAACATTACTTTGTTAGAGGTTGTTTTCTTCTTTTCCTTGAGAATCATGAAAGTACAGGCTTGGCTTTTTAAGCAAATTCACCTCTATTTGATTCTAAATTTTAATGAAGAGTATTTTTGGTATGGTTCAAGACAAATGAATCAATTTTCAGATTAAAAAAAATAACATTACCACACCAACAGAAACATCAGTATTTCTTTAAAACAGCATGGGATACTTAAATTGTGAAACGTTGAAAACAGATCTTGTAAGTTACTCTTTTGTGGGCAATAAGGAACCAATAAAGATATTTAAACACGGAGTTGACAGAGATATATAGTCATTGACATATCATGTAAGAATTGTAGACTTATAGAGAGCATCCCACCCTCTTTCTTCTGCCAAAGAGTCAGCAGTTTCAGGTGGAGTCCCTGACAAAGCACATGCAGAGCTGATTAGTAAGAAGGAAAGGCGGGAGAATGGCACCAAGACATCTGTTGTTTCTCCCTCATCACCCATTCACTCTTTCCAGTAAATTCTAAATATCCTTTGAAGAACTCCCTGAACCTATCACAGCTCACGTGTTTGGGATGGATTTGGCATCTCCGTCCATTCCAGAGATGGTCAGAGATGACGGGCTCAGGAATTAAGCATGTGTCCCAAATCTGGCAACTGATACTGAAGCCCAGGATTTGTGCTTTTATGGGGAGATGAAAAGTTCCTTATTTGGTTATACTGAGTGACAGAGTGCAAAAGTGCCAGAGGCACTTTGTGGTGCAGGAGCAAGCTGTGAGTCACCAGATAAATTCTGAGGGTGAAGGCGACAGAAGGTGGAGATGGAGGCCACCGACAAAATCAGAAGCCAATATTATCTGAGCAACTATTCAGGTAAACCTGAAGGCAGTTCGGAAATTGTGATGTAGGCCTGTAATTGCAGTACTCCAGCAGGCTGAGGCAGGAGGACTGCAAGTTGCCTGGCAACTTCACAACTTAGTGAAACCTTGTCTCAAATTCAAAACTGAAAAAACGGCTGGGGTTGTAGCATAGTGCGAAGGCCCTGGGTTTCATTCCTCCTACACACATACACACTATTGTGGTTTGGATCCGGGATATCCCCCAAAAGTCTCATGTATTTCATGATGTTCTGGATTGTCTATCAAACCATGTGCTGTTAGGAGATCAGAGCCTACAGGTGTGTAGACTGGATTATAGGCATGTAGTGGGAGCTTTCCACACCGTTAACACCTGGAAGGGGTGGAACACTGAGGCTGGACCTAGAAGGGACAGGTTTCTGGGATGGGACCTGGAAGTACATATATGCTGCTACCTTCCTTTGGAACTAGATTGGACTTGGCTTCCTGTTTGGTGTTGTGAGAAGCTGCCTCCACATCTGCCTCTGCCAGGTACCTCCACAGCTGCCATCCGCCCCTGCGTGGACTGTGACCTTCTGAAACCGTGAGCTAGAATAAACCTTTCCTCCCCTAAATTTGTGGATGTTGGGGATTAAGGCACAGCAACGAAAAAGTAACTAAGGCACACGCCCACAAAAATAGAAGAAAAAGGAGAATGCACCCTTGGGTAAGTTACTTATCTGTTCTTAGCGCAGGCTGGTCCAGAGCTCACTGTGGAGCACAGCTGTGGACTCATGGTAGTCCTGTCTCAGCCTCTGGAGTGTTGGGATTACAGGTGTGCTCCACTATGTCCAGCTGTATGTGCTGCTGGGGAATCTAAAGCAGGGCCTTGTGCTGGCAAGACAAGAGCTTTAACCACTGAGCCATTTCTCTAGCCCATTTATTTTAAATCCCTTGTGGCTGTTGTGAGTGGTGCGGCTGGGAGGCTTGGGGAGCAGGTATCTCACTGAGTCTTTTTGTTTTTAAGGAGTGGACTTGCTAAGTCCCGTGGCCAAACTCTATGTTTAACTTTGTGAAGAATTTCCAAACTTTTTTTCAAAGCAGCTGCATCTGTTTACATTTTCACCAGCAATGTGGGAGGGCTGCAGTTTCTCCACACTCTCCCCAGTGTTTGTTGTTTTTTTAACCAAAATTATTCTTTTTATTGGTATTTGTGATACATACTGGTAACAACCATGTTAAGAAATTGGTGCACATACTCACAGCATCTTAATCACTTTTACTTCCCTTCCCTGCTCCCACTCCCCACCACCTCCTCCCACACTGCCTTTCCCTCTCCACGAAGTCTATCTTCCTGCTTCCTGCCATCTTTCTTTTACTTTGCTCTTTTGCTTTTATTTTATTCTATTTTGTGCTTTGTTTTTCTCATATTGGAGAAACCATGTGATATTTAACCATGTGATATTTAACATTGGCCTTCTATGACTGTATCTGTAATATATAATAAATATGATATACATGCATGCAAGCACACTCACACACACACACACAAACTTCTCTTGTCTTCAAAGGGCAAGTCTCCATTAGTTTCATGAGTCAAACACCTCCAACCACTGCCCTTATCCACTACCTCTTCTCAGCTAACCTTCCTGAGGGTACTTACATTTCCCACTTCTGTTTCATCTCTACCAGCTTTTTCACTGAGAATGCGCCAAGTAACCAGAGATTACTTTACATTCTATCAATATTGGGGCCTTAATTACTTTCTTGATTCCATTTGACACTGCTGTCCATTCCTTTTTAAAATGTTTCTTCTCTTTCCTTCCTCTTCTTCATTTTTACTTTCTGTTTCTGGCTGTTTCATCTGTCTTGCTCAGGTTTCTCTGTCTCTGCCTGTCCTTTACATAATAGTATTGTGGGAAACGGGCCTTAGGTACCCTTTTTGTTCTCCCCATTTTATCACTTAACTCTAGGAATTTTACCCACTTCCACTATTTCCATTATTAACTATGTGCAGAGGAGTCCTTATTTATTTATTTTTTTTTTGAGTTAGTGTCTTGCTCTGTAGCCCAGGCTGGTCCTGAACTCACTATGGAGCCCAAGCTGGCCTTGCACTCATAGTAATCCCCTGCTTTAGCCTCATGAGTGCTGGGATTACAGGCGTGCGCCACCACACCCAGTTTATGTGGTGCTGGGGAATCACACCAAGACCTTGCGCTTGCTAGGCAAGCAATTTAAATGTTGTGCCATTCCTCCAGCCCCGAGTTCCACATTTATTTTCCTAGTCCAAATTTATTCTGAGCTCCAAAGCACATAATCAGCTGTCTAGAGGGCATTTCTACTTAGATACTTAATAAGAACCCCATCATCTTTACCTTCAAAGTTAATTTGCTTACTTCTGCTTAATCTCTTTGCTAGGTGAAACTCCAAAACTAAGCATCATCCTTGGTTCCTTCCACATTCTCACTCTATTATTACTTTCTACAGCTTTTACCATCATTATAGCAACAGCCTCCCAACTGAACTTGCTTCAGTTTTGCTTTTTGATCCAGAGTAATACCATGGAGGAAAAGATCACAATTATAATGAGCATTGGGTTATTTGATATAGTTATATATTTACTATAGTTAAGTGAAAATTAGGCTCCAAATTTCCAGGAAAACAGAGCAAAAATGAAGGAAAAGTGATTTTTATACCTCTTAATACTTGTTGTAAAGTTAACCCTTTGCTCTAAAACAAATATTTGAATTTTTTTGGACAGAGTCTTACTCTGTGGTCCAGGTTGGGCCTAAACTCAATATGTAGCTGAGGCAGACCTCAAATTCACAGCAATTCTCCTGCCTCAGCCTCACAAGAGCTGAGATTACTGGCATGTATCACCACTCCCAGCTTTATTGGAAACAAAAAGCAATTTTACAGATGTTTTCTATGACATCCCTATGATCTATAACTTCACTTGGTATTTTGGAGAACTTCCTATGCGACAGACACTGTGCCCATCACTAGAAATTAAACAATGTCTATGGTTATTTAATTTCATAATTAGAACTGAAACTTGCATAATATTGAATGTGACTTTCTTAAGACTTTGGTAAAGGAAAGGCTTGTTTCTCAAGCCACCCCTGCCTGGTGGTAAAATTAGAGTCAAATTAAGTTGCTCGGTGTCCTTCCCTCTTGTTGATCTGACTCCAGGGCATGATTTAAATACTTTGACCTTTCTATAAACTGCAGCTCACTACCATGCCACACAGTATGCACCCATAAAGCATTTACAGGACTTCCCAGAGTTCGTCTCTTGAGTGCTGGCAAGCAATGCTTTCCCCTACACATGAAACCTGTCATTTTCGAACCTTGCCTGCTCTGGCTTCCTCCAGACAGCTATTGCCAAACCATCCACCATGGTTTTGGCAGAAAATGCCACTGCTACACAGGTCAAAGATGATGTTTACAAGTCTGTGCTGGTGCTGCCAGGGTGCAGGGTGTGGACTGTGGTTGCCTTGTCTATTATGGCAGAAAGGTATTGACACCGAGATGCCAATGTTTATTGCCATTATGACGCTCTTATGTGCTAAAAACACTACCAACCTTGCTAAAGTTGCTCAAATACCAGAGTCCTTCTGCACACTGAAAAAGAACTTCCTGTGAACCATGTTTTTACAGAACTATTGAGAACTGTTTACAGAATTATAGAGAAAAGCTCTCCCCAATTTTTGGAGTTAGATCTTATTATACAAGTCCCAAAGCCTGTTGTCCGTTGCTCTCCATGCCTTCAAGAAACTATAGTAAATCAGCATCCTAGTCTGTTTATGCTGTTACAAGAAAATACTATCGACTAGGTGGTATAAACAACATAACATTATTTATTTATAGTTCTGGAAGCTATAAGTCTGAGATCGGGTGGTCAGGTTCTGGTGAGGCTTTTCTTCTGGCTTGAGGACGTCCACCTTCTTCCTATGCGCACAGGTATAGAGAGATCCATTTTTTTCTTCTTCTTTTAGGCTGCCAATCCTATGGGATTATTTACCCATATTTAACTTTATTTAACTTTAATCACCTCTAGTCTTACTTTCTCCTTGCTTGGTTGCTTGGACAGGATAACCCACATCCACAATTTAAGGGAGGAAACACTTGTTTTAGCTCTTTTCAGGTCACAGTTCGTTTATGGGCAGCTCACAATGGTGGAAACACATGCAGAGGTGGCCGCCAGAGAAAGACCTGTCCATTGCATGGCAGACAGGAAAACAAGTGAGTAACAAGCTTGTCAATCTGGAGACTACGGCAGGGGTAGAGCTTTCCTGGAAGAAGCTGTAACATTGATTCTTTTTTTTTTTTTTTTTCTTTTCCTTTACTCAGTTTAAGCTACCACCTGGGAGGGCCACCCCCAGGGTGGGTGCTCCTCCCCACTTCCTGGCGGGTAAGTCCTAACAAGCACCTGAAAGCTCTACCTTGATGCCCTTCATCTCAACAGGTTGACACCACCCCTCAGTGTCAAACCCCAAGCATCTGCCCCTTCCAGCCAGGTCCCACCTTCCGAAAGCACAGTTTCATAGGTGTCCCACTACTTCCAAATGAGACTTTTGGGGATACTCCAGATGCAAACCCTTACAACTCCTAAAAAACCCTATGTCCAGATACAGTTACTGAAGGTTAGGTTTTTAACGTATGAATTTGTGGCAGACAAAGTTAAGTCCATAGCAAACAGTAACAGATCTAGCAAAACAGGCTTGAGGCGACTGTACCTTCATCAGAAACTAGATCAACTGACGATAAGGCTGGACTACTCTCTGTAAATTAAGTTTCTTAGTCACCGGGGCACCAGCAAATAAGGTCTGAATTTTTCCACAAGAAATATTATGTATGTAAGTACACACATCAGTGAGATTAGAGTTCGATAAAATTGTTATGCCTGAGAATTTTCTTATACATAGAAGAGATACAGTCAATGTAAACCAAATATAACGCACCTACAGCCCAGCTTCGCGAACGAACCTCACCCACTCCATGTTGAGCTCTTGGCTGCAGCAACACAGCTGCAGAACCTCAAGAAAGTCTCCCCCACCCAAACTACTTCTTTCCAGTCTCCGGCTCCATCTCTAAGCTAGCTTCTCCTCCCCGACTGTGGCCGCGCTATCTCCCGCTCGCTCCCCCCTGGCCCGCAACGCTCGGAGGCCACGGGGCCTGCAGACCGGCGAGCTAGTGGTCGAGCTAGTCCCGGGGGCGGGGCTGCGGGGCGGGACGGCTCGCTGGTTGGGCCCCGCGTGCGCACAGCCCTGTGGGAATTATAGTTCTCTCAGTTTCGAGACCCCGCGCTGGGCGTCGCGGCGGGACGCTTTCCCGTGTGCCCCTGCGCGGCGCCCCAGGGGAGCAGCCTAGGAGGGCGAGGAGCGGGAGGAGGCGCACGTCTGCCGGTAGACGTGTGTGGCGGAGCTGCCGCCCCCGGGAGCGCGGGGCTGGCTCCCGCCGCTGCTACAGGGGCCAAACTCGAGTTGCGAGTTTCGCGCGTCCCCAGGACGCCGGATGCGCTGAGCTCGCCTGGCCCCGTCTGCCTCGGCGGCGGCGGCGCCCGGCCCGCGCTGAATTCCCAGGGAGGCTTTCCCGCGCCCTCACGTCCCGCGGGGAGTCGCGGCGGCCCACGCTGGCTCCGTGAGTTGGATGTGCTCACACGCGCGTTCGGGGCGGCCGCGGAGACCCGGCGCCCGCGTGGGCTCCTGCGGCCCTGACCGCATCCCCGAGGGCGGCGAGGAGCTATGATCTCCGGCGTCCTCAGCGGGCGCGCGTGGGCCCGGGTGGGCGCCCTGGCCTCACTGGCGTACTGTTTCCGCCGGCGACGCGTGGTCTCAGCCGAGCAGCGGGCAGCCGACGGCCAGCGTCCCGTTGACCGCAGCCTTCTGCAGCTGAAAATGGTACAGGTTGTGTTTCGGCACGGGGCGCGGAGCCCACTGAAACCTCTCCCGCTGGAGGAGCAGGTGAGGGCTGGGGCAGGGAGGCCGGGCGGGCTCAGCTCCTCCACCAACTCACAGCTTCCAGGTTTTGCCGCGCAGAGTTCAGGCTGGGTCGCGAATGAGGGGTAGCCGGTCCCTCTTCAGGCGCTGGCCGGACCTCCCGTGCATGGACCCTTCGGGCTAGGACAGCCCTCAAAACCCATGGCTGTGCGTAGCTGCGCTTCTGAAGGTTCAGGAGAGTCACCTGAGGATCTTGGTAAAATGCAAATTCTGATTCAGCCGGTGTGGTAGGACCAGAGATTCAGCATTTCTTGGTAAGCGTCTGGGTGAACTTGAGTACAGTCTGGCCGTGCACCCGTGTGGGGTTTATCTGGTGCTTGTCAGAGTTGTGGGGACCTTTGTGAGAAGCAACGCACCAGGTGGGGTTGCAGTCGTTGACAAAGGCCCACGTGGGAACAGATTTTAGAAAAGCTTTTTCTTAGAGTTTGCTGGAGGTCATTTGAGATCTCTTGATGGCTTTTTCGTTACAAATGTTGTGTGTGGGGTTTTTCTTTTACATTTCAGGATTTCCAAAACTATGGTGAGAGGGATTTGTGGTGGAAGATTAAAATTAAAAGTTGGCTAGTCTTGTTGCTATCTTAAAATCTGCCTGGTCTGGCCAGGATAGTGATGATGAAAGCGTTAGCCGTTGGTTTGTGTTGTTTAATGATGTTCCTCCCTGGGCGTGACCTTTCGTAGCAGGAAGGCCAAGTGAAGTAGATTAGGCAACCAGAAAGTCCTAGGGCCTGACGGGTCCTGCTTGCCTGCGGAGAGCGTTTGTGTATCACTCTTCCAGGTTGGCGTTGGAGCAGGTCATAGTCGTCCATACCTAGATTAGGTCTGTCCTTCGCAATCATAGTTGCCTTCTTGTAAACAGTGTTACGTCTTCGCATTCTGCAGCTGGAAACCCGGTTTTTAAAGCTGGCCATACGTGAAACTAAACCTCTTAAGACGCTACTCACAAAAATAAATATAGTTTGGCAGGCACCTAATTCTGTGACTAGTTTTCTAGGTCGCCTTTCTATGGCTATCCTACTTTCTAACTTATCGTTGAATATTTCTTTTCTGTGTTTTGTTTTTTTGCCCCTGCTGCCCCACACAACCCTTTTTTTTTTTTTTTTTTTTTTGTGCTGAGGATTGAACATAGAGCCTTTGCACTGAGCCGTATCCTGAGCACTCTTATAGTTTTATTCTGAGACAGGACCTACTAAGTTGCACATGTTGTCCAGACTGGGCTTGACTTGTTATCCCCTGCCTCAGCCTGCCAGAGTGTTGGGATTGCGGTTATATCCCTCGCTTTTCACCTGTGTGTTGACGTTAGATCACCACATTTTCTTTATTATTTTGTATTCGCATAGGCCATCTTTTCTGTGTCTCTTGCCCCCAGCCTTCTCCATTTATTCTTGTTACAAAGGACTGGGAAGTAATATATAAGAATGTATATATTGTATTTGTGTTAGAGGCAAAAGTTCTCAGTGGAAGCAGAGAATAAAAAGTTTGACTGCCTTCATCTGGGCATGTACTAGTCCAGAACAGAGTTGTACAGAAAGCCCTAAAAAAGATTTAGGTTTTTTGAGAGAATATTTTTCCCCTGGCTCTTGGGTGTCTTCTGCCTTTTTGGCTGGAGGTGCCACTTTTCTTTGGCATCCCAGCTTCATTCTTCTCTTAGCTACAGAGAAGTGGTGGCTACGAAGCCTGGGGCAGGGCATTTCATGGCCATGCTTTTTTACAGTTAGGGAAGGAACATCACCTGTCCACCTGTTCATACTCTGAAGACTGTAGGCAGACTCTTTAAGCATCTACGGTTATCTATGATAAAATTTTGTATGTAAAAGCCAGGAATAGGACCAAGTCTCCAAGCTTGGGCTATGATGATGTCATCAGCTTCCAAAACTTGTTTCTAGATATTTCAGATGTTACTTATAGTACTGAATTTGATAGATATGGTTCTTGGGATTTTCTAATCTTTCTGGTTCTGGTTATTCTAGTCAGATGTTTCTGTTTGATAACAATTCTAGAACTAAAGTTGCTTTTGGTACATGTTTCCTGGTTTCTGATTTGTTTAGAGATAAACATATGTGACAAGTCACTTTATTGAGTTTCCCTTAGAAGTTAGCATTGTTTAAAACTGGATGTTTTATTGGGTTGTTTTCTTATGGCTTGTGTAGTTGTTAGTTTAACCTTTCTTGCTAAAAGGTTACGCTTTGGAAATAAAATTAAGGAACTTGATTGACTATTTGTCTGATCAGTAGAGTAGACCCAAGTACACTTCAGAGACTTGATCCTGCTTTCAGTTTCTGTTAGCTTCCCTCTAGGTGGTGGCAAAGTGGCTGTCGCCAGGCGGGGTTCCTTTGTTTTTATAAAATAAAATTCGGTCTACCCCATTTCCACTTTTAAGGCATTTTGGTCTTTATTTAAGAGTATAGATGAGCTAGGAATCAGAATGTCACGTTTTATTCCTATCCAAAGCTCAGCTGAGAAAGTGATATTTAGGAACTGTGGCCAGTCTGTTCATCCATTCCTCTACATTGATGGTTTCTAACCTTGGTAAGACATTGAACTCCATTGGGGAGGTTTAAAAAATTCTCATGCCTCTCCTCCCAGAGATTTTGATTTAATTGGCCTAGGGTGTCCAAATATTTTAAGAGTTATCTGGAGCCTGCTGCATTGAAAAGGTGGGCACCACCACTAGAAGGTCCAGATATAATCAGCTCAGGCTGGGACTCAAGAATTATAACTTTTGAAAAGAATTTAGAGTGATGCCAGTGTACAGTCAAGGTTTAAAACCATGGCTTTGTTCTAAAATCTTTACCTAGAAGGTTTTTATTTACTTTTATGTAGATTTTTTCCTTTATAGGGAATATATTATATTGATCTCTGTATAGATTACTTTCACTGCAGTTTGCTTTAGTGAGTGTTATCATTCTGTGGGAAGAGGGATCAGTCCCACAGAACTCATTGCTGTGATGACTGGAAAGATGTTCGTTCTATTACTCTATCTTCTTTATGAGGACCCTTGGGAGGAATTTGTCTGTTAGCGTTAGAAACGGTATATTTCTCCTGAACAGTTGGCTTCCTTTTTTCTTTAAACTTGTCTAGTTGATCACATCTCTCCTTTTATACAAAAGGCAGAAAGCACTAAACCAGATATGTGGCCTGCCTGTGATAAGTATGTGCATCTGTGTGGTGTGCATTTTTTCACAACCTCACTACTGCATCTAATTTTGTCCCTGTGCTTGCTTTCTTTTGTCGTTGTTAGCTAAATTGTCTTAACTATATTTTAGGAACGTTTCTTTTTGAAGATGAGATACAAGTAAAACAAGTAAAATGACCAAGTTAGTCTTAACCTCTAATTTTTTTTTTTTTTTTGAGACAGGATCTCACTCTCTAGTCCAGGCTGGTTCTAAACTCATTATGTATCCCAGCCTGGCCTTGGAATCAGGGTAATTCACCTGCCTCAGCCTCCTGAGTGCTGGAATTACAGGCGTGCACCCCTACACCCAGTTTATGTGGTGCTGGGGAATTGAACTCGGGTACTTAGTGTTTGCATAGCTCTTGCTAGGCAAATGCTTTAACCACTGAGATATTCCTCCAGCCCTTTACCACTAATTTGGAAGCTGGAGAACAGGAATGACAGAGTGGGCCTGTCGAGTGAGTGCTGTAAATGAAACTGATGCATCATTCGTTCTTGAACATCTGAAAATATGTACTGTGAACCTGACTTGACCCGGACTTCAGGAATTGTCTCCTGGGAAGCACCAAAGGTCCTCAATTGGTAAATATGCCTGAAAGGAGGAGATTCCTTAGCGTGGCTAACGGGCCCGCAGCCTTATGTGTCAGACCCTGTCCTAGACAACAGACTCCTCAGGATGGATCATTTAGTAACAACTTTAAAGGAATTTAGAGTGTAATTAAGGAGACAAAACAGAGTCCAGTTAGGGGAATATGCAGAGAGGACTGTACACACAAGGAAAATATCTCAAACTTAAAGTGGTCAAAAACTGGACTCAGCCTTCTAGATGGTCTTCTTTGTCTTAGTTTTAGGGAGGCAGTATGCCCATTGCCTTCTCCACATTGAGTACATAGGCTGAAGACAAGCTTTTTTCCCCTTATTTCTCTTTGTTTACCTACCAATTTATTCCCTAAATAAAGCACTTACCTACTTTTCCAGATCTAGCTCAAATGTCTTACATCTACCTTTTCTGTTTCTCCTGCTTTAGATGAAACCATAGATGCTCACATAGACCATTTTAAACATTGTAAAATTGGCTTTTCTGTGTCTGGTCTTCCCATTGAATTGTAATGTGTATTCTTGGCTATGTAATTTACTCTGTGGAACCATTGGCTGGATTGGAGCTGAGGGCCTAGGGCTCTGGGTTCGTAGACCTACTTAAACTGGAGAAAGAAATTTTTGCCTCTATACATAAAAATCTAAGGTCCAACCTTACTTGGTTCTTGCTAATTAAGTTTGAAAACTATTCTCAGATAAAGGCATATACTCAGGTAAAAGCAAAACTACTTATATGCTACTGTACAGAGGCTTTACAGTCTCTAATTTGCTTGAACTTTCTACATAGTCTTGGAATTCTGAACACTACTGTTTCTTCTTACCCACCACTTACAACTTCAGGTCTTTGCTTTTCTTAACTCCTGTTCATTTTGAATGCCTTAATTTGCATAATTTTTTCCCTGAATCCCTAGCCAGGAGAGAAGGCCTATGTTGCCTCTGAACTTTGATGGTTGTTGTCTGATTTCGTACAGCTCATATCTACAGTGATGGCATTGCTATCATTAATATTCATGGCTTACTTCCTCTCCTGACCTGCAAACCCAGGAAAGGCAAGACCAAGTTATCTCAAGCTTGGTGTCTTCCTTAGGATTTGGCAAGTTGTCAGACTGTTCATTGTGATGTGGTAGGACCTTTCGGGGCATCCAAAACACAGAGGTCTAGCTATCTATATATTGTTAGCTTCTTAGGAAGCAAAGAGTACTGAAAAGCCAGACCAGTGAAGGACCTGACCAAGTACAGTATGGAAAAGACTCCCAAAGAGAGTCACTGAGACTACTGTGTAAGCTCAGAGATATAGTGAGCACTTACTGAGTCCTGTGGTCTTCCAGGTAAAAGAAGTTGTTCCAGGCAGAGAAAACATGGTGTGAAAAAATCAGTAGATATGAGAGTGTAGCTCACGAAAATAAAGTTGTGTGGCTGGAAAGTAAGTGTGGAAGCCAGGGACAAAGTGGTGATGGAGGGTGTTGGAGAGAGGCAGATATTAGACCTTGAAGGGCTTTATTTAAGGGAATTAGAGGATCAGAACTGGGAAGGAGGGCATAGCTCAGTGGTTAGAGTACAGAGCCCTGGGTTTGATTCCCTAGCATCATATAAACTGCACATGGCGGTGCATAATTCCAGCACTTGGGAGGCTGAGGAAGGAAGATTACCATGTGTTTGAGGCCAGCTTGGACTATAGAGTGAGCTCCTGTCTCAAAAAAAAGAAACAAACTAGGAAGGAGGACCAATTGTTAACTATGGAAGAAGCGAAAAAGTGTCTTCTGAATGAGGTAATATGATTTGTACTCTTGACAGTGAGATAATAGAAGGACCATTGCCAATGACTTTTTCCCTAGCTAGCCGTCAGTTGGGCATGGTGCAATAACAGGGTGGTAGAGGGTCAGACATTTGAGTTCTGGAGCACAGTAGAATTATGGCAGCATTGTCAGAGATATGATAGATTGAGAAGAGGAGCTGGCATATGGTATTTAAAAACAAGACTTATTTTTAAAATTGAAATGACCACATCTGACTCAATGAGTGTTAGAGTTTTAAGGGTAGTTGGAGCTATGGAACCTGTGTCCATTTTTGATGTTATGAAAACTGTTACTTTATAGTTGGGACAGGATTGCAAGGACGAGGAAGAAGCAAAGACTTCTTAGGTGGGTTGTGCTTGTTTAAGAAACTGGATGAGAGGAAAGGAAATACGTGGTTGTTAACAAGAGACATTAACCAGAGTCCTACGTATGAGGTGCAAGATATGGAAACTTACAGATTGATTCCTTGGAAATTCTTAACAACCATGGTCATTGAGATGATGTTTCATTCATTCATTCACTCACTCATTCAGCAGGTATTTATGTGCCATGTATTCTGCCCACCTCTCCCTATTGCTTCTGTGTAGGCTTAGTGCCAGAGCAGCCCTTTAATGGTGTTACTCTAGCAATAACAGGTCAGGTGCTCAGGAATAAAATATTATGGTCATTTCTTTCTTTAGCTGGGATAGAGTTAGAGTCTTTTCTTCCTTTCCATGGGAAAGGTGCAGACTCGGTGTCAGAAAGGTTCCAGCCATGTATTCTGAAGCCTGCTGGATATTAATGCTGTGAGTTTCAAGAACCTTTTTTTAAAGTGTGTTGTTGTTTTATGGTCCCAACAGGTAGAATGGAGCCCCCAGCTATTAGAGGTCCCTCCTCATACTCAGATTGATTACACAGTCACCAATCTAGCTGGTGGGCCCAAGCCACATTCTTCTTATGACTCTCTCTACCACAAGACCACCCTGAAGGTGAGCGATGCTTCCCTGATGGCCAGGGGTTGGGGGACCACAAAGCTTCAGTGGGCTGCCAGCTGTTTCATTCTCTTGCTTTCTTCTCCACCTCAGGGAGGCATGTTTGCTGGGCAGCTGACCAAGGTGGGCATGCAGCAGATGTTTGCCTTGGGAGAGAGACTAAGGAAAAACTATGTGGAAGCCATTCCTTTTCTTTCGCCATCCTTCAAACCTCAGGAGGTCTTGTAAGTCACTAGAAAAGGAGATGTTGTACCTAATTTAAGACCCGAAGTATGAGGAAACCTACCCTGCCCCCACCCCATATGGGTCAGGTAGTTTGGGGGATAATTTTTCATAATGTAATTACTTTTGTGTCACTGGATCCTGTGAACAGGTGGTCACTGGAGGTCACATTCATTAGCCTTTGAGTTCTGCTGTCCCACAGAGTTAGAGCGTTCTTCATGACCCTTGTGTGGTCTTGAAAGATTCCTAGCTGCACTATGGAGTAAAGTAGAAGTTATGTAACTCAGTTTTACTTTTATGAACATGTCTGCCTTTTCATTTTTTTCCTCAGCATTCGTTCTACTAACATGTTTCGGAATCTGGAGTCCACTCGTTGTTTGCTGGCTGGGCTTTTCCAACGTCAGAAAGAAGGTTTGTGTTTGGAATCTAAAAGTCAGTCCCTGTACTAGTGCAGTACTTTCTCCTTGCTTCTGAAGCCCCTTCTTCTTTCGTGGCACCTATTTCCTTGATCTCTTTTCCTGCAGACATGAGTTCTGGGTGTAACTGTTCTGGAGGGTCCTTCCCTATCTAGCCTGGTGCTGCCCTTGCCAGCCTGACCTCCAGATCAGTAGAGTGTACCTGCTGTTCTGATGTGCCCGTGTTGCCTGGCTTCTCTCCTCAGGCTTCTATATAAGCTGCCTAGGGCAGATTGGAAGGACCCTTAACTGGGATACATGATTGCTTCTACTGGTTTGATGTTGGTAATAATCTGTAGCATGACCCAGAAGTTACTAGCCATATTCTGTTCAGCCTTTCCTAGTTGAGGAAGTCTGTTTAGTTTGAGTTTTGACATACTCAACCAGCAAACAGAAGTAGCCAATGAGTCCCAAATTTTTCATCTCCAAAAACTGTATTTCTTATTTCTCATGTGTCTTAGTTACTTTCTTATTGCTGGCACAGAGTACCCAACATCCACAGATTAAGGGAGGAAAGTTTTATTTCAGCTCATAGTTTCAGAAGATCTCACACAGCCCATTCATGGCTGGCTGGCAAAGGTGGAAGCATAGGGTGGAAGTCTAGACAGAGAAAAGCCCTTCATGGCATGGCAGACAGAGAGCCAAGAGAAGGAAGAAGGGCTGAGCTAGCATATGCCCTTCTGGGTCTACCCCCAGTGATCTGCCCCTTCCAGCCAGGCACTCCCCCCGAACAGTGCTTGCTTCTGTAGGGACATTCTAGATCCAAACCGTAACATTCCACCCCTGACCTCCAAAAGAGTCATGCCCGTTTCCTTATGTGAGATGCATTCAATCCTTCTGTAAGAGTTACCAAAGTCTTAGCAGTTCCAGGACTACTAGGAAGTCCCACATCCAACATCTCTGAGACGCCAGGCAAACTTTTAGTTGTGAGCCCCTGTGAAAATCAAAGAAAAGTTAAACACAACATATAGTAGGACAGAGTAAACATTCCCATTCTGAAAGGAAAGAATAGGAAGATAAAAAGCAATCAGACAAAAATAAGTTCTAAATTCAGCAGGGAGCAGATTAAATCTGTGTCTAGCACTGGTAAACTGGCAAGATGTGAGGTCCAAAGAGCTTAGATGGCCCCACCTGTACAGTATTGCCTCTGGCTGTAATCTCCCTGGCTCCTCCTTTGGGCTAGCTCTGTTCACACAGCCTATAGCCTTTCTCAGTGGACATCCATGTTTCTGGTATCTCCAAATTTCCAAGGTCTCATCTGTATCTTAGGCATCTCCTTCACAACTTCATGCATTTCCCTCCCAGAGGCACACTGCCTGGCTCCCAAGGCTTTACTCTGACATTTGAGTGGAAGCCTCTCTGGTCCCACAACTCTTGTACTCTGCATGCCTGTGAAGTCAACACCGCGTGGGTGTTGCCATCGTTTCCCATTGGCATGAGCAGCATTCTGGCCCCTTTGGAAATCACTGGGGAGGCCTCCTAAGTTCTTAGATGGCTGAACTCCAGCGAACAATTGTTTTCTTTGGCCCTACAGGATGCCCTGGGATACTCTTCTCAGAACAAGGTCCTTTGTCTTTTCACCCTTAAATCAGTAAAGGGTGGAATCTTCCTGATTTTTGAGATGTTTTCAAGTCATTTTTTTTATAATACTGATTCCAAGTACTTCTTTTTAATGTTAATCTCTTTAACAACCACATGCTCTTCTGCAGTTTTCTCCTGCTTCTCAGTGTACAGCTGGCTAAAAGCTGCAAATAATACCGATGAGATAACTTGAATATTGGGCTGTCCTGAGATTTCCTCCACCAGATTAAATAGTCCACTACCCTGAATCTCAGTTTCAGTCAAATTCTCTAGACAAGGACAAAATACCAACACACTTTTTGTCAGAGTATAGCATGCGTGATTTTTAGACCAATTGCCAATAAAGTCCTCTTTCCCGTCTTGAAACTTCTTGAGCCTGGTCTTTACAGTCCACACTTATGTCAGTATCCTGTTCTTTTGAGCTCCAGTCAGAGCCTCCCAAAAAACTTGGCTCAGGGCATTCTGAGGCTTCTCTAGCCAGCATCTTCAAACCTTTCCAAACTCCTCCTGAAAACCAGTTTCATAGGCCTATAAACCACTTTTTAAAGTAAAGTCACAGCAAAGACCCTGTTTCTGGTACCAGTTTCTGTCTTAGTTACTTTCTCATTACTGGGACAGAATACCCAACATATACAACTTAAGGGAGAAAAGATATATTTTAGCTTACAGTTTCAAAAGGCCTCACTCAGCCATTCATGGGCATCCAGTAATGGTGGAAGCACCTGGCAGAGGTTGAGTGGGAGAAAAACACTTTGTGGCATAATAGACAGAAAGTCAAATGAGGGAGGAGGGGCAAACTAGCTTGTACTGTTCCAGGTGCAGCCCCAGGGGTCTGTCCCTTCTGAACAGCCCTTCCTTCCAACAGCTTATGATTCCATAGGTATCTCAGCATCCAAATACTTGAGGTTTTTGGGGACCACTCCAGATCTAAACCGTAGCACCATGTATTGAAGACCTTTGGCCATCAAATGAGGCTGCATTTTTACATTTGTAATTGGTTCAAATGAAATCATTCAATCACTGGTGTGAATTTTAGATCATCATGACCTCACCATCATAAAAATATTAAATGTTGACATAGGCAGTTATATTTTATAGGTTTTTCAGCAGTATCTCTAGTAGAAACACAATGTTCATCAAACTTAAAGATGTTTTTAAAATAATTAAACCTTCAGGACATAGAAGGCTATCTTTACCCCTAAATGGGTTGGATGTTACTGCTAATTCTGACTGAAGTTCAGTACTGTTCATAGTGCCGGTCTAGCTAACATGAAGCAAATAGGATGGGTCATCCCTTATTTCTTGGGAGCCTGTGAACTAAAGAATATTCCATAATGCCTGATCTTCTGAAAGCTCTTAACTTGTTCAGCTTGTTCAAAAAGGTAAATGTCATCTTTCAAGAAAACCAGAAGTGTAGCTGAGGGGGAAGGATGGTGACCTCTTATGTATACGTAGGTCATGGAGTGAGGGGTGTCTGCCACCCCATTTCCTGAAGGAAAGAATGCGGTGTCCCCACGAGCTTCTGGTGTGGCTGCCTGCATAGCTGTCTACCGAGGACTTAGAGGTGTTGGGACTCCAGTTTGAGGTCTGTCACAGCTGTTTCTGGGCATTTCCCTATGTTATGAGAATTAAATGGGCCACAGAACTTCTGAGGTGCCACCATTATTGGAAGTGAATCAAGTGATTATTGCTTTAGGAGTGAAATCCTAGAGAAGTGCCAGAGGGTCACTCACTTGCATGTCCCATCCATCGTCTTTCCTAGAGTTTCAGTGACCCCTCTTAAGAGTCCATAATTCTTCACCTTGTAGGCACCTTCCATCTTCCAGACTTAAGCACCTTTTCTTTTATTTCTTTATGTAATGGTGGATGGAGGAGGTTTCAACTGCTTGAGAAATAATTGAAAATCACTGATAAAGAAGTGACTTTTCAAGGCAGCCCTGATGGTTATTGTGGATTCAGGGATTAACCCCTAATTACGTTCAGCCTGGTTTCCTTCTTCTTTCTAGTTGTTGCAACACAGCATGTTCCAGTGCTGGTGTCTTCATAAAGTTAGCATAGCTGCTTTTTAAAGTCATGGGGCTTTGACTATCAATAAGTGTTTGAAATAAATAGCTTTTGTGGGCTTAGATTTACCTAATTACTCCATGGAATGGACTCAGTGAATTCCATATTGCTGCTGATAGAAGCTATTTCTTTTGTCATCTGAAGTCTGAGCTGTGTGGAAAGAGATTGTACCACAGGCTCTTGTACTGTCTGGCACAGAGTAGAGCATGGGAAGATCCTAAAACAACTTTTTAAGGGAGAGGACAAGAATGTTTGTGAGCTATGAACAGCATCGATCTATAAGAAACCTTTTTTGTAGTCTATACTTTGGTTCTTACCAATTTATCTAGAAGGCTGGGTTTTATTTTGGGCAACAGTGTGGAGTCTGAGAGAATTTGTGATCTTGTAGCCATCTTTATCAGTTTCTCATGTGATATGTCACTATACTGGCAGATCAGTGAAGTTGAATTTCAGGAAGCAACAGAATAACCTAATTGTGATCATGTTGAGAACAGCCCATTCCTTATGAAAAATCCATAGGTGCAGGTGGTGCTGTGAGTTAGGGATTTTTTTGCAATGGGTTGGGAAGTGCAGTTCTGGTTTAGGCCTGAACCAGCTCCAGTCTACCATGGTTCAGTAGAGGGCGTGTGCTAAGCAAGGCTTTTGCTTGGTTTTCCGAATCAATGCTCAGCTTGTAGAAGAGCTCCTATTGGGAGGTCTGGAGCATGCTGAAGGCATTCTCTGTTCTTAAAGAATGACCTGCCTCTTGAAGCAGCTTTATAGACTGAGAGAAGGAGGTGGAAAAGGTAAGGATGCTGGGCAGGACAAGCTCCCCTTCCGTCTAAATATGCCACCTTCTTTCCAGGACCCATCGTCATCCACACAGATGAGGCAAGTTCTGAAGTGTTGTACCCCAACTACCAAAACTGCTGGGGTCTGCGGCAGAGAACAAGGTAACCATCCTCTTTTGGGTTCTTGCTTGCTTATCGGCGCTAACGACCTTTTCTCACCTTTGCTAGCAGACCGTGCCTGCGCTGAGGGCCCATTCAGGTTTACTCACTGGTAGATGCGGGATGGGGCCTTGAATTATGCTCAGATGTGACTTCAGCCATCTGGAAAGTGGCGCCATTCACAGTGGTAGGCTCCTAGTGAAGGTACAGGAAGCGTGGGCAAAACCACTCTGGCTTGGAGAAAGGACTGCACAGCCGTGGCTGGGGCTTTGCCTCGAAGCATGCCCTTCCAACCACTATGGACTCCTGCGTGGCGCAGATGAGGAAATCATGGGTTAAGTAAGACATAACCTAGCCAGTCATCCTACGACTTCAGAGACTTCCCTTCTTTTACCAACATGCTGGCATGTACAGTGGCCTGATTTAGGCTGATGGTACGGTTAGTTCGCAAGTATTTCTTGGCTGCACTAAGGCTCTATAATGTAAGGGGTGTGATTGAAAAATATGGTGTGCATGTAAGTAAAAAAATTATTATAGTGAAAGCCACGTTGAATACTTCTAGCTAAAGCACACTTGCCCCAAAGTTCTTGCCGCTTTCTTAGGCAATTCTGGAAGCCCTTTTCTGTATGTCTTTAGTTGCAGTGTTGTGGCTGTCTTGATGTGCTGCATTAATTCAACTCTGATGGTCATTTTGGCTTTGGAGAAGAACCAGAAATTACATAGTGACAGATTGGAGAATGGCATGGATGAGAAGAACACACTCTAATGTTTTTATGATCATGCCTTTTCATTATAAAGACATTCATAAAAGAAGAACTTCAGGGCTGCTTCAGAAAGTAGCAAGAAGTATGAGATTAGTGTACTCACAGCTAGGGACAGTATTTTGAGGGAGATTAATGGCAGTGTGTCTTTTAGTATAATAAATTTTAAAAAATTTATAAGCAGTCACTGTATTTTTTGATTACTGTATGTTCCACAGAAGAAAGAGAATGTTGTTTTAATTATATGTAGGCTGTGATTGTTTTGTGCATAATAGAGTAGGGTTTGGAAACTCTATCTAGCCTTTTGTTTTAGTCCTGAGTCTTGCTAACTTATTTTTTCATAATTCATTTGACTTCTCTTTTTCCCCATTTTATTGGTATGTATATATGTGATACATAATGCTTACATTGAACTTGAGTATTTTGTGCAAATATACATTTGACCTCCTGAAGCCTTAATTTACTTATCTGTAAAATAGGGATGATACAGCTAACCCCACTGGGTTGTGAGGATTCAGTGAGATCTCAAATGTTGAACAAAACATATTTTTGTAAAGTGTTGGTCACTATACTATACACGGAATTCCTTTTCTATTTTGACAGAGTCCGGAAGGAGGCTGCTGCTTTGCAACCCAAGATCTCAGAGGATTTGAAGAAGGTGAAGGAAGGGATAGGAGTTGACAGTAGTGACGAATTGGACTTTCTCATTCTCCTAGACAATGTGGCTGCTGAGCAGGTGGGATGATAGTTTTCGCTGGGCCTTAAGATTAGAGTCCATAGGGCGGGCACTGTACTGAGAAGTGGGTGGAGATACCCTGGTTTGCGGGCAGTTGTGGTAGGACTTGAAGAGGGGATGGAACTAGAGACTGAGGGACATGAAGCAATGAAGGAAGGATCGGAACTGTCAGGAAGGTCTCCTCGCTCAGGAACACAGACATTTAACTTTAGATTAGTTTCTTGAAGTGGATCCCATACTAGGGGTGGAATCCAGGGCCTTTGCACTGAACTGCATCCCCAGCTCATTTTTTAATTTTTGGAACAGGGTCTTGCAAAATTGCCTAGGCTGGGCTTGAACTTGTCATCCTCTGGTCTCAGCCTCCCAGAGGACCAGGATTACAGGCATGTGCTACCAAGCCCAGCTATAGAGTTCATCCTCCCTCCCCTTTCTCTCCCTTCAGAATCCTCCAAGTCATATGTTTGAGATTGCAGGCATGATTGGTGGTGGTGGGGGGGTGGGGAGTGGTGACTAGGGTCTAAACATTTTGGAATCCCTATTATATCAATTTTTGGAGAATCTATACACATTCATATTTGAAAATCTAAAATACCTGTAATCT
Source organism: Ctenodactylus gundi (assembly GCA_004027205.1). Lineage (NCBI taxonomy): Eukaryota > Metazoa > Chordata > Mammalia > Rodentia > Ctenodactylidae > Ctenodactylus > Ctenodactylus gundi. Next base: position 225,782 of record PVKB01002065.1, on the reverse strand, counting down.
AATTAATCTCATAACTGCTTTCCTCAAGCTAATTTAGACATAGAATCTTTTTTTATATAATCAGTCTATGAAGAAGATTACACAAGGGAAAATACTCCTCTAGATTCAAATGCAGGATACCTGGAGGCAGGGTAGGCAGTGTGCCTCCTTCCTTCTCTTGCAGCAATGATAGCATGCTCAGAATATGTAAATGCACCTTGTGCTGTGAGTAAATAGTTTCTGTAATACTGCGGGAATTCATATGTAGTATTTGTATGCATACTTAGAAATTATTTTAAGGAAAGTGAAAGCCAAGTAGAGATAAATGAATTCCTTGCCTTGTATTTTTTTTTAAGTTAAAAAAGCCCAAGTAGGGGGACTAGTGGTGTGACTCGGTAGTAGAGCACTTGCTTAACATGTAAGAGGCCCTGAATTTGATCCCCAATACAGAAACAAAACAAAACCCCCAAGACTAAACAGCTGAATTTTAGAGTGAATTGGAATCATCAGAAAGGGAAGAAAAACAATTAGCAGCATTCTGGACCTTCAGGGAACAAGGAATGCATAGGTTCAGAAGGGCTTTGGGAGCACAGCTTTGTGAGCTATGCGGGCCCTTGCCAGACAGACAGGCCCCTGCAGGCTCCGTGGAAGCTGATCAGCTACCAGCCTATGTAGGTGAGAAGCATTTCTGTCTAAAACTGTGCCTGTGGCCCTTTCAGGTGCACAGCCTCCCAAGCTGCCCCATGCTGAAGAGATTTGCACAGGTGATTGAACAGAGAGCTGTGGACACAGCCTTGTACATTCTGCAGCAGGGAGACAGGTGAGATGCCTCTTTAGCGACTGGCGTGCCATCGTGGTCGATCGAATCTGTAAGGGTGTGGGGACAAGGGTTCATCCAGTCTGCACACCTGCCTGTTGGCAGCGCCATGTGTGAGGAAGCCGAAACAGTCCCACGGCACTGGTCCCCTAACAGGCTGTCGGTCCTTATACGTCGGTGTTAGCTGCCTGTCAGTAGCTGGGATGGAACACCCAACACCCACAACTTAAGGAAGGAAAGGTTCAGGAGTCCTCACACACTGCATGCACCCATGGCCAGCAGTGGTGGAAGCATGTGGCGGAGGTCTAGGCCCAGAAACGCTCTTCATGGGACTTCATGGGATGGGACACAGACAGCCAAGTGAGGAGGGGCGGAGCTGGTGTGCACCCTCCCAGCCCAGCCCCGCCTCCCATCTTCTACAACGTCCAGATGCATCAGGCTTTTGTTGGACTGTTGGACGTTCCAGCTCCAAACCAAAGCAGCTTCTAAGCTGCAGCTGGTGACCTAGTGCCTGCATCTCCTGATACAGAGCCAGGAGCCACCACTTTGCTGAATGTCTCCTAATCACTCACTTGCTCCTTTTGCTTTAAGATTCAAAGGATTTGAGTAGGGTGAGCTTAAGAAAAAATAATTATTTCTTACTTTATTCATCATATTAGAATTTATAAATCAATTTCAAATTTCTCTGTATGCAATAGATGTCATTATCTCTGGCTTTGTGGTTAAAGAAAGTAGGGCTGAGAGAGATTGGCTACTTGGCCTGGACTCAGCAAGCAGAAGAGGCAGAACTTGTACCCAAATCCTGAAAGAACAATCGTGCATTTTCTCAGTCAGTCAGTATTTCAGGTTCTGCTTTTCAACTATCAAAATGAAGGATTTGTTTCTTAGTGTGTTTTTTTTTTTTTTTTTGAGATAGGATCTTGCTCTGTAGCACAGGCTGGTCCTGAACTCACTGTGTAGTCTAGGTTGCCCTCAAACTCAATGGCAGTTCTCCTGCCTCACCCTTCCAAGTACTGGGATTACAGGTATACACCAACATGCCTGGCTGTGTGGTGCTGGGGAATTGAACTCAGGGCCTTGTGTTTGTTATGGATGCTCAGTAACCACTGTGCTATTTCGCCAGCCTTCCTAGCAAATTTCTGAAACTTCCTTTTTCTAATCTGTAAGTGTATTTTGCTTGTACTCAGAACAGGTGGCTTGGGAGAGGGGGAAGATGGGAAATAGAGGGCTAGTTCTGGGAAAACAGGATTGGGTATTGGAAGAACATCTCACGTTTCAAGAATTTGCATGGTCTGTTGAATAAGAATAAGAGCCCCCACTGCACTGGCTCAGGGTCAGTGTGTCCACTGGTGCCCTAGCCTCAGGCATCCAGTAGGTGCCTGCCAAGCCTCTCGGCTTGCGGCTACTCTCCGGACCTTGCCAGCTCCCTTGTGAAGTAGCTCAGGTCGGATCCAAACTGTCACATACTGTCTTTTCTTTCACCAGATGACATGTACACACATTCAGTTATCTTTTCATGCCATCTCTCTTGTTGCCACTACTCACCTCTGCCCTTGTAACCTGAGTCGGCTGCAGTGTCCCAACAAATGGGCATGACTGGGTGCCACTCAAATTTTATTTACAAGAGTAGGCAGGCAGGTCGCATTTGACCATATCATAGTTTGCTTTCTCCTGGTCTGTTGTCTTTCTCTTTCCGCTTTGCTGCGTTTTGTAAAATGAATGTTCCTTCAAAGACAAACAGTTACAACTTCGTAGTCCGACTTGCAACTTGGCTTGGCCAGTACGCATTCTTCTGGAAGGTGTGTGTCACAGTGTTGGTGTCTACTCTCCGTCCTTTGCCTTAACGTTCCTTGAGTTATACAGATGGCAGTTTACCCAGTCGTTATGTAATACATGACAAACTTGTTTTCTTTTTTAGTGATTGGGTTCTAGAAGTTCTGGGAAAGGTACTGTATTTTGTTTTGTTTTTGCCTCTGATAAAAAACGAGAGACCCACACTTACCCTACTCCTTTTTGGCAGTTGCCAGCCCCATTTTCCTTATCTGTCACTGTGAGAGGACATGCTTTGAGTCACAGGAGTCACCTTGTGATTGTGAAGTGACAAGCCTAAAAATGTGAGTGGTGGAGCCACAGCACCAACCCTGGAAGCACTGCTGCTGAGCCTCTTGTTAAGTCAGACAGATAAGACATAAATAGGAAATACCTTTGTGATTAAACTTGAAAAGAAGGAGTGCTGCTACACAGGAAACATAACTTAGGATTGTCCTGATTGCCTCTTCTTAGGGGCCCTTGGAGCTCCTGGAAGTAATTATTCTCATCCTTCCTGTCTGTGTCCTTCTATTTTTCAAAGCTTAGTTCTTCATAATTTATCTCAGTGACTGCTCCCGCTTCTCCCCGCCCTTTGCATCTCAGCTGCATCTTAGCAGGTCTGTATCCTAGGATGCTTTGTCAGAAGCCTTTGTTCACAGAGCCCTCAAACTCGCCATCACCGTTTCTCTCTTTCCTGCCCTTTGCCATCTCTCCTGGACTTCTTTTCTTTTTCTCACCTCCGTCTGACCTCGCTCTTGAAGCTCTAGGAGACAGAACTAGCTCTGTCGCCTGAGTGGTGAGTCCCTGCTAGGATCTTAAGTGCTGTTTGACTTTCACAGGGAAAGTCTGCAGATGGCAGTGGGCCCATTCCTGCACCTCCTGGAGAACAATCTGCTAAAGGCTGTGGACCCTACCACTCCGCCCGGCAAGGCCAGGTACGTGGCACTGTTTATGGAGCTGACAGCAGTAGGTGTCTCTGGCTACAGGGAGGGGCCCTTGTGGGTGCAGGAACTGGTCAGTGACTACAGGTGAATGTTTAAGAGGCTACAAGTCCCAAAGAATTTTATACTCTTTTCACCTTATATGTTAGTTCTGTACTTTAGTCAAAAAGAGCTCTAAACCTATTTTTCCATTTTTTTAACCAATTGATCATGTCAGAAAGATAAGGTTAAAATCATACTGATTTGATATTTTAAAAGTTAAGAAAAAGATAATTGCTTAGTAGATTGTTTAGTTAGAATGCCTTCAGCCAGTGTACAGTATTGGCCTTCCTGTCACTGGAACATAGCACCATTGCCCACACTTTAAAGGAGAGATTTAATTTGGCTTATGGTTCAGGAAATTCAGTCCACGATGGGCAGACTCCAAGGCAGAAGCATCAGGTTGGCAGGACATTGCAGTGCAAAGAGTTTAGTTCATGGCTACTGTGAAGAATAAGGCACTGTGCTGGAGCGGAGGAGGCAAGAGATCAGGTACCCACAGTCATGCCTTCATGACCTACTTGGACACATGCAGACTTGTGTTCCACCAATTCCTTGAGTGGATCCCACAGCCAATGTAGTTGATTCTGTCAAGCTTAACTGCTGTGATAGGCTATCTGTACAGCATTTTAAGACATTGAAAATATGTCTTCAGCTTCTGTTGCTACATTTTTTTCAGTGCTGGAGAATTGAACCCAGAGCTTCTTTAAGATATACCTTCAGCACAATACCCCTTTATTTTTAAGACAGAAACTAACTTGCTAAGTTACCCAGTTTGGTCTCATTGTCACTTTTGTAATAGCCTGAAACTTCAGGTTAGGTGCACAGATTTGGGTTATTATGTGACCTGAGCACCTACTAAACAAAGGATGGTCTTGACAAGCAGGTTTCCTGTCATCTGACCCATGGTAAGTTCTGATGCCCCTGCTGGACCTGCTGAGGTGGAATCTTCATTTTATCAGATTCCTCAGGTAATCTGCCTGCACCCTAAGATTGGAGAAACACTGCTATATGCGACCTTCCTGAGAGAAAGAGATTACTCATAGCTGGAAGCTCTCGATGAGTGTGGGACACCGAGTTGAAACAGAAACATTCAGGATTTATAATGGCAGATCACGTGGATGCCCTTTCCTGTCCTTCACCTGAAGTATCTGAACATTTCTTGCTCCCTTTTCCCACCTTGCCATTCTCTACCTTGTACCTGAAGAGTACTATAGGATCCAGTGCTAGTCTTTTGAGTTGGAGTCAATAAATAAAATACTTGATCCTTCCCAAGAGACAGATAGTGGCATAAGATTAAATTAAAATGCACCTTTGTTACTGGTTAAAACCATTTGAAGAATGTCTTGAGGGTCAAACAGGCATATTAATATCCCTTTGAAATAAACTTAATTCTTCCAAACGGCACGCTTCTCAACAGTGAGCACTAAAACTGCCCCACTAAACTCATCATGGCTGAGAGTAGGAAGAGAATTTGCCACGGGCTGGCAGGATCTAGAGGAAAGGGGTGTAGGGACTGAGCCACATGTTCTTGTTATCGTCCTTGGAACTCTCCAGAAGGATTGACTAAGTGGGAAGGAGGTGGCAAGAAGAATCACTCCAGTGAGATCCTGCTCAGGAAAGCATTAAGAATAAAAATCAGGGTTCTTCCCTCCATGTCTTTCAAAGGAGTTTCATACAGTACTCAGTTATAGTAATTTCTAGATGTTTCCTGGTTTCTGAAGCAAGTGTTGTTGCTTACTCAAGAGTTAGGCAGCGTTTTGGCCTCCAGAGTCCTGAGTAAAGAATTGTTGAGAACTGTTTCCTTGTTGCAGAAAGCTGTATCTCTATGCAACTCATGATGTGACCCTCATGCCTCTCTTACTGGTCCTGGGCACTTATGACCACAAATGGCCTCCATTTGCTGTTGACCTGATCATAGAACTCTACCAACACCAAGAGTCTAAGGAATGGTTTGTACAGCTTTATTACCATGGAGAGGTAAGACCTTTTGAGCTTGAGTGGCGACTGTGGGATGCCCTTATTCCCACTCAGCTGGCTTGGCACCAGATCTTCATCTTCAGGCCCAGTGGAGTCTTCATTGGTACCTCTGCCCTCTGAATTGTTTTCTGTCTTTTCTTCTTTTAAAATTTACACATCATTTCCCTTTCCCCTTTCTTCCTCTTACCACCCCCTTCCTTTTCTCATTCCACAAGATCTATCTTTCCTTCCTTCTGTATCTCTTACATTTTCATAGTTTGATTTTCTCGTATTAGAGAAACCATATGATATTTAACTTTCTGGGTCTGATTTCTTTCCCTGGGCATAATGTTATACTGTTCTCAAGATGCATCCATCCATTTTCCTGCAAATGACTCAAATTTGTCATTCTTAATGGCAGAGTAATACTCCATTGTCTGTATATATCAAATCTTTTTTATCTAGTCATCTCTGCTCAGGCATATTGGCATCTTCCAAGATTTGGCTATTATAAATTGTGCTGCTATAAACAAGGGTATGCACGTATCACTATAGTATGATGACTAGCTCTTTTGGGAAGATACCCAGAAGAGGTATAGCTGTGTCAAGTGGAATGTCAGTTTTCATTTTTCCGCAGAATCTCCATACTGCTTTCCATGATGGTTGTACCAGTTTACTGTCCCACCTGTAATATAGGAAGATTCCTTTTTGTTTACAGCCTCGCCACCACTTGTTTTTTGAGTTCTTAATCATAACCATTCTTACTGGCATTAGATGGAATCTCAGTGTTGTTTTAATGTGCGTTTTTCTGATGGATAAAAATGTTGAACATTTTTTCATGTATTTGTTGGCTATTGGGTCTTCTGAGAACTGTTTATTTATTTTAGATTCCCATTTTTTGATTGGGTCCTTTAATTTAGAAGATCTACTTTTTTTCAATTCTTTGTACATTCTTGATAATAGTCCTCTGTCAGAAGAGTACCTGGCAAATATTTTTTCTCTTTCTGTAGTGCTTTCTTCACTCTGTTGATTTCTTCCTTTGCCGTGCAGAAGCTTTTTAATTTCACATTTGTCAATTCTTTGTATTATCTCTTGTGCTTTGGGTTTTTTATTGAGAAAGCCCTTGCCTGTGCCTTAAGTCTTCAAGGGTTTTGCCTACTTTTTTCTTCCAACAAATTCAGTGTTTCCATTTTAATGTCTGAGTGTGTGATTCATTTTTATTTGATTTTAGTGCATTGTGAAAGTTGTGGGTCTGGTTTCAATCTTCTGCATGTGGTTGGCCAGTTTTCCCGGCACCGTTTGTTAAAGGGGCTGCCTTCACTGCAGTGTGTATTTTTAGCCCCTTTGTCGAAGACCAGATGGCTGAGGGTACTTGGGGATGTTTGGACATCCTCAGTTCTATTGCATTGATCCCCCTGTCTGTGTTTGTGCCAGTAGCTTGTCATTTTTATCGCTGTTCCTGTGTAACATAATTTGATATATCTTGTATCACGATGCGTCCTGCTTTGTTGTTGTTGCTTAAGACTGTTTCGACTATTCTGCACTGCTTGTGGTTTCATATAAATTTTCAGGTCATTTTTTCTAGTTCTGTAAAAAATACTGCTGGTATCTTGATTGGGATTGCATTGAATATATTTCAGTTTAGGTAGTATGGCCATTTTGACAATGTTGATTCTACCTATCCAAGAGCGAGGGATGTCTTTCCATTTCCTAAAATTCTCTTTAATTTTTTTTCAGAGTATGATAGTTCTCAGTATAGAATTTCTTTATTTGTTTTGTTAGGTTGATTCATAGGTATTTAATTTTCTTTGAGGTGACTGAATGAGATTGTTTCTCTAATCTCTTTCTGTGTTTTCATTGTTGCTGTAGAGGAATACTACTGATTTTTGTGTACTGATTTTATATCTTGCAACTTGGCTGAATTTGTTTATTGGGTCTAGGAGTCTTCTGGTAGAGTTTTTTGGGTCCTCTGTGTACAGGACCGTGTCATCTGCAAATAAGGATAGCTTGGCTTCTTCCTGTGCTGTGCATACTCACTTCATTCCAGTCTGCGGCCTGATTGCTTCCTCTAAGGTCTCAAGCGCAAATAGAATGGGTGAGGGTGGACACTTGCCTTGTTCCTGATTTGAAGGAAGTGCTTTCAGTTTTTCCTTATTTAGGATGATGTTAGCAGTAAGATTGTCATAAATTGCTTTTATTAGCTTGAGATAGGGTCCTTCTATATCTCTTTTCATTAGAGTTTTGATCCAGAAGAGATGTTGTTATTTCTACATCTTTTGAGATGATCATGTGATTTTTGTTCTTGCTTTTGTTGTGGTGATGTATTACATTAAATGATTAGTATATGTTGAACCAGCCTTGTATCCCTGGAGTGAAGCCAACTGGGTCGGGGTGTATGATCTTTTTAATAATTTGTTGCATTTTGTTTGCAATTATCTTATTGAGGATATTTACATCTGTATTCATTAAAGAAATTGGCCCATTTTTTTTTTCTTTTTTGGGTCCTTATATGGTTTAGGGATCAAAATGATAGCTGCTTATAGGAAGGAATTGGGCAGTATTCCCTCTTTTTCAGTTTTATGGAAGAGTTTAAGGCGCAGTGACACTAGCTTTCCCCTAAAGTTTTAATAAAATTCTGCAGTCCATTAGGTCCTGGGCTTTTCTTTGTTGGTAGATCCTTTATTACTGCCCCAATTTTATCCCTGGTTTTAGCTTTATTCAGGGTTCCTTTATCTTCTTGGTTCAATTTTGGTATATCACATGTGTCAAGGAATTTACCCATTTCTTCTGAATAGGTGAAATAGTTGGAGTATAGTTTTTCAAAATATTTTCTTGTAGTTCTCTGGATTTCAACAGTGTCTGTTGTGATTTCATCTTTTTCATTTGTGATTGCATTGATGTGAACTTTTATTTTCCTCTTTTAGTGAATTTGCCTAAATTTTATCAGTCTTATTTATCTTCTTGAAGCATCAACTCTGATTCATTGATCTATTCTGTTGATTTTTTGTTTCAATTTCATTGATCTCTGCTCTGATTCTTATAATTTCCTTCCCTTCCCTTTGAATTTGCCTTGTTCTTGTTACTCAAGGACTTTGTAACCTGCATCATTAGATTGTTAATTTGGGATTCCTCTGGTTTTTTTCGTATGTGTACTCATAGCTATAAATTTTCCTCATACTACTTCTTTCATTGTTTCCCAGATTCTGATATGATGAGCTTCCTTTGTCATTTGACTTTAAGAAATTCTTGATTTCTTACTTGTTCAATAATGTATCAATCTCCATTGTGTAAATGGTTTCTGCAGTTACCCTTGCTATTGATTTCTAGTTTTATTCCACTATGGTCTGAGTGTATGCAAGGAACGATTTCAATTCTCTTATATTTATATAAGCATGTCTTAGGTCCAATGATATGGTCTATTTTGGAAAAAATCCTGTGTGCTGCTGACAAAAAGGTATATTCTTTTGATATTGGTTAGAAGAGTTTATAGATGTCTGTTAAGTCCATTTGCTCTATGATGTGATTTAACACTGTTTCTTTGTTGATTCTTTTTTTAATTGATCTGTTTGTGAGAGTGGGGTATTGAAGTCCCCCCTGTATGATTGTGTTGGGGCCTATTTGGCCCTTCATGCCCAATAGTTTCTCTTGTGTGTAACTGGGTGCACCTACCTGGAGTGCATAATGTTTGTAATTGTGAGCTCTTCTTGCTGGGTTGTCCCTTTTACCAGTATATAGTGACAATCTTTGTCTCTTCTCATCTGGTTTGGTTTGTAGTCTGCAGCGTCTGAGAAGAGCGTAGCTCCTTCTGCTGTTGCCAAGCTTCAGTAGCATGTAGTGTTAGTTTCCAGCCTTTTACCTTCAGAGTCTATCTGTGCTTCATTGTGGGTGAAGTGTGTCTCTGACAGAGAACGAATGGTTGGGTTTCTGCCAGTCTGTGTCTTTTGGTGAGTTGCAATGATTGCACTGAGAGCAATTATTGTAAGATTTTTACTGAATCCTCTCATTGTCCTGTTATTCTGTTATTGGTTCTTTGCGCTTTCTTTTTGTTGCACTTTCTCTTTAGATGTTTTCTGTCCTCTGTGTTCTTTGGTGCTGCTTGTCTCTCTGTCTCACTTTAAGTTTCCCTCAAGTATTTTCTGCAGTGCTAGGGTAGTGGTCACAGATTTCTTTAGGGATTCTTGGTCATGAAAATTTTTTACTTATCCTTCAATTTTCAGGGCTAATTTTGCTGGATACAGCCACCTCGGTTGGCACTTGTCTTTCAGTGCTTGAAAGATTTCCAAGCTTTGGTGGCTTTTAAAGTTTGCACTGAGAAATCTGCAGTGATTTGAGTGGTTTGCCTTGGTAAAATAATGTTTGTTTTTTTCTTGCTGATTAATATTCTCTCTTAATGATGTATTTCTAAGGTTTTGATTATGATATGTCATGGCAAGTTTCTTTGCTTGTTGAGGTTATTTGGTGTTCTATAAGCTTTTTGTACCTGAATATTAATTTCTTTTCCTAGGTTTGGGAAGTTTTCTTGCATGGTTTGAGTGAATAAATTTTTTGTACTTTTGGTGCTGTCTTCTGCTTTTTCTCCCACACCCATAATTCTGAGGTTGGTTCTCTTTGAATCATCTCTCAGCTGCTGCATCCAGCTACTTTACTCATTTCTAATTTTGGAGTCATACCTAATTACAGCGTTTGTTTCCTCATTGTCTTCAAGGTCTGAAAATTTGTCTTCGTGGTGTTCAAGTCTACTTCCCCTGCTTTCAAATGAATTTTTCATATCCTTAGTTTCACCTAGATTTCTTTTCACAGTTTCTACTTCTTTGTCAGAATGTTTCTTAATATCTTGCATTTCCTTACTTACCTCAGGTAACTTATTTGAGACTTCTCTATGCTCTTTTTATCCATTAGGACCAGTATTTATTTAGTAAATTCTTCTTTAAGCTCACTGGTCATTGCTTGCATGTCTTTGAGAATATCTTGCTTGAACTGACTTTAAAGTTATTTGCTTTTTGATTTCCTTCTCTATGAGTTCCACTAATTCAGGGCCTCTGACATTAGTTTCTGGGGTCTCAGGCATCTCTGGGGGTGTCCTGTTGCCTGTCTTCTACCCATGTTTCTATTGTTGAGGGACTTCACTTTAGAGGACTAGCTGAGAGGTTTCTGTGAATGGGTATGAGGGTGTGTGCAGAGGAGCCGAAAGTCCTCTGAGTTCTGTGCTGGGAATAGCAGTGAGGGAGGACTTAACAGTCCAATGGTCTCTGAGGTGTCTTAATAGTACCCAGCCCCCTCAGCAAAGCTCTCCTGCCTGTCTTGGCATCCCTCTCTCAAGGGCTGACTGTCTTCTGAGATACTGTCCACACTACCTAAGGCATTCAGGAGGTCAGTGACCTTTCTCTTCTCTCAACTGTTTCTTGTGCCAGTTTCTTCCTAGGCACACTTTACGAGTGACTCCAAAAATCCTGATGTGCCTATCTGAGCCTTTTACTCTAAACAGTTCATGCGTAGGTTCTGTTTTTAAAAATTGCTCCTGCCTGTGCATCACTGCCTGTTACGGCTTCCAAGTGCTGCTTCTCCCAAGCTGGTCTAGGTTCTGGGAGGCCTTTTCTAGGGGAAGCTCATAGTGCATTTGCAGTTTTCACTCCCCACAGTCTTGTTTCTGGAGGCTGGGGCTACCAGCTGCTATCAATTCCCACTTCTCTTGGATCCATGCTTACTTTAGTCTGAGGTTCTGGACTTCCTGGGCTACTGTTGTCTCTGCTTCCAGCGTATCTTAGGTACTTCTGACTTTCCTGTGGTCTCCTTTCAGTTGTTGGGGTGCTCCTTCCTCTCCTACCTATGTTGAACAGGCAGTTTTTAACTATTATCTTGACTTCTTAAGTGAGTCCCCGAGGAGACATTTAGCAGCTTTTTACTGGGCTGCCATCTTGCCCAGAAATTGCCTTCTGAATTGTATAAGGTGACTCACTCCTGTGGCCAGGAGTGGAACAGAATTTGGCATGTGGTGGCAGGGTGTGACTTGGTTCATATTCCACCTGTTACAGACTTCTAGGAGCAGAACTTCCCTCCTGCTTTTCTGTTGAGTATCTCTGTCAAGTTATTGTGAGATCCGTTTTGAAAATTAATGATGGCATCTGTGGGAAGTGACTCATCCTGTCAGCGTTCTTTTTGGTTTTGGTGCTTCATCACTGTTGATGCCCAGGGACGATTCCAGGGGACTCCCAGTGGTTAGGGTCTTTAGCTTCCCAGATCAGGGGTCTATCATGTGTCTTCCTAATCAGTTCAACAGATATTTCTTTCTTTTTCTGACACTTTTCTTTGAGGAAGTACATACTGCAAAGTCATTTACATGTTGATTACATACAGCTTGGGGAATTGGTGCCCATATATATCAGTTTTTGACTCCCACCCTTCTTTCTCCTACCCCATTTCACCCATCTCCTACCCTCAGGATTTTTCCTTGTCTCCAAGCTACCTCTTTATTTTCTACCCTGTCTCTTAATCATGTTTTTTAGGTGTTTATCTTTTGGCAGTCTCATACAGGAGTACCACCCAACATTTTAATCTTTTCGGCTAAGTGTTGACTCAGGGTGCCCCCATTTTCTTTCAGATTCCTCAAATCTGGCTTTCTTTCCATTGTGTATATATACATGTTCTTTGTCCATTTCTCTGTTGATGGGCATGTGGGTTGGCAGACATTTCTTGAATTCCTTTTACCAGCAGAGCATGTGCTTTTATTCTGGAAACTGAACAAGCAGGAGATCTTTGCTGGCCGTTGCGTGTGTGTGCATACCTTGCCGGGGTCGGAGCCCCTCAGGCTGCTAGACTTCACTGAAGATAGTAGAGGGGTGGGGTCTTCAGCTGTCCTCCTGAATTATGTGTCTTCCACAGGAACAGGTGCCACGAGGTTGCCCTGACAAGCTCTGTCCACTGGACACGTTCCTGAACACCATGTCAGTTTACTCTTTAAGCCCAGAAAAATACAACAGACTCTGTTCCCAAGCACAGGAAATGGAAATTGGTAATGAGGAATGACTGATACAAATGAATAAGTTGATTTTTAAATAAAGTGCTCTTACACAATGCCTCTGACCTCATGTTTTTCGGGGGAGAGGGCGAGAGTTCAAGTATTTTAATATAGGGCTAAGAGTATAGCTGAGTGGTTAAAGCACTCTCCTGGCCAAGGGCCAGGCCCTGAGTTTGGGTCCCCAGCACCATATAAACAGGACATGGTGATGCATGCCTGTAATCTCACTCTCAGAAGGCTGAGACAGGAGGATTGCCATAAATTTGAGGCCAGCCTGGGGGTACTCACTGAGTTCAAGACCAGCCTGGGCTACAGAGTGAGATGCTCTCACACATAAAAAAAACTGTTTTAATATAAGGTAAGGATGTTTCCTTCTTGGAGGTATGGTAAAGACTGTGAAAGGGAAGAGTGTACTTTGAGACCAAGGGGATGTTTCTCTCTTTTACGGCTTGGTTTCTAAGGTCAGGACATCTGCATATGATTCACGATGGGGCTTTATAGCCCTTTAGAAGTGTGTTGGTTGGGTTCAGTTCTTTGTTTCAATGTTAATGTAACATTTATTGAGCCACCTCCTAAGTAGTGGTTGCTAGAGAGGTGAAAAGGTTCTGCCTTGAAGTTGTTTCATTTCATTGGGAGAGGCAAATAAGTAAGTTGATGATTAAAGTGCACGTTTTATACTCTGCTGAGGTATTCAGGGGTTACTTGGATATGCTGAAGAAATCTGTAGTTTACTTGGCAGTGCTGCAAGAAGCAGTTGAGAACACCATTTGGGGGAGTTCTATGATTACCTGAGTAGAAGGTTAATTAGGTAAGCAAGGAGGAAAGGGTGGTGTGCATATGTAAAGACAAGCGTCAAGGCTAGGGGACTTTGCTAGGTGGCAAGCGCTTCACCTTAACTGGGTTTCAAGGATGCCCCGTAATCGCTCTTTTTTCCTTGTCAACATTCCCATTCTTCTCCAGAATCTATTTAAAATCTTCTCTAATTTCAGTCCACCAGTGCCCTTACCTTTCAGAGACAATGGCCACCGTGTGAAAGCCTCTCTAGTTCCTACCATCTTTATGTTGACAATGTCAGGTCAAGGAGCTCAGGTTTCTTGAGTTCAGGTTTCTTTTCCTTTGAGCTCCAGACAATCATATCTGTTTGGTTGTTGTATTCTATGTCAGAATCAAACTCTGCTCCTCCAGACCTGCTTCTGCTGTGGGCTCCCTATCTGAGTGGAAAACACCTGCACCATCCACCTACTTGGTAAGCCAGGAATTTATTCTTATTTCCTTTGGCTCACATTTGCCTATGCGTAGTTGGTTAAATTCTATCATTTCTATCAGCATCTTTCTTGACTCTAGTCACATCTCTGCATCTTCAGTCTTCAGTATCTTCTCCCCATCCTGTCTGTGCTGATTGCTATATTTCTTATTTCACTAAGAAAGTAAAAGCAATCAAGAAAGCATTCATGTTCTCACTACCAAATCTGCTAACCCAGCTGCACTGGTGCCCACTAGGCCTGCCTGTCCTCTTGTTACTAAGAAGGACTGACCCTGTTCCTGGCCAAGGCCAGCTCTCCAGCTTGGCACTGACTCCTGCAATCACACTTCTTTCTGCGTTGCCAGTTTTCTTACCTTACTGGGTATCCCCATCAGCCTACAAATGTGCTGCACAGTAACAACCTATCCAGAACTTTTTCTCTCCATCTTTGAACATGCCCTTTTCTTCTCTTTACAGCAAAACTCAAGCGTTGTAATCTCTGATTTCTCCTTTCCCATTCTCTCCTGAGCTAGTTATGGCTAGGTAGCCACCCCTACTACTCCCCTACTACGACAGCTCTTACCGGGGCCTTCACATTGAGTTACAACACCAGTCCACATTTATGTTTGATTTTGAGACAGTCTCACAAAGTAGCCCCATAGTGGGTTTGAACTTGCGGGGATTACAGGTCTGTGTCACCAGGCCCAGTTTATACCAAGTTTTGTTTATGGAGTCATTCATTTGTGTTGCCTCCACCTTTTCATCAGAATCATGATCTTCCTGTGGTAGATCCGACTGCCAGTTTTCCATTTTCCTGGGCCGTTTCTCATCAACATTCTTGGAACATTTGTTACATTTGGCTATCTTGGTTTTCCTCTAGTTTCTCAACTTCTCCATTTTTTGCAGAATCTACCCTTGGAGCTTCCCATGGCTTAGTCCTTGGCCTTCTCTTCTACATTTTCTGTGCACTCACTCCCCTGGTGATCTCCAGCAATTATACTTTTCAATATTATTTACACACTGTCTCCTAAACTTAAACTTTCAACTTTAACCTTTCCCCCAGAGTTCACCTCTCATTTCTGTCAGCATCTCTATTTGGATAGTTAAGATATTTAGTATGTATCAAACGAATCATTGCCCACAGTGAGCTGTCAGTTGCATGTTTTAAACCTGCTCTGTCCATGGGTCTTCTCACTTACCCAGCTGCTTGGGACAGAAACTTTGGGATTGCCCTGGAGTTCTGTCCTGCTCTGCAGTCCTTCATCTAACGTTGGTAAACCTTGTTATATCTCTCTTCGCACGACACCCAGGATTAAGCATTTCTCAAGACTTAAGTTGCCACTGCCTTAGTTCCAGCGCCCTCTCTTAGCCAGTTATTGCAGAGGCCTCCTGACCATTCTCCTTGTTTTTGCCCTTTCCTCCCCAGTCTGTTCTCAACACAGGTGTTCCTATTAAAACAGTTTAGAATTTCTGTTCAAAATTCTCCACAAATTTCTCATCTCCAAGTAAGGGTCAGTCATCATACTGGCCCTTCAGGAACTAAGGTGCCTCACTGCACGCTCTCCACAGTAGCCTAATTCTTCCCTTATAGAATCTTTTATTTTAAATTGATAAATAATAATTATATGTATTTATGGGAGATGATGTAGTGTTTTGATGTATGTATGTATTAGAGAATGATTAAATTTAACATTATCAGTCACCTACTTTTTTTTCTAGGTGAAAACTAAAATTTACCTTTTTTTCCGTTTATAGTTTTCATGATTTGAATGCTTATTTCCCCTCCCAATTTTTGTGGAAACTTAGTCCCCAGTGTAACTGTACCGGGGAGTGGGGCCTAACGACAGGCGTTTAGGTTATAAGGGCTCCACTCTCATGAATGAATGAATGAATGAATGCCATTATATAAGGGGCTCACAGAAGTGGACTTTTTCTTTCATACTCTTCTGGTACATGATGCCACAACATTCCTTCTCCAGAGTATGCAGAAAGCCTGGGCCTAAACTTACTAGCATGTTTTGTTTTGTTTTGTTTTGAGACAGGGTCTTTTTCTGTAGTCCAGGCTGACTTCCAGCTCACAATTTGCAGTCCTCCTGCCTCAGGCTCCCAAAGGCTGGATTACAGGCATGCCCAGTTTATGTGCTGCTGGGGAATTGAATTCTCAGGGCTTTACACTTGCTAGGCAAGCGCTCTGTTGGTCTACACTCCCAGTCTTCTTGGCTACTTTGTCTCAGACTTTCTAGCCTCTAGAACTATAAGAGAATGTATTTCTTTTCTATTTTACATTACCAAGTCTGTGATATTCTGTCATAACAGCATAAAACAAAGATTAATAATACTTTATTAATTATAGTCATCATGCTGTGTATTAGATAGCTAATACTATTCCTCTTATCCAGCTGAAACCTCATGCCCTTTGACCAACATCTGCCCTTTCCTGTCCTCCCACCCCTTCTTACTGTTCGTAAAGGTAAGAGTGTGTCAAATAACCCTGAGCGGTGTCCTCACCTCCGCCTCTGTGCACAGGCTGTTTCCCCTGCCTGGAATGATGCCCTAGACATCTGTGTAGTTAACTCCCACTCTTTGTTCAGACCTGAGTTCATTGTCATTTCAAAGAGCCCTCCCCCAACCTGCATTGTAATCCTATGCAAATATCTTAGGCCCTTCCCCTTCCTCTTCCTCTGACCTTTATTATACACTGTGAACTCGTTTTCTGGGATGCATTGTATCCTTCAATTTTTTATGTTAAAGTTCCAACCACTAATAGTTCAGATATATTAAAGAAGTAACTAGGGGCTGGAGGAATGGCTCAGTGGTTAAAGCACTTGCCAAGCAATCACTAAATCAAGTGCTAAGTACCCGAGTTCCATTCCTCAGCACCACATAAATCAGGCATGGTGGCTTATGCCTGTAATCCCAGCACTTAGGAGGCAGAGGCGGGGCAGGAGGATTGCCGTGAGTCCAATGCCAGCCTGAGCTCCATAGTTCAGAACCAGCCTGGACTACAGAGCAAGACCCTGTCTCAAAAAAAAAAAAAAGTAATTAAGGTACATGAGGCCATATGGGTAAGACCTAATCTAGTATGACCAGAATCCTTTAAGAAGAGGAATGTGAGGGCCTGACACAGAGGGAGGGCCCTAGCTAGGCACTGTAGGCAGACAGCTCGCCGTCAGCCAGGGAGAGAGCCGCAGAAGAAGCTGCCCACACTAGCACTGATGTGCTGTTGGGCTCCTGGCCTCCAGCACCGTGAGGAAAGGGGTTTGTAAGCCGCCCAGTATGTGGTGCTTTGTTAGGGCACCTCGGGGAATGGATCCACTGGGCCCTGCATTTTTACGTGGTATTGATCAGTGCTTGATGTCATATACCCGTGTGAGTGTTCATCTCTCTGAATGTGTGTTTCATGAGGGCAGAGGGTCTCATTCTTCTATGGTCCCAGCACTAGAACAGTGCCAAGCATGTGCTGATGCTCATATGTTTGGTTGCTGGAGTAACATATCCTCTTGGTCACTGCTCTGTAGGACCCATGATCATCCTCCTAAATACGGCAGTGGTTCCCAGTGGGTCAGGCCTTTTGTTTTCCATTCCCTGCGCCTGCTCACCTCTCCAGCCTCAGCTCGTACACCTCCAAGGCCAGACAAAATTGGGCTTTAAGAAAAGGAAACCGCTGCTCTGGCTTCTTTAACTTGACACACGTTACTCCATCTCCTGGCCCTGTCTGTCCATGACTGCTGATTTGTGTGTTTGCTTCTGTTTCTGTTTGCTTCTCATTAGGGTATTGTATTTATTGTTGTATGTCTATAGCCAAGTACAAGAAGTAGTGCAAAGTAGGTCTCAGTAAATACATACCTAATAAATCAGTGAATTAACTCGAAGGCTTCCTATGGGCACAGAGATGGCTTCTGCTTACTCCCTCCCCGACACCCTTCCTACCCTTCCTGTTGATAGGAGGAGACCTGGGATGAAGGAAGCCATCAAGGCTTTCTCGGTTCAGATTCTGATCTGTATTTTTCTTTGTGACCCTTGGATAGCTGTTTCTAAGACTGCTTTTCCTCTTACATAAAGCAGAGGAGCTACATGTTCTGAATATTGAGAAAACATAAAGGCCTTCAAATGTTTCTCCTTTATGTCTCTGCCTCGAGCTTCTGATTTTCTTGACTGAAAGGAACCTCTTGGGAAGCTTCTTCCCACCTCTCTGCAGATGGCACCTCCTGGGACAGTGTGCCCGTGCGTACAAGGATCTGGAGTCACATAGCTCCCTCCCAGTTGTATGACGGGGCAAGTCACTTCTATGAGCTTGTTTTCCACCCCAAAAACAGGAATGTTAGTGTTTACCAGCCTGAAAATCTGAAGACGGGAGAGAGATCTAATGGAATGCCATGAGTTCACCTATTCCTGACCATGACTTTCTGTCGTGAATCTTAAGTGATGTTACGTTGAAAGGAGGTTAGAGGGAGATCTTACCTGGGATGGCAAACTAAGAGCCTGTGGGGTTGGAGGAGTGACCACTGCTTTTCACTCGTGCAGCCCCGCTTGTGTGGGATTTGCTTGATGTGTGTTTCACCTGGTGGATATTCCCAGAAGTCCCCTCTCTCTGGCAATCAGTGGTATGAAATGACTGTCATTTGGGCAACACCAGTCACTACTATGTGGTGATTCCCTGGCAGATTTCTTCTGGTTAGTTAAAAAGGATAGTTAAGGAGATAGAAATCTGGAAGGGCCTACCTGGAGAAAGGGAAGGAAAGAGAGTTCCCATGCACCCCCACTCCCAGTCCAAAGGGCACTGATATCAGGTAGGCTGACCTGTTTGTATTTACCACCAGAAACTTAGATCTTTGTAAGAGGCTCCTGGTGCCCCTTTCCTTCAGCTGAAATCCTCTAAGGCACTGCCCATGCAGCTACAAAGGAGGCCAGGAGTTGTTAAGGGCAACTTCTCTGGCTATTATGTGCTCAGAAAGTGTCATTCTTCAGCTTTGAGACTAGAATGATGTATTCTGGGGCTGCTAGGCAAAGTACTGTCCTTTCTGCAGGTGGAGAATTCTCCAGGGAGCCCTCCATGTTCTGCTCTGGCTCTGCCCTCTAGTGGCCAAGGCACCTTGAAGTTGTAACCCTCCCAGCCTTCCCTGTCAGCCGCTAGGAGTCTGGTGGCCCTGGCCTAAGGCCAGCTGCAAAGAGCTGAAAAGACATGTTACTGAATAAAAAGCTGACCTTACTTCTCCTTTCTCCCCACATGGATTGTGAAACGTGCCCTTCCCTGAAGAAACTGGGAGTGAGGTGGAGGTGAGGATGGTGCCATAATCACCATTTCTTGAAAAAGAGAAAAAGGTCCAGATGAATGCCTGAGATCTCTTGGAGTCCTGCACTCTGAGTTCAAATCCTACCTCTCTATATATCATCCGTATAACTTCGGGCACGTCTATCCTGTTAATAAGTGTAGGGCTGAAAGTATATATAGCTCAGTGATAAACTATGTGCTAGCAGGTACGAGGCTGAGGGTTAGATCTTTAACAATGCAAAATGAAGCAAAGTATATATCTGCACTTGTAGAATGAGACTATAATAACTTTACAGAGCATTATCTTAGGAATCCTATAGCTTAGGGTGTATTGGTCAGCTTTACCATTGCTATAATACTACACCCAGCATCCCCAACTTAAGGAGAAGAGATTGAATTTAGCTCATGTTTTCAGCCTAGGATTGGCTGGGTCCCAAGCCTAAACATCGTGGCAGGAGGACATGGTAGAACAAGTGTGCTTAATTGGGGTGGGCAGGAAGCAGAGATGGAAACAGCGACAGAGTGGAACCAGCCACACATGGGACCCAGGCTCACGTCTCCATGACCTATCCCAACACATCCAGGAGCAAGCTCTACCAATCTGCTAGGTGCTTCTTAATCCAAAGAAGTTGATCTGTCAGTTGGTTTATCACTGTGTAGAAAGCACTTCCTGAGATGAAAAGTGATATACGGGTGTAGAGTATTGCCCGTATAGTGCCCTAGAAGCTTCCTACGGCTCCTCTCAAGTATTCTTTGGGATCTGTGCTTAGCTAGCGCCTGGGTTTAGATGTATTGCTCACTGTCTTAATCACGTACTCATTTTGAAACAGTACCACATACAGCTTAAGAGGGGAAAGGTTTATTTTAGTTCAGTTTCACAAGGTCTTAGTTCATTCTTGGTCACCTAACAATAGCGAAAGGGTTTGGTGGAGGCATAGCCAGAGAGAAGCTGTTCACAGCATGGTGGAACAGGAAGCCAAGAATGAGAGGAAGGCAGAGCTAGTGTATATCCTTGTGGGTCAAGCCCCAGTGATCCACCCCTTCTGATCAGGCCCTACCCACCAAACACACAAAATCCATAAATAATCCAGAGCATCCAAATGCATGACGCTTTGGTGGACACTCCAGATCTAAGCCATGGCTCCTACCCAGTGGTAAGGTCCTGGTGACCTAAGGATAAGCTATTCCAGGGTTGCTTATGCCATGCGCCATGGTGAAAGAAGCACCCACCTTGCTCTGAGTTGTGGGTCAGGTAACTGAGTTTCAGCTTTACCACTTCTTGGCCCTGTGACCTTGGCCACCTTCCTTAACATTTCAGAGAATCTCTATCGCATGGTAAGGATAATGATGCTGTGTGGGGGGCGAAGTGGGGTGCGGCTGTGGGTTTTAAGTAAAATCACTCTGTGGAGGTGTCTGTAAAATGCTAGCCATTCGGATACTAAATTTGAACCTGTATCCTCTTGAATATGGGGCCTAACTAAACTAGAATTCAGCAGCTACTGTGCGCCCAGAAGCTTGAGTTGCTCTTTGTTGTGTAGAGATTTATGAAGGAGGCAAGTGTGTGATTTAGAGTAAAGATATAGGCAAGGGAAACCAGCAAAAGAAGTGCACTATGAGGTTGGGGCCAGTGTTGGTAGAGTTGTTTATATTCGCAGGAAAATAGTGCATTTTTCTCTGAGGCAGGCTTCTCACAGAGGAAGATGGATCCAAGCAACATGAAAAGTCTCAAAGGTGAGGGAAAGATGTAGGGAAGTAGACTGTGCTGAACCACTGCACAGGACAGTATTCATCAGAGAATTAATTTGGAAGGAAATAGAGTGTGAAATAGTAGTAAGGCTTTAAACTCTAGGCGCCGTGATGTTAGAAATCCCAGCCGTGCTTCCTGCCAAGGCCCAGCCTGGGAGCCGCCTCCAGAAAGCAGCTGGGGGATGCCCGGAGACCACAAATTGCTGAGCTCGGGAGGAACTGATTGAGTGTGTAATTAAGGGGAGGGTTGTATAACACTTGGATAAGTAGAAGTTGATGGGGGTCAAACCAGCAGGGCCTCTGGGCGATGAGAGTAGAGTCCCTGGAGCTGTTAGCAACAGAAGCCAAAGGCATGAAGGTGGATAGCTTACCTGGGCCTTGTGGAGAAAAGCCTGGAAGGGATCGGGGAAGGGAGAGGCCTAAGGATGATTGCTCCTGAGGTCAAAGTGTTCCTAACGTTTCATACCTTAGTGACTGTGTTCTAGGAGGGAGTTAATGTTATGGAGCAATGGGGGAACCCCTGGCAACTTAAGAGAGTGTGAGTTGGCCAAGTTCCCATAGCAGGTTGGAGATTTAATGGATTCTGAATTGTGGTTGTGCATCCAGGGGGTCGGGCTGTATCTGACTGGGAAGGAGCCACCTGGAGTATAAAGGGGCTGTTCTGTGATCCTGTATGGGGGGACCAGGAAATCTTTCATGGAATAATCTTTCACAGTGTATTTGTGGACAGGATGGGTATATGTAGGCTGGACATACAAGGCTTCTTGTCACTGAGCAATTAGTATGTTTACAACAAGTTAATTACTATTTCAAATTTCTAGTATACAAAAGTCCATGTAATAGGCCCTCTGTGTACCTCTCCAACCTCATCACCCAACATACTCCCTTCTGCTGTCCCTGAGACCTGGGAAAGTTGATTCGTATCATTGATATCTCAGATTAAAGACCTCTCTCATCAGTATTTACTTATTTGTGTATGTGTATGTTTAATTTAGTATTTTTTTTTTATTCAAACAAAGTAGAAGCCCAGTATTTAAGTATACAGGCTTGGGGGCCAGACTACTTACTCTGAGGCTCCAACCATTAGTTTGCATGACCTTGAGCAAGAAACAACTTCTCTGTGCTTCAATACACTAAATCTATAAAATGGCAATAATAATAGTATTTTCTGTATAAGATTTTGTGAAATAATAAACATAAAGCATTTAAAACAATGCCTGTCCCATAGGAAGTACTCAGTAAATTTTAACTAAAATTTTGCTGGATACAACAGCATATGCCTATAATTACAGCACTTTGAGGCAGAGGCAGGAGGATCAAAAGTTCAAGTATAGCCTGAGCTATGTAGTTAAACCCTTCCCCAAGGTAGGGGGTGGGGGGGGGGCAGGGAACAAATGTATTATCCTCCTTCACTCTATAATAAGCAGACACCTTTTCTGGTTTGTTCAGTGCTGTGAACAGAGTCTGCCATATATAGGTCATGATCTGGCACATAGTAGAGGCTCAATTTGTATCTGTTGAATGAATTTGACAAATTAATAAAGTAATTCTGTGCTTTGCTCTTCAGTGAGGTATTTCATTATATTTGATAGGCCTCTGTGCTGTTTTTTCAATGATTTGCATAAAAATATAACTGAATAAAGATAAAATGCACATTGTTGCCTTGACCAAAGACATAAAATTAAGAGAAGACCTTTCTAGATGACTGAATGAATGAGCCAGTGGCTGATGACAGGTATCAGATATATTCGTGCTAGTATCGTTTTTGGATAGACAAAATATTATAAGGTAAATTTAATAGAGATAAATGAGGGTTCTAATCTCGAGTCCTCAAATATTAATTGCCCCAAGTTGGATAGAGTTTTAGTGAGCACTTTGTTCAGTGTGAGTCAATAGTATGATACATTTTTCATTTCCAGATGTGCAGTGGCTGGCCTGGTACCTGGCATGAGGACCATGATGGCCATGTCCCACACTGCTCGTCTTAGAGCACACCCAGAAGAGTGTGCTCAGATCTAGTAGTCAGATTTAATAGCAGAGCACAACAAGCTCATCAACTAGAGAAGGACTCTCGAGGAGAAACCCAAGGGGCTGAGGGCGTATCAAACATATCAAATATTGGATTCATATGGGCCCTGAGGGCCACACTAAGACCAGTCCATTCAAGCTACAGGATGTTGACTTGAGAGGAAAATCTTTCAGATAGATCTGAGAAAGGACACATGAAGCTACCTCAGTAGAGTCTTGTTGGCAGTGAATTTAGAGCTCATGTTGGCACTTTGCCAGCGCATTGTAGAGGGTCACACTGAGGCCCACCTCTGCCTACCCCGAGCGCCTGTGGCTCTACTCTGTGGTTCTGTGGCATCCTTCATTCTCTCTGAACAGTTTGAGTCAGGCAGGCTTCATTTTGCTTTTCATACAGCCAGGAACAGGGTTTGGCCCTCTCATTTGATGGTTTTTTAACTTTAAAGGAGAAAGGAGTGCTTGAGAATCCGGTGACCCTAGTATAACCCTATTAAAACGCTGCTCTATCCCCACCTGGTACTGGTAAGGCTTCAGGATTCCAGGGATTAGTAGTGGGAAAACACTTCCATGCTGCTGTCTCTACCGTCCCATCTTTGAATTTCCACTCTAATGCTTTTTTCTACAAGGCTTTTCTTTTCTACTTTTCAGTGCCCAAGAGAGCAGCAAGAAGGTTTTTTGGGTTTCCCTTTTCAAAGAAACACAATTTTGAGCTTTAACTAGAGTCTTCTCACTGCCCTCGAATTGTATTTTGTGAGCTTTTGAATGAGCTCACTAAAGCAGTCTTGTCAGATCTTTGCATTGCAAACTTTGAGGCAACTCTCAAAAGTGCTTTGACAGCTCAGCGCACATGCACATGTGCTACGTGATGTTAGTCTCTCGAAATACCTGTAGCATCCAAATGTGAAGTTCAGAGGGATCGAAGTCAGACACTCAGGGAGAGGTAGAGGCAGCACTGAGCCTCCCACCTTCGACGCTGGGATCAGCCTAGTGTTGTCCCCGTAACTGTTGGGCCGCTCAGAGGGCTCTCACTTCCCTGAGGCTCACTTCTGCCTTGTTGAGATTCTTTTCCTGCCCTCATTATCCGGCCAAGGATGGCAGGCATTCCCTTGTGTCCGCCCTCGCTTGCTCAGTTGCTCCTTCCTTTCTACTTCGTGTGGTATTCCATAGTCTTAAGCTTCTGTGTCTGCTTTCCCTCTAAGCAGCATCGATTTCGCTTGCTTGGCGCTGCTCAGCCTCCCAAGTGTACATTGCTTGGTGTCTCCTTGTCTCTCGGCTCCAAACCCTCCCCACTATACTTACCTTTCCCTTTTTTCTACTTCACCAAACCTGCATTTGGTTTCATCATGTACTCTCCTGCCGTCATTTTTCCACAGCCTTTGGCCCGAGGGCCCGCCTCCTTTCCTTTAAAGTCACTTTTCCCACCCTTGGGATTTCTGCAAATCTCTACTTTCAAAAGGAATTTATTTTTAGTTGTACAGTCAGTCATTTTCTCATCAATTACATGGGGAAAGTAAGCTAGTTATTTTAAAGTTTTATTTGTGCTCGAAGTTTCATTTTCTTTTCCTGGAACTTCTTCCCCCGCAGACTTTGCAATCTCTTATGACGGTTCTTGGTCATCACTTGGTTCTCTGTCCTCTCGTTCTTTCCTCATAGATAGTCCAAACCATTTCACTCGTCCCTCTGCCCTAACTTCCAGCTGCCCAGACACAGATGCCCCATCATCACTCACCTGTTACCACCTCCTCAACCCCAGAAGGCACTTCTCCCCAGCTTCCCTGGTTTTAACTCATGAGGACAGAGGCGTAGGGAATGTGGAGCAGTCAGGAGAGGTGAAAGGGCTTTTAAAATTTGTGTTGTGAGGGGGGGAAAAGTGAAGTAAAAAAACAGGTGCAGGAGCTGCACAATGTCTCCTCATCAACCTACTTAAAAAGTTAAGAATGTCATCGTAAAATGCGTGTTCAATGTGGCTGGGAAGGAGAGGAGCGCCCCAACAACTGAAAGGAGGACAGGAGAAGGTCAGGAATTCTGAAGGAGCATCGAAAGCAGAGGAAAAAATAATCCCAGCCGCCCAGGAAGCCACCGCAGGTCAGCTGCACAAGGCTGGGAGCTCCAGGCAGCTGCGGACAGAGCAAAGCCCACGTGGAGCCCAGAACACCTGGTGGAGCTGGGAGAGGAAGGGTCACCCCACGACTGACAGGAGGGTGCGGGAAGGTCAGAAATCCTGAAGTCATATCGGAAGTGAAGGAAAGTAGCGGCAGACTCGGTGCGGCCCCGAGCTGGCGCCACCTACAGACCCCAGTCGGAGGAAAGCCCGGAGGTCAGAACCTCGGCATGAAGTAAGCACAGACCCGGGAGAAGTGGGAATGGTCAGCAGCTGGTAGCCTCAGCCTCTGAAAAACGAATGTGCAGGTAGTGACTACTACAGACACAGCGTGCACTCCCCCTAGAGACGGCCCCGGGAGCCCAGATCAGAGACAGGGCTCAGCAGCCATCACAGGCAATGACGTCAGCAGGAGCCACTTAAAAAAGAAGGGGAAAAAAGCCGAAGACTGAACCCTTTCGAGTAAAAGAAAGCTCAGAAGAGCACACCAGGGCTTTGGGGTCACCCTTAAACAGTGCCTGGGAAGAAACTGGCACAAGAGGCAGAGAGAGCAGAAAAGAGGGGGAAAGGGCTGCTGTTCTTCTGAAAGGCTCAGTGTAGTGGGCACACCATCGAGGGTGGAGAGCCCTGCCCTGGGGGAGGGAAGCCAGGACAGGTGGAAGAGCTTTGCTGGGGGGCCAGGGGTGAACAAGATAGCACAAAAGGGGGGCCATCACCCTGTCCCTCGCATGCGTGCTGGAGGCTTCCAGGTCACTGTTGGACTGAGCACTAGAAGCATATAGGACCAGAAAAGCCACAGCCCGCCCGCCTGTGTGCCAGAGACATTTGAGACCAGGAGGATCATTGCCCCATCCCTCTTGTGCATGCCAGAGGCTTCCAGGTAGCCACAGTTAGCTGCCCCTTTTCTCCTGCACCGGAGGCATTTGGGACCATCTCCCCATCCCTCCTGCACACACCAGAGGCTTCCAGGTCACCACTTCTCTGCACACCAAAGGCGTCTAGGACTGAGAATTCCATTATCCTGTCCGTCCCACGCACCAGAGGCTTTTAGAGGCTTCCAGGGAATTCCATCACCCCATCAATCCCGAGCTGCAGAGGCTCCCAGAGGCATCTAGGACCGGGCCTTCACCAAACCATTCTTTCCTGAGCACTAGAGACAGCCAGAGATAGCCAGAGACAGCAGGACCACGAGGAAATGTGGTAATATATCTCCTACAAAAAGACCTGCCACCACAGAAAATGATACCAGGGATCCTGAAATGACAGAATCCAAAGGTGAAAAGACAAAAAAGATAACATCTGGGCCCAGAAATACTTTGAATTAAAACAGGAAATGAAACAGATAATGCAAGAGACACGCCATGACATGGCTAAGCTCACAGCAAACATTGAAAAGCAATTAGAGGAGAACAAAGAAGGTAGAAGCCAGAAGATAATGAAGCCAATACAAGAAATTAGAGAACACGACAGAGATATAAAAAATTTAATGTAGATATTCAGGAAGTAAAAAACATACAGGAAATAATAAGCAACCACTTTGAACATTTTCAGAATAGAATGTCAGACCTAGAAGATAAATGATTGAGCTGAAACACACAGGCTGTAAAGAACGCAAAGCAAAAAAGGCAGAAAGTGAATCATTACAATGGCTGATAGATGATTCAGATAGAAACCACCTCAGAATTAACGGGCGTCCAGGAGAAGACTGCGGACAAAACAGAGGCCTAAACATCATGTTCAATGAAGTGATGGAAGAAAATTTCCCAAATCTAAGAAAAGAAATGAACATGGAACTACTGCAGGCATATAAAACACCAAACAGTTTGGATCAGAGGAGATCCTCATCACGACACATCATTAAAATTCTAGAAACCCAACACAAAGAGAAAATACTAAAAGCTGTGAGAGAAAAACAGAAGGTGACCTACAAAGATAAGCCCATCAGGATAACTACAGATTTCTCAACCCAGACTCTAAAAGCAAGGAGATCATGGAACAATGTCATCCAACCACTAAGAGAACACAAATGCCAACCAAGACTACTCTATCCAGAAAAAGTATCTTTTAAATTAGAGGGAGAAATTAAAACTTCCCATGATAGAGAAAGCTTAAAGAAATTTGCAGCCACTAAACCAGCATTTCAGAGAATACTTAAAGGAAACTTAGAAAGTGAAAGGGAGTCCAGAGACACCAATGACGCCAGAGAAAAAGCGACGACAGCTAGAGGAGAATGAGCTGAGAAAGTAAGGATAGGAAGCAGTGCTGGAAAAGTACAACGATGGCAGGACATACCAAACATACCGCCTCAATAATTAAACTCACCTATTAAAAGACATAGGCTAAAAAGAGAACCAACAGACTGGGAAAAATATTTATTTCCAATGTAGCAACTGTTTTAGATAGAAGATAGACGTAGAACATGGTAGTGCTGAGAATGGGATAGAGCCTACCTTTCTGTTCTGCTGGTGTTCCTGTTACAGCTCTCTTTAGTGGGACATGGGTTCCCAGTGGCTGCTGGTGCCCTCCATTGTGCCCAGCCCAGCAGGGCGCAGGGTCGATGCTCAGCTTGTAATGTAGCGATGCTAATACCGTCCTTAAATGTTCTTGCTAAAAATCAGTTTCTGTTACACAGGGCCAAAGGCTACATAATTTCTTTTCTGGATCAAGCAGTTTATCTTTTGTAGGGCTGTGGTCCTTGCATTTCCCCATTATTGTTACCACACTTTTCAAGTATTATAATTGTGGTTTTAAAGGCGTTGCAGGCACCAGGCACCACAGAAATGAACAGAACCAACTGCTCTTCATCATGTGGGTTGACTGGCGCTTAGTTATTTATGTATCAGCTTTGCACAGTGGCAGTATCATTGCCAGTGAGGCTTATCCAAGGTGCAGTTATTGCTAATTGAAAAATATTTGTATATTTAAGCATATTACATGTACATATACCCTTAGGTAAATAAATCTGTATGTATATAAAAATTTATGATAGCTATTCTAGAAAACTTTACCAGAGTTTCAAAGACCTCTGTAGTTGGAGAAAAAAAGAAATTCCATAATCCAAGAGCTCCTCTAGCCAAATGGATGTTGACTGAACATGGTGGTAAGGATTCATCTCTAGAGTAAGACATTGGGCCTAGCCCAGCTGCATTTGGCATTGGGAACAGGGCAGTTGGGGGCAGCTACTCTGGAGCCCTTGAAGCACAGCTGACAGGACAAGTGCTCAGAGCACAGACTGGCTGGTGGTGGTGGGCGGAGCTGGGGGACAGGGGAGCTACTGGGTGGGAAGTAAGAAGAATGAAAACTCCTGGAAACTCAGTACAGATGAGCAGGAAACCCAGGTGCTCAGAAGTCTTGAACAGAAAGAACGTTGGCTGCAGCAAATAAATATGTAAAAATTTAAAATCTTAACTTACATTCACCCTTGACATAAATTAACTGGATGATGGGTAACAGTGAGATTTATAAGTAGCTTCTGCCCTGCAGTCCCCGTTCTGGCCACCAAAGGAAAGAAGAGGGTAGCCAGTGCAAATTTATGGGTTAAGGGACTGCATCCCACATACTTTTTTTCTTTTAACTTTGACTTCATCTTCTGCAAGGTACGAGAAATCAGACCTCCCAGAGCCACACATAAATATGCATCGAGTGAGCTGGTTCAGCTCCACTCATCTAGCCGCCCCTTAATTGCAGCCGGGTCTCTTTAGCCTATTGTTTGGAACCCTAGGGTCACTTCTGATTGCTTGGATTTTTGAAGTGATATTTTATGAGGGAATCCTGAGTTCTTTTCTGTTTGGTAAACTAACAGAATTTTTCCAAGCTTTAAATATACAAGGAAATAATTTCTGAAACTTCTGTGATCACATGTGCACTTTACCTTCCTCGAGCAGTTGGTTGCCAAGAGCAATTAAGCGCTGAGCCGGAAACTGGACAGACGAAGTATGGTCATCTGTAGGCAGAATACAGATTCGTGTCGGCCTAATAGGAACTCAGAAGCCATGTTAAACAGAGACAGAGACAATTTTTATTGCAATCTTCATAGCACAGCTTCAACACTATTTTATTATTTAATTCCTTCCAATAAGAAAACTGGTTTTTAAAATGTTATTAAAATTTTACCACCAAGTTAAGATTTTGTTACTTTTCTTAAATATTTGTGACTTAAAGTTTGTGACTATGAAAAAAATTACAAATCTAGGCTAGAGAAAAGCAACAGGCCATAAGACGCAAGTTGTCTAAACAGCAAGAGAAATGCGATACAATTTGATGTTTTCTAAAGCAAAAGCATCTTGAGTTTATGGATTTTGTAGAAGAGATTTTTTTTTAAGTGACCTTGTGGTTTCCGTACTCCACTCCCAGTCTGTCCTTTACATCACAGTTTGGTAATTTTTCTGAAGAACCAGTCAGATCACCTGATTTGTTAGCCCTTTGTTTTAGTTCTTTACACACGCTAAGCATGTGTTCTACCATTGAGACACCTCCAGGTCTCCTTGCTGAAAACTTTGAAATTCCACCTCCTTGGTGGAGCGCATCAGGTTCTCCATGACCTGCCCCCTCTCTAGGCTCTGCTTACTCTATCTCCCTTTAAGAGCCCATCCTGTTTCACCAGCCCTCGCTATTCCCATTTCCATTCACTGCGGTCTTCTAAGAAACCGCCCTCCAGGAGTCAGTTTGCAGATCACCTTTCCTTGGAAACTTCCTCTCCAGCCTGTTGCACGCTGCCCATGTGCTCACTGCAACAAGCATCGCAGTGCATTGTAACGGTCGCCTTATACATCTGTTTCTTCATCCCAGCCTCAGTGCCTTTCTTGCTACACAGTAGGTGTTTTTCGTTGTTTGGTGAATAATGGTTTCTTGGGTTAAATACAACTTCCTTTTCCTTTCAGTACTTTGAAAGTACTCTGAGAAGGAAAAGGAAGTAACTGAAGTGGAACACAGCAACCACCTTGCCTGGGGTCTTCTCCATGCCCACCCCCAGCTGCTGCTTAAGGACGGAGTGAGCGTAAGTACCCAGAAGGGATCCAGTACCACTGTGGAGCTGCTGTGATTGCTCTTGTTCACCGCAGTCAGGATCCGCTAGAGTGACTTGTGGGGCCCAGTGAAAAAAGAGAAATATGGGGCCCATACTCAAAACTCAAGAATTTCAGACAGTGACCGCAGAACATTAAACCATGCTGAGGTTCTGCCTGGCTACACAGTGGCCACATCCACAAAGCTGTTCCCAGCCCTGATAAATGCTGTTGAATCACAGTTATGACACAACAACAGGAGAGTAGGGAGACTCAGAGAAATGTCAGATCAATTTTTTTTTTTAAAGAGTGGCTTTAGAACAGTAGAATTGGTTTAAAATTTATTTTGGGCTAAGGGTGTAGCTCAGTAGTAGAGCATTTACCTAGCACTCGAGGGGCCTGGGTTTGACTCCAGAACCATGAAAAATATATTTTAAAAATTTATTAGTGCATACCACCTCTTCCATAAGGCTGCTACAATTATGTTTGTTTTCTTTTATAACTGCAGAAGTTACTTCACATTGGTTTAGGGAAAAGGACACATACTTCCTGTTAGCCTTAATAGGTAGTACTATTATCCACATCCCACATGGAGTGAAGCAACAGGCCATTTTTGCAGTTTTACCACTCAATTTCAAACTCTAGGAAAGGGGAAGATGGGTTGAGCTTTCAGTACCACCTGAAGCTCAACCACCTTAATCACTTATTCATTGATCTTTAGAAATTGCACCAGCAGTTCTCCATACGACTGTATACAGTCTGTGAAAATGTGATTTTATTTCATAGCAATCCTAATAAATTAGAAATTGTTATATTTAAACCCCAAATACACTTGGCTTATCAGAAGTCACCATGATGAAATGTTAACATATGCTGATAAAGTCAATGAAGGAAGCTTTATGAAAGGCTCTTTAAAAAATTCAACTAGTCTGAAATGGGAAAATTGATTTGCACAGCTACAAGCTCCCCAGCAGGGGGCGGTGGGAGAGGAGGGCTCCATCTCCAGTCTGCCCAAGCCAATGCTGGCTGCCTCCTTAATGGGCCACCCATCTTTTTGCCGGTCAAGTGGATGCCCACTTTGTGATCCTTTGTTGCCTTGACTCCCTGCCTGGGAGAGTAGTAACGGGACCACACACCACTAGTGACTGCCACACTATTATGTACAGACAAGAGGGGAGCTGGCCACAAAGTCAGACCAGAGGACAAATGCCAATTCCCAACCTTTCCTGAGGCTGTCATGTTGCATGTATTGGCTGTGACCCTAGTTCTGTTCAACAAAATCAAATCCAGAAGGCTAAAGATGACTAAATTTGTGGGGAAAAGGATCATTTTACTGTCCTAATTTCTTTACAACATAAAAATTTCACCACCCAATACAGCAAATCTGATTAAGAATTCTTAGCTTGTGAGCTGAGAGAGGCTTACCACCTACTTCAAAGGCTCCTGAAGAAATCAGCAAGGTAACACACACCGAGCTGGATAGTAGAGTAGGTAGTCAAATGTTCATTTCTACTTTTTTTGTGTGGGGCTCTTGTGTTCCTGAGACCATAGTTACTGCTGCTGAAGATGGGAGAGAAAACAGCTCTCAAAGCACTTGCTGGGGCAAAAGCAACACTCACAGGTAAAACTCAGACTGTGAAATACCAGCAAAGTCTAATTTCTGCAAGTGTTGGCGGATGACTCAGCACCTGCTGCTCCTTGCTTAGATTCTCACCTAAAGCAAACATGCACAGTCGCCCACTCTGAGCTAAAAACACCCACAACACTCAAGGAAATACATCAGAACAAGAGTAACTGCACAGAAACACCACGGAAGTCCTTTAGATACATACCTTGCAGAATACATACTGATGTGTCGTGCACAGCATTAGTGGACCGGTAGAGGTGACAGGTGATGGAGGGCGGGGGCAGAGTGGACCACAGAAACCCAGGTGTAGAAACAGTTTACCTTAGAGAGATTCAGGGGCTTGTAGCTTATTCACATGGCTAAAAATCTACCTGTTTTATCTTCTTGATCACTTCATACATTTAAATAGACTCTCACAAAAATTTCCAATAGGCCGTTAATTGCCCTAGAGGTAGACAGTGAGACTAGGGAGACTCTTCTGCTCTTGACTAGAATTTCATGACAGAGGAAGGAGCAGCAGAATAAGCCTACGTGAACTGTTACTCCCTGCATCAAGAACAGGCTTCATCTGAGAGGACAATCTAGACTTTGCCTGCCCCTCCTCAGATCAGTACAAAGATTCTGTGCTTTTGGGTCACATGGTAAGCAAAACAGGAATCTAAATGAACAAAGAAAGCAGTTCAATTTTGTAAGAAACAATATATTTTATTTTTCTGACACCACAGCTCTGGCGAGTGGTTTTGTACCAAATTTAATGGAGGTTACACAGAACGTTTTACGCATGGGAGGGGGGAGGAAAGGGAAGGAACCGCAAAATTTAAAATAAAAACAAAATCCTGGATAGCTTTTAGCATCTGTTCCACTCCCACATTAATAAAATTCAGTTCATTGTTCCTAATTAAAGGAGAACAGAAAACAAGGTGGGCTGAGGAGAGAAAGGCTAAGGAGAAAAGGCCAGAGGGTGCCCCGGACACAGCCTCTCCCGCCAGGGCTAGGAGGATGCTCGGCACGGAAGGTGAGGCTTAACTTGAGTTATTTCCCCTCAAAACACCAGGTATTGCAGCTGCCGAAGGGAAAAGGAGGGAAGCAGAGGGTCACCTGTGTGGGCAGGAGGGCAGGAAACAACTAATCGAGGAGACTGGGAGAGTAGGGAGGAGACGAGAGAAAATCGTGACAGTGGATTTGTCTACTGGGAGACAGACAGTGCTGAAGAGCACTTGAACTGAAAAACAAACATCCTAAAACTTCATTATTTTGAAAAAGAAAATTTCCCCCCCTCCCCCCACCCCTCGCTGAACTTAGTTCCTTTTTTTGTGCTTTTCATTAATACTCTGCTCTGAGGTCGTAGTTTGGTTTTTCTATACACTGGAGTTGAAAGAAAATAGTCCAAAGGTCTGAAGATGGATTCTCCACCTAAAGTAAACAGCCCAGCATTCCTGTTCTTCTCTTGCCCCAAAGACTAAAGTCTCTGCTAAAATCCCTTTTACAATATAATACAGTACACACACACACAAAAAAAAAATCCCAAATCAAAAAACAAAAACAGAAAAGAATCCTGGGAAAAGCCAGTCCAAAGGACGTAAACATACAGAGAACGGTGCAACACATGACCGACGGCAATTCTCAAAGTACGGCTACAGATTCCCAAAGTAGGCGCCATCATGGGATACCCAAGTCCACAAAAATAATTTTTAAAAAATAAATCTTAAAAAAAACACACCTGTTGATTAAATGAATAATTTGTTTTCAGGTAAATCCATACATTCTCGAGTTCCCCCTCCCCCAGGCAGCCCTCGGGTCTCTGTTCTTCTATTGCATGACTGACTGTAAGCATCCCGGAACCCCCTCAAAGCAGCTCCCAGGACCTGGAATCTCATCTTGACGAGGATCGACACATCCAATCTTAGCAGCTTAAAACATCATGTTTCCTGGGTTGCCAGGTCCTTGGCTAAATCCGCCCATGCCCACATCAGCAGCCATGCCCCGGGGCCTCATCTGTGGAGGGATCATGATGTTCTGTTGGGGTCCCATCATGCCTTGCATGGACATCATCATGCCTGGTGAGCCCACAGGCCCAGGGTGGGTGTAAAGCCCAGCAGGCCCTCGATCTTTGCCAGGAATCATGCCCACAGCAGCAGCTGGATTGCTCATCAAGGTGGGCTGGCCCGGCATTGTAGATTGTGCTGGTGACATCATCCGATGGTGAGGTCCCATCATGCCTTGCTGGAGAAAGGCTGGTGGTCTCATTGGGTTGTGGCCTGGCATGGATGGAGCTGTACCAAGAGGGATATCTGGAGTTCCCACTGGCCCTGGACCTCCCATGCCAGGTAATGCGAGTCCCATTCTGGGGGCTTGATCACTCATCATCCCCTGCATGTGCGAAAATCCAGGTCCAGGACCCTGGGGCTGCTTACGACCCGGGACTTCCCCTCGAGGGAAATACTGCAGTGTCTGGCTAGGCTTTTCAGATGGTATGATGCGGGACAGATCAAACTCAGGTATTCCGGTGGCTCCAGGGCGGATGACCTCCTGCAGATCTGGGTCTGTAAACACTGAAGGCATGCTATTCCCCAGGACAGTGAAGGAGTCAGCACCACCTGGGCCTCCAGGCTTGCAAAGTGCTGCGTCTGCCGAGCTTTGGGGCAGGTTGGTGGGGCGGCCAAGTGGGCCTTCTCCTGGGAAACCCACCCCTCCTGGGAAGCTGCCTTGTCCCCCACTGGGGCCATTGTGAGGGAATGGAACCTGCTGCGGAGGCGACTGTACTGGTGGGAAGCCCTGGGGGAAACCCATCCGTCCTTGAGGTACCATCGGCGGTTCCTGGGACCCATGTCCCATGATGGGGTTGTGTGACATCAAGCCAGGCCCCATTGGGACCCCGTGAGGAGGTATGTTGGGTCCCATGGCATTTGGAGAGGGCATCTGATTGGAGTGAGAAAGTGGCTGGGTCATTCCCATTGGGCTGAGGGTTGGCATCGGAACCACGGGATTTGGACCTGAAATTCGAGGATTCTGTGTATTAATGCCCATTCCTAGAAAAATAAAGATATCAAAAGAATCAACTTAACCAAAAGCAATTCAGAAAAACTACAGTAGATCAAAGAAACAAAAAACTATTGTGTATCTAATGTACACAGTCCTATTCTTCAAATACATATAACACATAATCTTGTTATCAATTTCTGTAATTGGGGGTGCACAAAGCAACAACTCTATAAGACAATAAATTATTAAACCTTAAACTATATGATAGGACTATACAGGAGATAGCAAGGAAGAAATTCTGTTTGAAAAATTCTAATTCAATACGCAAATGATATTTAATACAGAAGAAAACAATTTGGGTGATCTAACAGTGATTCTTTCTGAAGAAAGGATCAATCATTTCTACAAGTCCAAATACTAGAAACAGTGACAACCATATGTCCGTTTTTTCAACTGGAGTTACTACTGTCTTATAAAAAGAGCACTTAAAACTCTATGTTGAATAAATGTAAATTTTAATGAAAAAAAGAAGTGCAAAGGTTTTACAGTAGTCTCTGGGTATCTAAATATTTGACCTCTCAGTCGTATTGCTATCAAGATGGAATGGTATTTGTGTTGTGTGTTCACGAAGCATGTCCTAACCTGGTAAATTAGGAGAGCAAATGGCATTCCTAACAATGAGCATGTAGACGTGGGGGTGGGGTGGGCACATGAAAGAAAGCATATAGAACAAGGAGGGAAAGGGAAAGGAGGAATTTTATTATCTCCTTAAGGTCTTAAGGAAAGTGCTCCTCCAGGAGATAGGCGCTTCCACTGTCTGCAATCCTGTGGCTGCTTGTGGTTTGAAGTTGTCTTTCCAGGAAAGTACTTGAGAACTACGGACATTCCAATCAGCATGTTAAAAAAGAAATGGCTGTTAGTATTGTGGTGAGAGGACCAGGACCAATGAAGGAAAAAACCACAACACCTTAAAACACCTATCCAGGTAGAAGCACCAGAACCATAAGGAAAAGTGCTTTCTTACAAAAAATACAGAATCAGGCTAACGCAGGGTTGCCTCCCTAGTCACGGCACCACAACACGTTTGAAAGCTACTGAGATGCGTCGGGCCGCTGTTGCCTGGCATAAGCTGCCCATCTGGCTTCCGTCTTACCTGGCATATTATTCATTGACGGCAAGTTGGGAGAGCGAGCTGGAGGGGAGTCGTCGTCAGAGCTGGCCACGGTCTTGATGGCATCGTGGTATAATGGGGTGGAACTGGGCATTGCAAACTTGGACATTCGAGACATCATAATGGAGAGCGGGTTCTGGGAAAGGGTTGGCTCTGGAGGCATGGTGTACGGTGTGCTAGAGGGAAGGCTTCCGGGGATACTCACAGAGGCAGGCTGGCTGGCTGTGGGCGGTGGGGGGCCACCTGAGAGAACGAAGCAAAATGAAACAAAAATGGGCAGGGAATTAGACTCTTTTTAAAGGCTGCTGGGCCCTAGGGCTACGAACTAGCAAGGCCAGGGTGGGGCAGATGAGCAGGACAGTGTTATTAGACCTGGGACCTGCGTCATCAATCTTCCAGTCAGGCTCTGCACGTGTGCAGAGGGAGACAGTGGTGTGATGTGGAGGTGACAGATCAGCAGATGGGAAGACAAACGCACCGCAAATGCAAATGGTAGTTCAAGCTTGGGGAACGGACACCCGTCAGTGGATGTCTTTCCCTTGCCAATCACAACTGAGAGTTTGACTCTCAGGCCTCAGAATGTCATGAAGCTAGACTAGTGCTCCCGCTGCAGGTACTGGCCCATCATCCTATAAACTCCCTTGGTTAACTTCCACAACCAGGACGTTTGATCGGAAAGGCCTCAGGGGTCTGGCTATTCCACCCCACAGAGAGAGACTTCTGTTTGGTGGGATAAGTCTCCTGTCTTATCTGATTCTCGCCTTTCTCAGATGGAGACTACCAACCTAGCATTGACACCTCAGTGCTACTTCCACTGACCGCCTTTGGTGTCATTCACAAAACCACCATTATCAGTGAAGGCCTCTCCTAGGAAGGAAATACTAATCAATTGCAGCTGCTCTGTGAGAACAGCTGTTTCTGTGCCCAGCAGGTATACAAAAGAACCACCCAAGTCTAACAGCAAGTCCCCATTCTCTCCTTAGGATACTCAGAGGCTCTGACCCAAAGGCAGCCACCCTGGGTGCCTCCAGTGGGTAAGGAAGCCACATTTCTCCACTGTTCAGGCACTCTATTTCAGTAGCATGTATTCAAGTACACAAATGGCAACTATCCTGTGAATTGGCACACTTTTTCCCTTCTCCTTCCAACAGTCCCACCTGACATACATATTCATTGCTAGGACTGGACACTTCCACATAACCCCAGAGCAGTACTGACTGTGCACCTTGCCGTGAATTCTGGCAAAGACTGATGCCTCTGATTCTGTAATCCAATCAATACACCGATTCCTTACAGTAACTAAATCAGGCTCTTGCAATCTGCAGGGTTTGACTATGAGGATGCAAAGCATACTGACCTGACTCCACGCTTCCCAACATGGCTGGGGAGGCCATGGGGAGGGGTGCTTTGTGGGTGGGAGGGATCCCAGGGCTCTGAAGGGGAGGTTTGGGAGACGAGGTCCATCCAGGTGATGGCGCAGGAAGCGATGGAGACTTGAGGTGAACAGGCGAAGCAGCAGCAGACCCCAAGACAGGAGGGGACTTAATGGAAGCAGCAGCAGCTGGGCCTGCCAGCATGCCTGCCAGCTGCGATGGAGTCTGGGGGGACTTGAGGTTCCCAGAGGGTGAGCCCAGCATCGGTGACTGGACTTGGTGCATCGTGGGGGATTTCAAAGGGTTGATGCCTGGGGAATGCACCTGGCTGCCTGCCACAGAGATATCCAAGGGCTTCCGCCCCAGGCTGCGCTGAACTGGAGGAGCTGTGCTGAGGCTAGTGGGGTTACTAGAAGGGTTGAGAGGTAGTGGTGGCATATGACTGAGCCGGCTGTTAGTCCTTTGGTCGGGCCCAATTGGTTCTCTGAGATTCCGCAAGCCACTGTTGCTGCCCGGACCCTGAGACATGGGAAGAAATGGCCTTGGGCCCATGCCATACTCCTGCTGAGGGTGCTCACCAAATGGCAGAGGCACCATCTTCTGCTGGGCAGGCAGCATGTCTGAGCCAGCTGGGCGTAACTTCATCATCTCCTCAGGGCCTGCTCCAGCCTCTCTGATCTTCTGAGGTATCATCTGAGAGTTTGATGTCATGCTGACATTTAGATTGACATCTCCCTTCATCCCACTAGGAACCATCCCAAATTCAAGGTCCCGGCCAGGGCCTATCTGTGGAGGCATTCCTTTTGGAAAGTCGCCCCTGGAAGGACTCAGAGGACCTTCAACTGGTATCCGAGGAAAAATGGGATTGTTGCCAGGCTCCATGTGGCGCTGGGAGCCTGGAATCATCCTGTTCATCTCCATGCTGGGCCTGATGCCCTCCATGCCCATCCCGGGGGGAAGGCCCAGCTGTTTCTCTGCCAGCTGCTGTTGGAACATTTCTTCAGACAATCCTTGGGGGTTTGGGAAGCGTTCCCCTCGGCCAGGACCACTGAAGACACCCTGGCCAGGGGGGAAGTTTCGACCATCTGGGATTTTTGGCACATCATCTGGCCAACTGACTCCAGAAAGACCTGGTCTGGAAGCTGGGTTGGGGACATTTGGCCCCTCCATTTCAGAGTTTATCATTCCTGCAAATCCAGGGAGGCGCATCTGGCTCCCTGGCATGTTGGGGTGGGGAGCCATGCCCCTTGGGGGCAGGGAATGTGAAATGTTGATACCATCAGAAAATGACTCTGCACCCCCCGGTGCCCAGCCTTCACCAGGGGTCATCTGGTACGGAGGTGGAGGCCCCCGGACCACTCCTCGCGGCCCATGTTGATGGACCATCATGTCCTGCAGGGAGCACTGTTGGACAACCACCTGCTCCTGCTTCCTCCTCTTCTCTTCATAAAATTCCTGTTGCAGTTTCAGCCACGCTATCTGCTCAGGAGTCATATGGTCCAGGTGGTCAGGTCCTATGGGCCCAGGCTGGGAGTTCACAGGAGGCGGAGCCATTTCATCTGGAGAAAAGGGCACATCTCTATGTCCTTGAGGGCCAAATGGAGCTCCCACATCTGTCCGGGGCCCAGGTCCCTTACCTAGGCTTTGGGACTGAGCCATCATGGCCTGTATTGGCCCTTCTGGTTTCTTCTGAGGTCCATCTAATACCCCAGCATTCTGCTGAGGACCCCCACTTTGTCCTCCTGTGAATTCTTTCTCATCGGGGAACAGCATGCGCTGGATGTCTCTGAGAGTTTGTAAGGAGCGCTCCCGGTGCTCCAGCTGCTCCTGAGACAGGCCATCGGGGTTCTCTCCCAGCGTGGGGGGCTCGCCACTGGACCCTGGGGGTGGTGGTGGGGCTTTGGGATCTGCTGAAGAGCTATTGCTCCCCTGGGAGACAGGGGACACTGCTCGATTGTTGGGTGTTGAGTTCGGCCCAGTACCATCTGGGGGCAGTGGAGTAGAGCTGGCAGGACTGCCCACAGGAGGAACCAGTTTATTTTCTACCCCAGGACTGTCCCGGTCCAGGGGACGCGGGGGTACGGCAGGCTTGGGTGCTGGTGCCGGGATTGGGGGAGTAGGCTGAAGTCTGGTATTCTGGGCAGAATTCTGGTCCTGGTTGGCTGGAGCTGGAGGTTGTTGAGGAAGAGGTTTTGGATCATTCCGAAGGGCAGATATCTGTGTGTTCTGAAGACAAACAAAATTTTCAAATTATTGATAAGCTGAGCAGAAGGCCAATTTAAAAAAAGCAAGACATGTTATAAAGGACTTGTCCCAGTCACATAAATCTACTCTTGACACCTTCTTTAGGAACTGTTTATGTACAACTGCATTTTGGAGACACTGCATTTTTTTTTTTTCAAACCTTACTGTCAAATGGCATCCTCTTTCCCTTGCTGAAGATCAAGTTTCAGTAGCTCTTTAAGCATGCCAGGGGAAAGCTACTCTGCCAAAGTGAATACATTTGAGGATCTATTTCGAGGAACAGGTTTGATATTACATGTCTACTATGTCTTTTTGATTCAGGGAAAGATTAGTTTCTTGGTATGTGGGAGGCTATACCTAACACCTTTTTCTTTTCCCTGGAAGTACAACTGGATGTGCACACTTTTTGTTGTCAATCAAAAGGCCTGATGTTTCCAACTGAAAGAGAAAGTGTAAGCCCTTGCGGCTTCATACTCCACCGGCCAGAGGCAAAGGGAAGACGCCCCACGGCCGGGCCTCCTCCGGCAGGGTGGCTACCGAAGCGCTTCCAGGGGACTTGCCGTCTCCAGCTTCTGTTTTCAGTTTGTAATCACTGATTCCCTATTTGATAAGGATGTGGACATTAGCTGTAGTAAGATAATCTGCAGGCAGGAAGTGTCTGTGAAGAAGTCTGAGGCTATCTTGCTAGTGGTGTCTCTCGATCTGTTCTTTCCAATAGACAGCAGGCTGCCCTTTTTAACAAGTTGGACAACTGCCTTATTGTTATTTATTAAGTATATCGCCGTACTTAATCCTGGATAAAAGCACACTCGCCTCCAACAGGTGGGCTGTGTATGTTCTGGGTCTCAATCTTAGCACAGCTGAAACTTGGGGTACACCAAGGCCGGGGCTATGGTCTGTCTCAGGGATTGATCACATGCTTCCAGGACGCCTTCTGACCCTTTGCTCTGATGTTCATTTGCTCCTACTGTCCACTTAAACCAGTGTGTATTCCCAAACCCCTGGAGCTCTTCCCTGACCTTCTCCCTCACTGCTTGGAAACCTGAGTGCAAATCTGAACAGGAATCATTATGTACGTCTACATCTGC
Source organism: Ctenodactylus gundi (assembly GCA_004027205.1). Taxonomy (NCBI): domain Eukaryota; kingdom Metazoa; phylum Chordata; class Mammalia; order Rodentia; family Ctenodactylidae; genus Ctenodactylus; species Ctenodactylus gundi. Next base: position 185,348 of record PVKB01002065.1, on the reverse strand, counting down.
GTGCAAGGACCGCTAGGCTCCATGGACACGGCGATTGATTGTGGAGTGTTTACACCCTTTAAATACATACAATAAATCTATGTATCCATACATATGTTTCACTTGGGAGGTAATATACATTGTAGACAATTTTCTGTGAATAAGATCTGAATCTGTGGGGTCAAAAGTGTATTCCATGTCTGCAATTCCTTTACTGGTGTGCAGAGGTCACCTTAATTTTCCTCCTACTGCCATTTTAAGTTCAGCTTTGTGCATTAGGATTTGTGTTTCCTACAGGTGGGTACCAAATTCATAAAGCAACTACAACAGAAGAAGCCATTTAGCGCCATCCTTTCGGTTTCAATTTAAAGCAATGCATTATTACTGATCCCCTCTTTAACTCACTCCTACTATGATTTCACTTTAGTACCAGAAATGGTAGAGGCGACAACTGTATTGAGAACTGTAATCCAGTCAATGGAATGTTGGACTGAGATGCAATGTACCTAGCACACCCAGGACCGTCGGCATTGTAAATACAATGATACCCATCTTTTGTCTTTTCATACTGGAGATGCACAGGGAGTATGTAATTCCTTTTTTAAGTTTAGGAAAGCCCAAGCTCTGCTGTGTCCACAGAGATGGCGCTTCTTTGATACACAAAAAAGACACAAAGTCATCTGTTTACCTTGAATAGTAACTATGATCACTTACTGTCATTTAACTTTCCCATATTTATGTCTCATTTAACTTTCAGATTTTAGACTTTCTGAAAGCAATGACTTTGTCCTGAATTCGTCAGTCGTCCTCACACAGCATTTAAAGCAATGCCTTCACAGCACACACAGGAGCATTATCAAGTCAAAGCTGCCAAACTAGATACATTAATACATACACTGTAAGCTTTTACAAACATGGTGCTAGCAGATAATTAAGATCCAGATAGAAAACAGGTTAATATTATATTGTATTAGAATACCAAACATGTAAAAGTCCTCAATGGTCTGATTACTTTGAAATGAGAATCATTTTAAAAGTTAGCAAAACTCTAATTACAGTATTATCATCATGTCCTGCATTGATTAAGAGTATTATTTATTTCTGGTGGTACTGGGGATCAAACCCAGATCCTCTGCACTGTGCTACATTCTCAGCCCACTTTTAAATTTTTATTTTGAGACAAGGTCTCACTCAGTTGCTCAGGCTGGACTCAAATTTGCAATTCTTCCTTGGTCTCGCAGTATGCTGGGTTATAAGCCTGCAGCACAAGGCCTGGCTCCTAGCCACTTTTGTTGGTTTGGGGATTTTTTTTTTTTTTTTTTTTTTTTTTTTTTTTTTTTTTTTTTTTTTTTTTTTTTTTTTTTTTTTTTTTTTTTTTTTTTTTTTTTTTTTTTTTTTTTTTTTTTTTTTTTTTTTGGTATTGAACCCAGGGTCTTCATACTGACCTACATCTCCAACCCATTTTGAAACAGGGTCTTGCCAAGTTACTAAAATGCCCGGACGGGCTGTGCTTAAAGTTGCAATCCCCCTGCCTGAACCTCCCACAGTGCCAAGATTACAAGTGTGCACCACAACGTTTAGCTTCCCAGCACTTTAAACATTTTTTTTCTCTGAGATAGGGTCTCGCTAAGTTGCACCAGCAGAAATGACACTTGCAGTCCCCTTGCCTCAGCCGCCCTCAGTGTTAGGATAATAGGCATATGCCACAGTACCTAACTTAATAAAAAAAAAAAAAAAAACATGTTCAGCAAAGGGGGTTAGAATTGAAATTTTCCTGGAAACAATTATATGAAGGAAATCCTAAACTATCTTCATAACTCCTCTGCATTATGCACTTCTACCAGTGATTCATTAATCTACCAGCATTCTGGTTGAAAGACTCGTTCATAGAGATATGCCCAAGACCCCACAATGCCAGGATTAAGTTAAATGTTCAGATGGCAGCTCAGGGCATCAAGACTGTCTTCCTGCCAGGCTAACCCAGCACCTTCCCGCCTCAGCAGTCACTGTGGAATCATTAGTTGCTGTTTCAGCGCTAAAGCAACATACCAGAGGGGCGGTGCTTCTCTCTGCCTTGCTGCTAGAGATGTTCTGAATGTGGAAGGAGACGATCGTTTCAACCTGGCCTTTCAATACAGCTTCTGCAGCTCTACAAAGACAGGAAAGACATCATACGCTTGGACTCATTTCTCTCTTACTTGCTGTCATTCCAAAAACTTTAGTCCCAAATTGAACTTGTAAGGGGAACAGAGATACAAATAGCCACCACGAATATCAAATGAGAAGAGATCAAGGGAAACACATTTCACTGTTTCTGTTTTATAGGGAATCCTGCTGCAAAATCCCAAAATGAGAAAGGTAAACATGAAATTTCAACATCTGGTGGTTCACCTTTTATCTGAAGTAAAAAAAAAAAAGGACATGTAGTATTTTTTTTTTGATAAATAAAAAATTCTTTGGTCATCTATCCACCAGAAGTAGGATAATGGTCACAGTAGTTATCTGTGACTTCCAGACATTTTTCTATTTAGCTTTATTTTCTAAATATCCTACTACAAACATTACTTGTGACACTTGAAAAATTCAGTGGAACACAGTGGTATAGCCCGTTACCCTAGCACTCGGGGAAGCTGGATAACTGCTTCCCGCCTGGCAACTCTGATGTAGCAAGATGCTGTCTCAAAAAATAAAAGAAGGGCGATGGCTGTGGAGCCTGGAGATGTAATTCAGTAAGAAGACTCTGGCTTTAACCCCTAGCCCCACAATAAACAAATAAATAAACTGATAATAACAAGCAGGCTACAGAAAAGTGGAAAAGTGTGTATTTTGTTATCTCGTATGTGCTCATAAAAGGTATACATGTACATTTGTGTAAACACAAAAAATTTCTCGAAGGAAAGCCAAGGAAGCATTAATAGTGGATGCCTTTGGGGAATAGGAGGGAGGGAGGATTTGTATTTTATTTTACCTCCTTTTGTACCATTAACTTCATATGATACAATGTGAGTTTAAAAAAATAAAGAGCATCAACTTGCAATGAGAAGAACTCATGTTCCCCATACACAGAAGTTATGCATAATAGCAAGACACAGCCATCAACTTACTTATTGGCCATCTCAGTAGAAAACACATATACCACTTTGGCTGGAGTCTTCTGAGCAGGTGTGGATTCTGGGGCAGTAGTTTGGCCATGGGAGGGAGTGGAAGACCTGGGGACTGTTGCAGTTGATGGGGTCATTGAGTGTGGTGTGTGCTGGGAATCCTGCGGCTTTAAGTGTTCAGCAGAATTACATTCTAAAAGAATGAAAAGACTCATTGTCATAGAAAGAATACAATTCCTTTTTCTTTTCTGCCAGCATTTACAGTATCACAACACAAATCCACCTTGAGACTTTCAAGAAGTTCCTTGCTAAGAGAAAATCTTCTCGTCTACTCATCAAATTGAAAATACTCTTCCCCTAAGTGATTTATTAGAAAGCACCCCCCCCCCCCGCCTTAATCATCTGGTACAGGTCTTCCCACTGTTACCACCACTGTTTTTCCTGGCAACTTCTGAATCCTCTGGACTTGACTGGATACCACTGTTAACTGATCTTAGAGTCCCCTAACTTCTCTTATTTCAGTATTTATCGATTTTATTCTAGTTGTTTAACGGTCGGCTTTCTAGATGCACTCAGATCCTACAGACAGCAAGTGTGTCTATTTTGCTGCCCACGGAATCCCCAGCCCCATCACGGTGCTGCCTTCACAGTGAGCCTCCCAGACCTGAGGAAGGAAAGGGGAGAGGCAGGAAGAGGGGGACAATCACCTAGGTTTTCACTTTTAATTTGGATTGAAAATCATAATTCCATTTATTGAATATTAGCCTTATGTTCTGGCTTACAGTTAATCTTTCTGGTCTTACACAACAGAGGAAAAAAACTCAAATTCATTACCCTTCCTTGCTTATTCCATCTTGGTGCCTGCCAAATCTCTACCACATCTGGTAGCTAGTCACTCCTGTCACATTAAAATTGGCTGTGATAAATCTGGACTAGTGCCAGGGCCATGAAGGCTTGTTCTTGTGTCTACAAGTCTGGCAACGTGGCAACCAAAGAACACAAAATCCAAGCCTTGGAGGATTGGTCTGAAGGGAAGAGGCAGGGATCCCAGAAAAACTGTTTCAATGTGGGCCACTGGCAGACAAACTGAGCTACTGGCTTGAAATGGAAGCAGAAGAACAGAGGCCAGAAACAAAAATAAGAATGTGATCAGGCTTATAAAACATCCTATTAAGCCACCGGTACCCTAAGGCGCGAGAACTCCTCCACAAGGCTTTCTGCAGCAAGTAGAAAAAGAATTCCTATATCTGCTACCTATTTTCCCCACTGGGCTTATCCGAGGCTCTCTGGCCTCCAGCAATTATCAGAGGCCTTCCCTCAGGAACACCTACTTCGCTCTAGTCTCAAAGATCTTATAGACATACCTTTAATGTCAGAGTCATCGTTTGGAGTCCCGGGATCTCTCTGATCAAAGGAGTCGGTGGAAATACTTCGCTCCCTTTTCCCCTTGCCCTTGGCACCATTTCCAGCCCCATTCTTCAGCCCCATGCTCCCACCTGGGCCAGGGAGTGCTTTAGGAGTGTGGCCCCCACTCTTGGAGTCACAGGGGGATGGCTGGGATTGGCTGGCTGAGCCCCCCTGTTTACCCTGATTGGAGAATTTGGAATCCAGCTGGGGGTTTCCAGATGGGGACATCACTGTAGGGGGACGGACCATCACCTCCTGCTTTGACTTAGGGCTACTAAAAGAAACAAATAACAAAGGGAGATCAGATACCAGACACAGTTGGCCAGTATGAAGTGGGGGGCAGCAATTTCTATTGTGGGACAAGGACTAAATAACACCCCAATTTCATGCCGACTACTTGCTTACTCCCTCTGCCCGGCTCCCGTATCAGAGACATGGACAGAGAGGAAGACTGAGTGCAGCGGCCTGCCAGGTCTCGGGCCCCGGAGTCACGTGGGGACCCACCTCTAGGGCCTCTGTCCATAGAGAACAACGGTTTCCATGTGCACAGAGAAGTGGCTCGAACGCTAGGACTAGCTCAGAGTAAACAGGCACCGCTAAGATCAAAACACTATCCGCCCCCACCCCGAGCTGATGACAAGAAACAGCTGTAATGAGAGCCTCGCTTCCCTGCTGGAAAGCGCAAGCAGGTCCAGGAGAGCAGGAGGGGAACCACAGGTGCCTGTCAGTTAGGGAAATCCTCCAGATTTCAAATCTCTCCAACAAGCTGCACTGTACTACAGAGGGACAGACCAACCACTGTCTCCAGGGGGAGGGAAGAAGTCCTTTAAAATAATAATTTAAGCTGGGCCCACTACACAGGCCTACTGTAATCCCAGCATTCTGGGAGGCTAAGCCCAGCCTGGCAACTCAATGCCTTACCAAGAGGGACTCTGCATCCAAATTAAAAACAAAAAATGGGTTGGGGCTACAGCTCAGTGCAAAGGCCTTGGGCTTATCCCCAGTACCTCAAAAAAAAAGTACCTCAAAAAAAAAAAGGTACTATGGAATAGTAGAAAAAAACTTCACATCCTTCTCACCATATTAGGCCTCAGACTTTTCCTTTGCCATGCTTGGCAGATTGTACTGGTTGGTATTTTAAGGTCTATTTGTCTGAGTTTTGGCAAGAGGGGAGGTGGCAAAGAGGAGAAGTCAGGAAACAGCGGATAGACGTATACAGGAAAACTCTAACACAGCCTCAATGATGCGCTCACTCACTATTCTGTTACTATTTACTATTTTCCTTTCCAATTTGGGTCTTATCTGCTTCTTGTTCCACTTATTATTCCACCCATGAGTGTGGCAGACCTATGACAGCCCTGACGGGTGGCAGGTGGAAGGGCTGGCCCTTACCTCTGTGTGTTTCCTGATGGAGAGTTCCTCACTTTAGGGTTACTGGAATGCATTGATTGAAATCCTGAGCTTGCAGTCTCAGACAGGGACGAGCTCACCGAGTTCCTCTCGGGCTGTGGCAGAAGCAGCTGCTGAAGGCAGCAGCAGTGGCCCTCTGCTTGCTTGTTGTGTCCCTTAGTGCTGGCCACCTGTACGCTTTTTTCCTCTTTGTTTTTCTCTGCTGTGGAAGTGGGTCCTTTCCCCTTGCAGCTCCCGCATTCTCTGGGTGTGCGCCTCCTGCTGCCAAAGGAAAATCTCGCATCTCCAGGGCACACTATAGAAAAAAGACACAGAAAACAAGGTTGGGAGCAAGCCAGGGGCATAAAATACCCTTATAACAAGATCGAGGTGAAAGCACCGGCTCAGTGAAGCAGCGGCTAGACAATCCCTCAGTTTCCAACAGGGTTAAAGCAGAAGGCAACACAACGCTCCCATTCTGGCCACAGACTGCAGTGCTAAAGCAGCTGAAGACGAAGCCGCCTGCCTTTCTTCCCGGTACACAAGCCGCCTTCCCAGCGGCCTGCAGCAGGCATTTGTAAGCAGGAGTAAAAGAGTTCTGTCCTTACCTGTACAGTCTCCCTTCTAGTTCTCTACTTCTGAACAGAAAAATTTTTAAAACTTATGCTTCTCTTTTTTCAAACCAATGCTTTGAAAGCACTGAATACTGCAAATCCACAGCGACTCTGGTGTTTCAGTTCGGTGGCAAACAATGGCACTGAAATGTAACCAACCCGCCCATTTCAAACCATGAAGCAAATGACTCTGCTTACGTTCTCAGGGCCTGCAGGGTTGGGGGACATTATAGAAGGCACTTCTGACAACAAATGCTGAGCCAACCCCAAGGACAGTCAGTTCTACCCCTCACTTCTATGCTCTTCCTATTAAATTATGCCAAATATGTGTCTTATGTTCTCACTGCTTGGTGGCAGGGACTTAACAGCATTGGAAAGTAAGGAGATGTGCCATAATTCTGAAGGTACAAGAACATCTTTAAAGGCTAAGACTTTTTTTGAGCCAATAAGCAAGGTAATTGGAAGCATAAGGGTCAAGAAAATATTCCCAAACCTAGCAAGGGAACAAATGAGAAAAGACTTCATTTGAGGAGCCCAGGCGAGTTCAGGAACACCAAGCTATGGTTTATGTCACTACTCTCTCCATTGCAATCACTATGCCATCCCCTCCTCTCCATCTACAGGTACTTTACTGATGGAGTGTAAGGCTTAGGAGGACATTACGTATAGGATTAGTGGCCAAAAAATCAAAAGGAGTTAAAACCAGCTCAGGGGTTTCATCTCACATATATTTTGAGGGTCAAGAACTTGACTAATATTGTAGCTTTTGGCACTATGATCACTATCAAATGTTAAATATCTGTTTCTTCTTCTAGAAATTTTCAATAACCCCAATTATTTTGCCTAGGACACAGGAAGGAATTTATATAAGGTCTAAGTGCACACTATTACAGTTTTCCTTTTTTAATAAAGAAGGCAAGCAAAACAGTTAGACTAAAATACTATGGAATGTGCTTATGCTGATCTCTGGAGATGGCATACTAAAAAACTGTGGTCTTAATTATATTTGAGGTTGTATTTTTATACCCTACTGCCCTTCAGCACCTCACCAGTTTAGAGTAGAAAAGGAACTGTGGGTGTCAAGTTTGCCACAGAGGATCATGAATACTTTGTAACTTCTCACTAACCGCCAGGAATCACAGGTAGAAGTAGCAAATACATCTTGCATGGACAAAACCAGCAGAAACCAGTTACCTCAGAAAAAGAAAAGCAGTTACCACCTCTATAGTCTTGTCTTATAACTTCTGGTTCTGTCTGTATCCCATACTTTAATATTCAATCATATGTGCTGAACAATACTATGTGTATATTTTACCTCTTGGTGAAAACTGTTCTCTGCAGACAAAAACCTTTCTCTATAATACTTGGTAGCATGTCCTAAGAATATAGTTGGATCTTCTGTGACTATTCAGCTTCTTGTAGAACAGAAATACCTGGGATTTGTGTTGCACTATTTTCCCAAAGAAATGCAAAACATTATAAATATCAAATCGCCTCATTAATCTGCTAGTTATTTATGATGAGCTGGTAGTAAAGAATATTTCTAATTACAAATACTGTGAACATAAAACGCTTTCATTTTCAAAGTACATCAACAGTTTCTTATTCTCACAATTCACTTGACCTTGGTTGACAAGTATTTTCCAGACAAACAGAAGGCACCCTGTGACACAAATAGCTTTCCCGAAGCTTTGCAGTCCATACTCTCAGACTCTGCGCTCCTTGCTGCCTCCTCACCCTTGCCTTACAGAGAGCGCCGAGTCTGAAACAACTATGAAGGCTCACCCAGAAATCAGGAATAAAATCCAGGGTTTCAATCTTAATCCAAGACAGTTGTTCAAAGAAATCATTGCTAGCTGTAGCTTTTTGGACATTAGGAACAGCAGAACAAAAACTCTGCCACATATCCTATCACATAGTTCTAAAAAATAAAATTAAGCTCTTTGACAGGCAAGTGTTCAACTGTTTACCTTAAGAGCCAGAAAAGATCTTGCACAGAATCATGACAGCCAGGAGGCACAGTAAACCAACCTCCTGACTACTTACATCAATGCACACAGTTCCCTCTTCTCTTCTTAAACAATACTTCAGACTCTTAATATGTTTCAGCCATTGGTCTAAGCCTAGTACATAGTGGTTAGGTTATTTGTACAAAACTTACAAGGTAGATCCTACTATCCCTGCCTTAGACATGAGGAAACTGAGGCTCGTGCCTCTAGTAAGTGGTAGGGCTGACTAGCCAGACATTCTAGGCCTGTGGGCTGTACTCTTCAGGCTGCAATGCCTGGGTAGACAAGGCAAAGTACTCCTTCAGAAGTACTTAGTGGTATAACTCTTACTGTGACCACGACCCCCATCCAACAAGCTTGCTGGTTTATTCTTCTAGTGCCATCTCACGCTTACATGTGGCGCACCTACCACCTTTCTACCACCCTATTTCCGGCCTGTGGTCTTGTCCAGTAATTAGGAGAAAGCAGAGATGTCGTCAGGCAGGACGTACTCAACACCAAGTATGTAAAAACATTTTCATCAGTACCTAGCCCTCCTTCTTCTCCACTACTGAAGTGAAATTTGAGAAAATCGCCCACTTTTCCCCAAAGGTCAGTTCCCCTCACGGGCACACAAGATCCACCCGGACTCTCATGATCTCTTCTGCTCACCCCTCCTACATCTTGTGTCTATCATATCCTTTAAATCTGTGCTCAGATATACTATATCTTCCAACACTAAAATAAATAAATATATTTTTAAAAAGCAAAGCAAAACCTCTAGCATTTGATTCCGCCTCAGAGCCAAGCTACTTTACAGGGCTGAGGAGCCACACAGCGCTCATTCCTCACTTTGCCATCTACCCTTTAACCGTTTAAGCCCATTCTACCCTCAAATCACAGAAACCACAACTCGCACTGAGGTCACCTCTTGCGAGGTCTCCTAGGTTTTGCCAGCAGACCCTGCCTTGAAGCCACCCTCCCATGGTTCCGCCAACACCATGCTGTCCTCATTCCCCTCGCACCTCTCCAGTCACTCTTTCCTGCTTCCTCTAATGCCCCTTCTCTATCCAGGTCCTAAAATCCTGATGTCCTCAGCACACCACTCTGGGTCCCCCTCTCGTCCTTCTGTTCCGTGAGCCCCCCAGGCCGGCAACTCCTAGACCGGCCTGCACTCCTGTGTGCGGCCCTTCAGCACCTCCCTGGACGGCTCAAACTGGACAGGACTGACCACGAATTCTTCACCTCTGGGTAGCCTTCCTTCCCGGACTGTTTTCCCTCTGGTTTTCCACATGGTGACAAAAGACTCCTTTATCCACCCAGTTTGTCACCCCGGAAAGCTGGGCGTCTTCTCAACACTTCTCCCCTGAGCCCCCCACCCTCCCACATCCCGTGGGAGTGCTGAATAATGACGCCTCCGTGTGAGCGCTGCTTCTGAGAGGAAGGGCCCGACGCCACCGACCTCTGCCAAGGGCCCTGCTGCTCGCTTCACGGCATCCTGGGCTCTCTCTGTTTCATGAGTTTTCTCAGGTTTTATACATGTGTAAGTAACTATGTGATCATTTGTATAACAGCAATCTTTCTCACCAGACCCACAAGCTCAGGAAGGTAGGGACGAAGACTCACTGTTAATCCCTATATTCTAGCATTTACTACGAGGCCTAGAGACACACTGTTCAAAAAAAAAATTGTTTTACCAAAAAAAAAAAAAATCAATATATGAAAGGGGCTAGTGGGTGCAGCTCAGCAATTAAAGCTCTTGCCAAACAAGTGCATGGAGTGGGTTCAATTCCCCAGCACCCACAAAAGATAGGCATGATAATATAGGCCTGTAATCCCAGCACTTGGTAGGCTGAGGCAGGAGGACTGCCATGAGTTCTAGACCAGCCTGGGCTACACAGTGAGTTCAGGACCAGCCTAGACTACAGAGTGAGACCTTGTCTCAAAGAAATCAGTACGTTAAAGAGAACTACACTCTCTCATATTCACTGCCGCATTAACTACAGCCAAGACAGAAATCAACCTAGGTGTCTATCAATGGCTAAATGGATAAAGAAAATCACATACACCCCCATGTGTGCACACACACACATGTACACATACACACATACCCTATTCAGCCTTAAAAGAGAATAAGATCCCATCACATATAACAACCTGGATAAACCTTGAAGATAACATATTAAGTGAAATGACCAGGCACAGAGGCAGTACCACATGATCTCTAAAATGCTGAACTCACAGGAACAGGTAAGAGAATGTTGATCATTATGCACAATGGGTGGGGGAGGGCTGGCTGGGTGGTGTAAAGACAAACAAAAATTTGTGAATAAAGTGAAAGGTTTCCCCAATATCATCTTTCTAAGCCAGCTGTGAACCCTAGTGCTATCATTCATGGGTCTACTCACCGAAACCCCAAGGGTCACGACACTGCGGTACTCATCCTGGACATGAGAAGCCCAGGAATCCCCTTCTCAAAGGTGACTTTCACCTAGAAAAGCATAAATCGAGGGAGGAAAATTCATAAGTGCATTTTTGAAAACCAAAAACGTCAATTTACCATGTAATATTTTATGACAAAAACAGGCTTATTACTTACTCTAGAATACCACTCTAAGACGAAGCTGTCATCTCCTTCAAAAATGGCATTAACTCCCAATTATGAAAGGGTATGTGTGCAAGCAAGCACACGCATGTGTGTGTTTGTGTTTCAAGGCCTCTGTGACTTTGCCTCCTTCCCAACTGCACTTTTTATTTTCAGATTCTACATAAATACTAAATGCAAATAAAATCAATTTTTCTACTTTTGAAATTTCTGGGCGCTTAGCAGGGGAAAAATACCTTCACAATTTTGCTTTTGCCTTTTTCTTATTAATATTGAGAATTGAAGAGCGACTGTAAAGATGAAAAGAGACAAAATTTCAGATATGCTTTTCAATTTACAGAGTGAAGACCATTCACAGTGCCTCCTTCCTCTCAGCTATAATTCTGTGTGGCGAGTATCCAGCAAGTAAATTTATTTTCATATGTTTTTGAAGGCACTGAGGGCTGAACAACCTGGTCAGATAATTTCCTCTGACTCAGTGCCTACTGTATGCAAAGCACTGAGCAGGATGACATCCATAAACTCTCAGTTACTGGTCAAGAAGAACTAGTTTCACCATTGGTCTTTGTAAACTAGAATTATGAGTATGTCCCTTTGTTTAGAATTTAGTTTTGAAATTGCAAAGAAGAACCAAATACCAGACTGTCATAGCACCTAGTAATTTAGGAATGTGTAAAAGGAGATTCTATAGGGCTAATATAAAGTTACAAATAAGTCAGAAATTAATTTGACTGAGGTTAGAATCACCCCCAAAATTCAAATTTCAGCTCTTTCAATGATACTTTCCTATTTCCTTGCTCTAAGCAGTCAAGTTTATTAGAACTATGTCATGTTTAACAAATTTCATTTCTATGTTATGACCACTACTCCATAAAAGGCATAGGAGCACACTCAGAATGTGGAACTAAAAGGCCTCAGGATTCCATTCCTTGCTCATTCTTAACTTTAGCATGCCAACTACCGAAAGGCTTCTTCTCAAACAAAGTACACAATAGGAAGAACCATTCTTTCTCCAACAAACTATCCAATGTACATGTATGGATAACGCTGGCCACACAAAACATTCATGCACATTTTAGTACTCAAAGAATAACAAATGTCTACTGTCCTTCATCAGCTAACGTTAAGGAAGCAAAAAGGTACATCAAGCTAAACAGTTAAGACAAAACTCAAGCATTAAAAAATGAATGTTAACTATCATCACTTAGAAGAGAGAGGGGAATGTCTAATTTAGGAGACTGTATATGGCCTCAGAAATCATTTGGTCCAGCCTGGCCAAGGCCTTGCCAGAGACCAGCAGTTTCAGCTACCCTATTAGGTGTGAGCTCATTAAATGTTTTACCAAATGTAGGCAGGCTAATTTTTAAGGTGATAATTTTGCACAGCCAAAGAAGAATGTCATAAATATCCAAACAGTCCTTGGCAGAAACAAAAGGTCCCCACGCCCAATTTAGAATGGCCACTGAAAGTAGTGTGTCCCTTCTCTGTGAAATTCTCCCTCGTTGCCAGGGATCTGCATGTTCTACACGGCCTCCTTATATTATATTCCTAACACTACTGTGACCCTTCCAAAACTGCTCCTCTGTCCTGTGTAGATGGGGACTCCTTGAGGGCAGCATCACTCATCATCCAAGATCCTGACACCCTGGAGAAACCCAACAAATGCTGGTTGGCCTCTATACCAAATGAGCAGAGCCTTAGGCATCAGGCATTGGTACCTGTCCTTGCATTCACAAAAACAAAAGGTGACATGATAAAATACCTATTCAGCTTCTCACCACCTGCTTTTCTCTTCAGTCTTCTAAGATTAATTATGCACAAATTCCTGTTCCCAGGGAAGTATAAAGTATTTAAATAAAGTATCTGTAAGTATTAAGGTACCAGGTATTAATGTATTAAGTATGTGGAGGTTTGACCTGAATTGAAATTTATGACTTTTACCTTAGAAAATGCTACAACACTGAATAAATATAGTTTAACTTACTTAGAAACACTACAAGTACATAAATAAAAATCCAACATATTCAAATTGACTCACAGAGAATACAGACTTGCATCAGGTTCTTTACCTTTCAAGATGTCCAATTTGTTCTCTCTTCTACATCAGGACACAGAGAGCTTTCCACGTGACCTCTGTCAGCCAATCAGAGGGGAGTTTTCAGGTGAAGGTGCCGTGATCCCAAAATTCAGTCCTTCAGGGTCAAGAAGAAAGGAAAAGCTCATACCCAAGTTTACAATGATTCCAAACAAAACGACCCATTGTCATGTGGCAAAACAGTATTTGGATGATGGAACAACACAATCAGGTCAAAACTGTGGAAGCCAAGTAAAGTCGTTAAAATTTACAATGCAAGTCTGAGAGAGGAACACCGCACCTCAAATCTTTCCCACTGTATCTCACTATGCTAATAAGTGATAGGGGAAGCTTAGAAAAGCCAAATCTACCAGACCCAAGTCTCATTTGAGACACTGTTTAACTTTTTCCATAACCAAAACACCAACCATAGCCTGTAAAATGTTCTTTTGTTTTCTTTGTCTCTACGCACCTGATATTAGCATGGTGGAGAGTCAGAAAAACACTACAGGCCAAGTAGTCATAACTCCATATTCAAAAATCAGTTAGTGTAGGAAATAGAAAAAAATCTGTTGGGTCTAGAGCAGGAGTTCTTAACTTGAGACTCAATAACTCCCAAGGGATCTGTGCATAGATTTAGGGGGATGAAGGAATATTTGTGCACATACTAGGAAAAACTTAGATCATCATTTTGACTAATCTCTAATCAAAAGTTAGTACAGCCTTCAACTGTGGATACAGGTGTAACAATTCACAATCACACAAGCTATCCTGTGACTATGTCACTAACAGAACCATAGTTGTTGCAGATACTCAACATAACAGGTACATTCATCACTACTTGAAAATTACAGCATCAGCTGACCTACAGCTACAGTTAAACTATTCAGTATGTTATAAAGAAACACATATTACAACATCACAATTAACATTTTGGTAACTTTCCATTTCATTTGTAATTCTATGTATTTTACTTTATGCACTTAAAAATATTCCCAGAAGGATCCCATGCCTGACTAAATTGCCAAACAGGCACATGAAAGTCCAGGTAAAGAATACCAGATCCACAGCAAGTGAAGTTTTTATAAACTCTATCACCATAAATTCCAAGGCAGACAGAGACATCAGTCGCACCATCAACAATGCTTTATAGCTCACTAAAATAAAGCTTCCAAGAGGCCCTTCTAGAACCATGTGGAGGCCACACACGCTCAAAGCTGGCATAGTCAGGTTATCAAAACAGCATTTCTGTCACTGTCAGACCTTTTAATATTTTTATAAATGTCATCACTATTACTGTCTTATCAGTAAATGGAGAGAGGTATTACCTTTCATCATCATGCAAATCCCAAAGTCAGACAACAGAACAAGACAGATGTACAAGATACTCCTTTTTGCTTCTTGATCAAGCACATTGATATAACTATTAAAAAGCTGAATTACTGAAACAGTAGTTTTGTATAAGAGATGGAAAAGTTGGGCTACATGATCTCTTATTCTCAGAGATGTTCAAGGCATTTTGCTGACAGGCATGAACTTGTTAGGCTGGAACAGTTTTGAGTAGTTAAGAGCAAACAGCCTTGCCACTTCGTAGATGGGAGAACAGAGACCAAATAGAAGAGATTTGCTCAAGGTCACACGTAAGTCATTGGAAGAGGTAAATTCTTGATTTCAAGTTCAAGACTTCAGCCAGTGTACCAAGTCAGCATAACCAAATACTTAGCTGGTAACAACGTTGGTAAAGCTTCTGCATTTTTTTCTATAAACTAGAGAGCATTTTAACTTTTTAATTATTACAGTAACAGATACTTCTGAAGGCTATGGGGAAATACTCCATAAATTACAATGTATATTAGTACTCTCCCCACATACACACACACAAGGTGTAGAATAACAGGTCTTTAATTTGAAACAAAGGACAGAAGTGTAAAAGCTCCTACTATCTGGGAGGGGGTCCCACATGGGTTACCCCTATGTAAGTACTTTTCTGCTGGTGTTAGTCATCCAAAAAATACAAGTCCAGAATTCTTTGCTTAAGAGCTAGTTGCACAGTACTTGCCAAAAAGAAAAAAAATAAAGGAAGAACTCTATGGAAATTCCTCTTTGATCTTTTACCCAATGAGTCCCCTACTTACCTACTACATATTTTTTGAAAACTATTATCATATTACATTCAGCACAGTTATTACTGAATAATATTTTAATTGTTTAATTCCAAGTCTCTAGGTCATGTAATTGCCATATACCACCCATCCCTAAACTTTTCTTAACTTTAAATTTTCTCTTCTTTTCCAAGCAAATAACGAAATCCTCATTTCTCAAAGCATCTTCCTGCCACTTCACAGCTCCTTATTAACTCGCCTCTGTTTTTAATAAGTTTTCAATAGTCACTAAAGAGGCCTTTCTTAAATTTCTACTCAGGATTATCCCATAAACACAAGTATTTCTTCTTTGCTAACTGCTTAATCACTAACTAGTATCTATTCAAAACCACAAAGCCAAGAGAAAAAGCATGCTCCTCAGTCTCCAGTCTCCACAGTCACAGGCTGGAGGCAACACAGCTCTAGCCCCGCCCCAAACTTGCCTTGTCCTGTGCCCCCCCTCCGCCCCCTCGTCTCATCTCTTAACTCTCCTACTACTTTCACTACCTGCTAATTCAGATTCACCACTTTATGCGCTGTGCACACGAATCCAAACCTCTGGACCAAGAGTAACATTTCATTCATTGATACATCAAATGCTAACAAGTACTCTATCGAACATCACTGACCAAAATGTAACTTTTCGCGGAGCCAATTATTTTCCCACTGACGTCACCGCCAGGAATTCACTTGTGTGCCTTACCTCTATCCTATCACTCCACGAAGATGAAGCGATGTCCACTTTTCTGCCTTCCCCAGCAACTTCACCCGTCCCCACTGGGCTCCAGTTCAGACCCTCAGTCACTCCTCCTCCTGTCCCTCCTCTCCATTACTCAGAACCACTCTCAATCCCCCTTCGCGCAGACCCGGCTCTTGGAGGGCCGACTTCGGGGCTCCTCCTCCCTGCTAGGCCCCCAGCACTCCACTGCAGGCCTCGGTCCTTCTCTCCGGACCGCTTTCCTTAGCGTGTCTCCGTTTCACCAAGCTCACCCCGCACCACGTAGCGACACCTCAACAGTCCTTGCAACTTTCAAAGGCCAGCGCCCAGAGCTCCACCTGGGAGTCACCGGCGTGCTCGGTGGCCCCGACGCCGCCAACTCACCTGCCCGAGCCCTTCACGGCTCGCACGTTCTTCTCAGCTCCCCCCACCCTTCAACAAGTCCCT
Organism: Ctenodactylus gundi; assembly: GCA_004027205.1. Lineage (NCBI taxonomy): Eukaryota > Metazoa > Chordata > Mammalia > Rodentia > Ctenodactylidae > Ctenodactylus > Ctenodactylus gundi. Next base: position 168,885 of record PVKB01002065.1, on the reverse strand, counting down.
GGCCTGCGCGTCTCCGCCTCTGCCCCATCTCCGGGTCCTGCAGACCCCGCCGAACACCCCGATTCTTCCCTCGGCGCTCCCTCTCGCCGCTGCACCGCCCTTCGCCCGCAGGACCCTGGCGCGGCTCTATCCTCTCCCGTAACCTCGCCAAGCGCTGCTCCGGGCACCAGCCCTAACCGAAGCGGTGCCCCGGCTCCCCGGCGCCCCGGCGCCCGCGCGGCGCCCTCACCGCCCCCAGGTTCCTCCAGACCCAACTCCGCAACCCCGCCCGCCCCTTCTCCTCGCCCCGCTCCCGCCCGGGCTCCGCGCTCGGCGGCGGCCCCAGCCCCCAGCCGGCTCAGAGCACGCGGGCGCGGACCAGAGCCCCGGCCCGGGCCGGTGCCCCCGGGCGCCACTTACCGCGGGCGCGGGCGGGGGAGCGGCGGGCGCGGGCTCCGGGCCGGGCGGCTCAGCCCCGGGGGGCCGGGGCCGGGGCCAGCGGCGGCGGCGGCGCAGCGTCCCCCCGCGGCGGCGGCGGCGGCGCCGTCCCCCTCCCGCGGGCACACATAGGCTCCATTGTCCGCCGGCGCCTCCCCCTTTCCGGCTCCCCCTCCCTGGCCCGCCCCTTCCCCTCCCCTCGACCGCCCCCCGCCGCACCGCGCCACGGAAGGGACGGCGGCCCCGCCGCGGACGCGGGCGAAGCGCCCCCTCCCGCGGCCCCGACGTCCCGCCCGGCGCGGCGACGGGGACCGCCCCTCCCCGTGTCGGCGCCCGCCCCGCGCGGCGAAGGCCCGCCCCTGGGGGAAGGTCGCTAGTCCCCCCGCGAGCGCGGAATGGTACCAACCGGCTGCGCGCCCCGCCCCGCCGTCCCTGAGGCCCCGCCCCGCGCCCCGCCCCCGGCAGCCGGCCGTCTCCGCCGGGCGCTTCCCTCCCGCATCTTACTGTGGGACCGCCGGCCGGTGCGCCGCCTGGTTTGCATGGACACGCCCACCAGGTCCCCGCCCCAGTTCGTCACCCGGCCAGAGGGCACGCCCACCCCCACTTAAAGCGGCAGAGCCTTCTTCCCAACTCAAAGAAGCTCCCGAGGCCCGCCGGGCGCGCGGCGGGCGCGGCCGCCGAGGCGCTCCTCTCCCTCGCCCTCCGGCCCGCGCTCGCTCGCCCAGACGCCCCTCCGCCTTCCGCGGCGCCGGGAGCCGCCGAAAGGAACCCGAAAGGGCGCGGAGGGGCAGGGCCGCGGGGAGCCTGGCCATCTTCGACAGAAGCCGGCCGCGCGCTGCCGAGGGGCCGGTGTCCCTCGCCCGTCGCTGCCGCCGGCTCCGGCCTGGGCCCGAAGCCCACCTCTCCCGCCCGGGACGCCGCTCCGCCTGCCCCCGACCCTCCGTCCGCCGGCGCTGCCCGGGCCTCCTCCCCGGGGCAGGCCCCGCGGGGTGGCGCTTCTCGCCGCCCCCTCCCCGGCGCCGCGGTCCTGCAGAGCAGGAGGCCGGCGCGCGTCCGCTTCCTCACGGGGCCCGGAGCGGCCGCGCCCGGGCAGGCGTCGCTCCCCGGCGCCCGCAGAGGACACTTTCTGCTCGGGGCCCCAAATCAGCCCACAGTCGCGGTGCGGTCGCTGACGTTTTGGGAGACCTCTGCGCTGGAGGGCTCAAAGCGCCTGGACCCGACCGTGTTCTCAAAGCGACGGCGGGCATTATGGTTAGCTCGTGTTGCTGAGTCGAAGCTCGGATTGGGCCACTCCAGTTTCATTCGAGGGGCCCGTGTGCCTGCCGTGACCATTACTAACACACCTGTCTGCTCTGCAGCCCTGCCCAAATGCTCTGCCTTTGTGTTTCATGCAGTCTTGCCTGAGGTCGCTCCCGCAACTCTGCGCTGGCCCAGGAGCCTTCCCAATTGAGCTGGGTGAAATCTGCCCAGCTTAGTCTCCCGAAGACACATGAAGGCCACAGGCTAGAGAGACGTAGGTAAATTCTTTCTGCTCAAGCTTCTGTTACCGCTGGTTTTAACCAGCATATCTGTTCTCTGTCAATGAAATAGGAAACCTTCCTTGGGCACCCTTTTAAGGAATGGCGCGGTTGTAAAGGATAGTACAAGGGACCTCTAACTGATGAAGCAGATTCACTGCTCTCCAAATCACTTAGAACTCCTAACTGGCAGTGTAAATTTTTATACCCTGTCTTTCCCGCTTAGATTCTATGAAAAATTGTAGCAAGACGTTTTCTCTTTGTCTTCTGTTGTGATTGAGAGTATAAGTAAGGTGTGTGTGTGGGTGGGGGGGGGGACTGTAGTGGGTATAAAAATATAAATCTAAGAACAACGTAAAGATTCCAAATAGGAATCATTAAAATGCTTTTTGTCAAGTTTTGGCCATAGAATATTTAAAATAGCTAAGAACCTCTGTGAAATGTAGGAGAAAAAGCTAGATATGGACAAAAAATGACAGGAATATGCAAGGGACATTCAGCCATACTAATGTACTTGGAAGGAAGGACACCTGTCGATCATGTCTGTAAGGGAAAAGGCCTGCCTAGCTAAGCCCTGAGCTGGGGTATTCCAAACCAGATTTTCTGTGCAGCAACTTATTATAAAAATAATTCACATGTTTTAAAAAGTCAACTGTTTTTGTTAGGCACAAACCCTCATGCAACGATATGTGTAAAAATTCAAAATTACTAAATCAGAATAAAAATGCAAAAAATGTTAAATGTACAACACTAGATAAGGACAATAGTATCAAGAATTTAAGCATGCTAAAAGTCACAAGATTTAAGAGTCTCTACAGTCGTGTTAATTTAGCTGTGTTGCACATGGGATAAAATGTTTTAGAACATAATTTATTCTATTAAGCAGTTTATTTTATTGTGATATTTGATCTCTGAATTTCCTATCATGCATTTCCATCTCACTTAAGAAAGAGTTCTAATTCACTATATAAACATAAATACTAGTGGCTAATGGTGAAATCATTTTTAAAAACATCCTGTAAATAAAAGCTTCAAAGTGTTTGTTCTACTCTAGAAATTTTAATATAGGAAATTTCTCTGTTTATTTTTTCAACCCAAATGGTAAAATTGTTAATAATAATAATAAAGGCCTTTGAGCTGGGCCTAGGGGCATGGGCCTACCATCTTAGAACTTGGGGAGACTGAAGCAGGAGGATTGCAAATTTGAGCACACCTGGGCAACTAACAACTTAAGGAAATCATGTGTCAAAATCAAAATCAAATATAAAAAATGAGTTGGGAATGTAGCTCAGTGTGAAGGCCCTGGGCTCAAATCCCTGGTACCACAATAAAATTAATTAATTAATTAAAGTCAGTTGACACTAAGGAAACTAGTTTTAATTTGCTCCTCAGAAGGATAAGAAGCATTCACTGCATGGTGGAAATTTACCTCAGTTCTTTAATCATAGAGTTTCTTCCATTCTCCTCTCCCTTCTCATTCCACTTTCAAGCTGAAGGAAGAAATGCTTTTGCTGCTTCAGTTTTTGATAAACATATGTAAGTATTAAAACTGGGAGGGACTCCATCCAGTTTTGCTGATGAGAATTCTTAATGATTTGCCAAGTTTATACTCCCTGTTAGAATTTGAGCCCTGTAACACTCCACAGCACTCTTCTAACTTCTAAGGGCTGCTCCTTCCTAGCAGTGCTTATTACTGCTAGAGAAAGCATGAAGTTCTACATTAGGAATGATAAAATTAGGACTAAATAAGGTTGAGCCCACTCAACCAGCTGGTGTTAGAGTTACAAGAGGCTCTAACAAATTCTTGCCATGCTCAAAATCCACATCTTATTCATGGGCTCCTGCTACTTATACTGTGTATTACCAATTCACTTACCAAATCACCCAAACCAAAACTGGTGCATTTAAATGCCAAAGGAGTACTGCCAAGAGAGTCATAATAACTGAAAATGAAGGATTAGAGTAGAGTAGCATCTCTTGTCTTTTGTAATGCCATAATAATGGCATCCAGAAAATAATTTCTTCTTTGAGGTGCCCAGGATGGGCAAATAAATCTCCCTGTCCTGGTTTTCACTCTTCACTGAAGTTCACAGGGGAGTTCCAAAGCTTCATCTTTGGCTTTTGGAACTAACTGTCTGTTTTGTAAGGTAAAATCAGTGTTTCCACCTTCCATCCCACAGTTTCACCGGGGACCCCCGGCACTTTGAAGCAGGCCGTGGGTATGTTCTGGGTCACCACGTGTCTGCTTTCCACATTGTGGAGATCAAGGCACCCTACTCGTGAGGCTCCAGTGGATCTGTGGATGATCTTGAGAAAGCACCACCAAAGTTTCCCCCGTAATTTTCAGGCTCAAACGTGCTTCTCCCCCACACCGTTCTGCCTTCTGAAAGTCAAGCTTTGAAACACTCAGTCTGCCATTTTTCTGCACCCGAAAATGACTGACACATCCATGCTGATGCTCTTTCTTACGTTTGCAGTTTAACTGTAGCCCATCAAGGCTTGACAAGAGGCAGCGTGAATGATCCACGTGCTCTACTTGTTTCTCCCCAGATCTCGAGACCTTCACACAGCTCTCGAGACCTTCACACCGGCTCTTTACATCTGTCTTTATAGGTCTGCTTCTTCCCTGGTTTCCCCTAGTTTACTAGCTCATTTCTTATCCTTAGCTGCTTTCCCCACAATAATTCTGGGTAATATTCCCTACTGCTTTGTTGGACTTGCTTCCGGACGTGTGCCCGGAGAATTTGTCCTTCAGATACAATTATTTTGTTTTTGTTGAGTTCTGCCTTTGCTGCTGGACTCACACCATTGGCCATCACCACTGTCTTCTCGGTTGCTCTGGAATTGCTACCTAGCCATTGCAGCTGTGCCTTTGCCTCAGTGGCTGCTCTTGCTAGTCACATGGGGCCTTGCCATCTTTGGCCACTTGCCATTCCAGCAACGGAAATCCCTAAGGCTGGCACGGACCTATGCTTTGTTTGTTTGTTTGTTTGTTTGTTTGTTTGTTTGTTTCAACTCCTGGGATGCCAGATACTGCTGGGACAATAAGAAACCAAGAAAACAGATTCCAGCTAAAATCCAGGAGATAAAATTGAACATCATTTCTTTTTGTTGGCAAACTTTTCATGCTTCCTCGTTGTTGTTTGTGTCATTTCCGACAGAATTATTTCAAATGTTATCCACACTTTTCCTACATAGCAAGTTCACCTTGTAATCCCCCCTTGAAGAGCCTTTTCAGTTTTTCTCTTTCACTGGCTTCTTATCCTTCGCTTCTGTATCTTTAGTAAAATCTTTCTTACATCAATTCTAACCTCTTTTTTTCTAAATTCCAGATTTATTCAAAGGCTAACCTATGTTCCCTGTCCCCATAATTCTGTCTCGTCCTCTGGAAATAACCCAACCATTCCAGCCAAAGGCCATCACCAATATGGTCAAAGCTAATTGCCAAATTCGTCTAATGAAGATCCTTCTCCCCAAACACCCCTTTGCCTCTTTCATTTTTGAATTCTGAGAAGTGATATTTTAGTTTTGCCTTTGTTGATTTAATTCTTCCCTTGGTATCTTAATGATTGATATTCCTTAGAGTCTTCAGTTTCCTTGCCCTTTCTCCCCCTAGGACCTCTCTCTCCTAACTTTGTACACAGCCAGCACATCTACAGGACTGCTTCAGGCATCACTTGGCCTTAACTCTGCAAGATTTTCTCTCAGCTTGCCCATGGAGAGGGATTTTTGTGTCAAAAACAAATTCTCTTGTCTTTCAAAATTAAGTCTCATCTCTGAATTCCTTCTACTTTTCAGTTAGACTCCAAACTTTGGAGGTAATCTTGACTCCACATCTTCTGTGTCTGTGTCTTCTGAGGCTCCAGTGTCTCCACATTCCTCCTTAAGTCGGTTTACTGTTTTCTGTTTTCAAGTTGAGACTGTTATGATAGACATTCCTGCCTTCAGGCTCTTTCTTCCTAGGTCAATTCTACAAGCTCTTTCCAGACAGATCTTCTTAAAAGACCTGTTTATATATATTACAGTTTGTACTGTGACTATTCCTCTTTAATTAAAGACACACTGGTTCTTTGGGGCCTATCTACCCTGAGATTCTAACAATAAGGTATGACAGAAACAATACTGGATCTAGAGTTATATGGAGCTGGGTTTGAATATGGGAGTCTCGTATTGTCTTTTGGTATTCTTGTTTTGGTTTGGTTTTGGTACTAAGGATTGAACCCAGCGCCTCTACACTGAACTATATCCCCGGCCCTTTTCTGTTGTATATTTGGAGATAAAGTCTCACTCAGTCACTAAACTACCCAGCGCAGGATCTAACTTTTGATTTTCCTACCTACTACCCCTTTACATTTTATTAGCCAAGTAACATCAAGCACAATTTTTTTTCTCATCCATTTTAGCAACAGTTGTTTACATTGCCATTTTGGAGACATAACCTAAATACACAAACTTTTAACATCACCTACTGTTTATGGTAGGTCCCAGTCTCTTCCCAAGAACAGAATCATATGCCTCTTTTGCTTTTGAATAATTTATCACTGCTATATTTATCAAGCATCTACTAAGTGCAAAGCATCTTGGGAGATCCAAAAAATGAATCAGACATGCAATTTTGTCTTTGAGTTTCAATCAGACTTGTATAGAAATTTCATTCATTTTTTTAAAAAAAGTTTAATAAGTGCCCACTGTGTGCCAGATGCAAAGTACTGAAGATTTCAAAGTATAAATAGGACCGGAAGATGTGTCCCCAGATGTTGGAATCTGGGCTCCATCTAGTTGGGAATACTAACACATAAATATTTATAATGCACTATAATAAGTACCATGATATGGATAAATGGCAGGCATTGGGGGCACACAAAAGGTATCAATCCAGACAGGAGAGACAGCAAATGCAAAAAGACCTGAGCAGAATCTCAAAGAACGCGTAGGAGTCAGTGAGGCACAGGACGAAGCGGCGTGCAAAGGCTCAGCTGTGTGTCGATGTATATAAATAACCACGATGCAAGGAGGAAGGTAATAAACAGCGGAGTAGAGGCAGAAAGTGAGACGGCAATCAGAGATACATTACGGGCAAGCACTGCTTCACGGAGGCGGGGCACCTGAGGCGGCCTGAAGGTCAGCTTGATGCAGACACACAGTCGGGCCAAAGGCTCCTGTGTTCTCAGCGGCCAGTGCAGTGCCTGGCCCGTGATGGGGACAGCACCTTGGCTGCTGTGACGATGGTGGTGATGGTATCTAGTTTCTCTCATGAAGTTGTTCATCTGATTTCCCAAAATGCTCCTAAGAAGAAACTCATGATTCCACAGAGCTACTTCTGCCTGGATGAGGTCTTGCTCCTACAGCCTGGTTTTGAACCCCAGCTCTGCCATTAGCAAGCCGTGTGCCCTTAGAAAACTTACTTTCCATACTAGGGTTCATATGATGAGTAAGGATAATGTTTTCCTCTCAAGGCAGTGAGAGGATAAATAAATAAACATACACCACAGACATATGTAAATAGTGCCTGGCACGTGGGAAGTGCTCCTTAAATGCTGGCTAGTATTCATTTACCTCTGGATTGTCTAAAACATAATGGGCCTTAGAGGAGTTTTAGGGGCACTGAAAAGGCCACACTTCATTCACGGTCACACCCAGTCTCACTCACAGGTACTTAATGCTTCTGACACACTCTTGAATTCTTCAACTAGAAATTCATATTTTTGGATCTGAAGTGTCCCTTGCCCACTTCTCTGTACCTTTCAATTTAAGATGTCACTCTTGGCAGGGTAACGCAGAAAGGGTTAGTTCTGTCTTATTTTAAGGAGTTATCTAGTGATACCTCTATTCTTAACTGGCTACACCGAGGAAAAAATTGTGAGGAAGAAAGAAAAGACTAATCCTGAAGCTTGGAGTGGTTTCTCCGGAAGTTCAAGCCAGAAAAAACAAAATACTCAGAGGGTAGTAAGTCTTCTGGGACTAGAGAAAGGAGCTGCAATCAGGAAACCTGCTTAAAAGCCCCATAATAACTTCTACACATTTTCTTTCTTATTATTTATCAATCCAGAATCAACGAGCACCTACTGTGTGTCTAGTGCCATGCTCAGTAGGATAAGTTTCATTAGAAACTGAACACATCTTTGCAGTTGAGGAAAAAGCAACAATGAAACCGGCAGATGACAATTCCTTATTGATTTACATGTATGACACTAAATATTGACTTCTAGAGAAAAAAGAAAGGCAATAATAAGTAGAATCTGGAGCTGTGAGTGAGAATTTCTTGAAAATTCTGAAGTTGAATGGGTCTCAAAGAACACGATTTGGGGTTTCAGGAAGAAGCAATGACGGAGGGGCAGGGAGCCCAAGCTAGACTGCTAGGAGCGCAGTATGTGTGCGGATAGTGCATCGGAAATGACAGTGGCAAAGATGACCAAAATGGCCGTGATGACAATTGCCATTTTTTTGGTAGGTATGGTATGATCTGGGGGAACATAATTGGATAAGTACAGCTGTAAATAATTGCCAATAATATAATTGAGAGGAAGTATACAAGATACGCTGTGAGGGCCAGGGCAATAGTTCAGTGCTTGGAATGCTTGCCTAGGAAGCCACAGGCCCCACGTTCAATTCCCTAGTGCCGCATAATAGCAGGGCTTGGTGACTGGGTGTGGTGGCTCATGCCTGTAATCCCAGCACTCAGAAGGCTGAGGCAAGAGGACTGCCTTGTGAGTTCAGGACCAAGCTGGCCTACAGAGAAAGCCCTTGGAAGAAAGGAAGAAAGAAAGAAAGAAAGAAAGAGAAGATACACTGTGAGTTCTTTAAAAAGAAACTTAATAAGCTATTTCACAGAGCACAGCCTGTGGGACAGTCACCTTCAATGTAGCATCACCCTGGATACAACTTATAGTTGTATCCAATTCACAGATAAGAAAACCCAAATGAAGAGGATAAATGGACAGATACACCTAATCCTTATGAAAGCATGTGAGAAGATTGGGAGATGGCGCCATTGCAATAAATACTACCCGTCATAATAACCATTAAACAATACCGTAAGCTAGTACTGTTTGAGTTCTTTCCATACAACTGATTCTGCACTAAAGGTTTTAGAAGATAAGTTCATTATTGTACAACAACAGGACAAGATAAATTCTACTAGCAATTTGCTTTGCGTAGGAGGAAAGAGGGAATCAGAGAGGGTAAAAAAGTTAACACAGAAGCTGGGCTCAGGGGGCAGAAACAGCTGAAGGTCACGTGACAGTGAGCGGGCATTCCCGAGCCGGCAAGGAGTTCCCTGCTTGGACACCCGGGCACGCCCTTTTCCTGTTACTGTTCAAGCCTTAACCTGCATTTGCAGAAGTCAAGGTTTGAGGGGAGAAGGACCCTAGGCAAGGAAGGCAGCGAGAGGCTTGCGGAACCTCTGTGAAGCCACGCAGACCCAGGGAGGGTGTGGGGGAAGTGGCAAATTCAGTCACTACCTGTAGCACTAGCTGCAGGACGTAAGTTTAAGACGAAGGCTCAGCTGAGCCCAGTGGAGCAGGCCTATAACCCCTGCTGGAAGGCTGAGGCAGGACGATTGCAAGTTTGATACTAACCCAGCCAATTCAGAGGCTTAGTGAGACCTTGTCTCAAAATCAAATATTAAAATGGGCTGGGCTATAGGTCAGTGTGAAAGCCCTGGGCTCGATCCCCAGCGCATGCATGCGTGCGTGCGTGCCTGCGTGTGCACACAGAGAAGGAAGAATAGGGTAAATTTTGTCTCAAGCTATAAAGTTTGTGAAAAAGAAGAGGAGAGGAGGGCACTACTGTCCGAAGTGGAAGTGTCAAAAATGACAGTGTTTCAGAGTGAGATCCCACCATATGTCAATTAAAGATAGCTCACCAAACTTTGGTGAGAAGAGAGAGCAACTATAATGCTTGTCTGTTGCTGCATCGTATGTAAAATGGTACAGGCACCTTGAGAACTAGGCAGGCAGTTTCTCAAAAAGTTAAATCTTAATTTACCATGTGACTCAACAATTCCACTTTTAGGTATCTACCTGGAAGAAATCAAAATATATGTCTACACGAAGTCTTGCATGTAAATGTTCATAGCAGCGTGATTCCTATAGTCAAAAAGCAGAAGAGCTAGCTGTCTGCCAACTGGTAGGTGGAAAAATAAAATGTGGTGTCTCTTTACAACAGAACACTGTTCAGCAACAAACCATGAGCTGCTGGTATTCCACAGCTTGCAGGTGCCTCAACATCACAATGTTCAGTAAAGGACGTGAGACGTCAAGGACTGTGTCATGTGCCTTCATTCATAGGAAATGTCCAGAGAAGAAAAAAATTATATAGAAATCAAATTAGTATCAAACAGAAGGAGTTCCACAAAGGAGAGGGTGTGTCAGAGAAGAGGAAGACGCCACAGGCAAAGCCTTCAGTGTCGCAGCCATTAGTGGGGAGGAGTGATGGTTTGTCACCCTGGTAATGGCATGTCCAGGCTCCAGCTAATACTGAAATTGACCTGCATCCTCTAAACACTCATTCATCGGGAGCAGAGCCGTGGGCCTCCCTAACAGTAGGGTAAACCTGTCTGGGGAAATCACCCCTAAGTGACTGAAACACACACGGATAACTGGGAAGAGACTCAATATGTTCCCATACTTCTGTGTTTCAAAGAGAATTGCAGACACTTTTAGCCAAATTAGAAATAACATCAGCACGAGCGACTGCAGTGTTTCAAGAGCAATGAAATACTTCACTTAGTTACTGACCACTCATGTGGCCGGTAGGCTGAGTCACCTCTGGAAACTGGCTCTTCAGCCCCTGTACTGAATTTTGAAATTAGAAGGAGGCTGTGGAGACTTTCAAGGAAAATGCAACCTCGTGCCTAATTCAGAATTCGGGGCCAATCTTCTTCCTCCTGGACCCACCTTACCCCAAGCCTAGCACTTCAGAGAGGCGACCCTCCCTGGCGATGGAACTAGAGACCTCTTTTCCCCAAAGTCTGAACTTTTTAATGTTTTGACAAATGGAAGGCGAATCTAAGCAATCTTTATTGTTGCAATACTGGGATTGAACCCAGGGTCTCTGCACGGAGCTAACCTCCCCCGAGTCTATTTTAAGTTTTTTAAATTTTTTATTTTGAATCAAAGTCTTATTTAAACCAAATTGCCCAGGTTGTCTCCAACTTGAGATCCTTCCGCACCATCTTCCCAGAGTGCTGGGATTACAAGCATGTGGCATCAAGCTGACCTCAAATGATGGTTTTGTTTTTTCTGCTTTTGCACTTCTGGTGTAAATGAGGCAGTCTTTGACACTAGTCCTTACATGTGAAATAAAAGATATGAAGGAAGAATCTGGGAGCTCCGGCTAGAGGTAGAGGAGTCAAGAAAAAAAAAAAAAAGCAACAGCGGGGGGATGACATTGGCTTCGGGATCATCCAGATCACCTCTGGGGCTCAGCTCAGTAGCACCTCTTAAATCCTGAATCCACGAGACACACTAAGGACACACTAAGGACACACTAAGGACGGCACGTGGATGAAGAAAGAATAGGCATGCTTTCACACTTCGAACTGAAGTTTACCATTTCCTCAAACATAAATACAGACAATGCCAAGGCAGTAGGAGCGATCTGTGCGGGGTTTTTTCCAACAGAATCACAGATATTCCAAATACTGTTGATAGTCATCACTATCACAAAATTAAAGCGGTAATTAGACCTGCCAGAAGACTTTATTGATGCTTTAATAAAGCCACATAAATATTACTGCACTGCAAATGTGATACTTTAAATATTTAGATCATTGTAACTATTTCTGAGGCCTTGTGTATTTGATTCTATGTGCTCAAAATCATGACACTGTCCCTAGGTTCCACTGGACAGCCAAGGGGGCCCATGACGCAAAAGGGTTTAAGGACGCGGTTGTGGGGGGGGGGGGGTACTTTTTCTAGTCCCCACCTAGTAAAGCCACCACCACCACCACAAAAAAAAAAGCCTTTGCATTGCCTGAAATCCTGCCATTAGAGAACATTTCCTTTGGGTTTTTAAAATTCCCATTAAAATGCAAATGTCCCAAAAGAGAAGAACTTCTCGGAGTGTTATTAGTTAACCCCTTAAATGGGGTTGTTTAGCAGCTAGCTGAGCACAACATCCGACGATTCAATTACATACATGTTTATTGACCTCCTGCCATGGGCAGGAACCAGGCAGGGACGGAGCAGCGCGCTTCTGCCCTGGACGTCTGCGACCCAGCAGGGGGCATAAAACCAGAGCAGAGGAGCCGCGGCCAGCGGAACGCTGCCTCCCGGGGACCTGGCCAGGGCAAACGCTTCCCGGAGGGCTGGCTGGGAGGGGGACCTCCGGCGCGCTCCGGGGGCTGAGCTGGGCCCCGAGTCGGCCGGCTGGGCAAGTCCACTGCTTGGAGTGGACGGTGAACAGCCAGCGCTGCCTCTGGCCTCTGGGTTGGACCGGGAGGGGGTGGGTAGGGGACAATCTAGAAAGCCTGGTGCTGGCGAGCGCGTCACAGGGGCCTAAGTTCGGGAGGCGGGAAGGGAGCGGTGCGGAGAGCAGGGGAGGGGACAGCCGGGGTCGGGGCAGGGGCGAGGGCCCACTCCGAGGACGGGGGGCGGGCTCGGGGGAGTGGAGCCCCAGTTGTGAAAAGGGGCTGTGTCGCGAAAGGACCTTCCTTTTAATGCTGAGGAGTTCGCATCCTACCCACTCTCAACAGTCAGAAGCGTCTTCAAGGAGGAGGATGAAGGACCGGGAGCGAAATTTGAGCGGGGCGTGAAAAAAATTTAACAGGTGGAAATGGGGCTGGCAGTGATGGAGACGGAGCAGCAGCGCAGGCCAGAGCCCGAAGCCAGGCTGGCCGTGCGCGTGGGGCCGTGGGTGGGTGTGCCGGCTGGGGCAGGCGCCTGGGGTGACCTGGGAGAAGGGGAGCGGGCGAGGGACGGGCGCTGCCGAGCCTGGTTCCACGCGCTCTCGACCACCCTACCGTCCTTCAGGGGGCTGGTAGAGAAGACGCGGTGCGGCGCAGTGGCCACGCCGCCATTCCAGTACTTTGGGAGGCTGAGGCAGGGGAAAGGAAAATCTCGCCCGGGCAATTTCGTGAGACCCTGTGTAAACCAGAAAAGGGGCTGCTCCGTGGGAAGGCCCTGGGTTCAATTCCCAGTATCGGAAATAAACAGATAACGGGAGTAGGACTCCGCAAGAACAAAGCTGGTGGAAGTGCTGAACAATAATAAACTCGGCCATCCCTTTCAGCGTGGTAGTAAACAAAGCATCTATCCAAAACTCAAGTGTAGTTAGCCGGGTACTTACTTTAAGGCTGTCTGAATATCCTCTGACAACACGCAATTAAATCTAAAACTTGGTTTCCAAGAGTTCCCTTCTCAGAAGGTCTCGGAATGACCCTAATACCTCCATCAAACTGAGACCCAGGGCAGAGTAAGGATCTCGCTCTCACGGAGAGGTGGAGTGTAATGCTGAGAACCAACCAGAGTTACGCTCATCCTGGGGAAGAACTCAGGACAGAGAGCCCAGGATGGAAAGCGGAAGGCCTTGCTAACAGCTACTCAGGTAGCCCAGGTAGGAGGTAATGAGGCCTGAATTATGGTACTGGCAAGGAGGAAGAGGAGGGCCGGGGACATGTAAATGATGTGCAAGTGGCAGGCGCCACACGGCCCACTGGGCAGCTGAAGTGGGAGGAAAAGTTGAGTCGCAGGTGGCTCTGGGATCCGAGCGGGACAGGATAGAGCAGAAAACGCCGGCACTGAGGAGGCGACTGACGGGACGGCCACATGCTCAGACTGAAGACGCTGCCACAGCGGCCGGTAAGGGACGGCTTTCATGGGAGTGCGCGTTTCGACTAGAGGGACACAGGATGGGTGGACAAGCACAGGTGCCACACCACAGGGCGCAGGCAGAGGAGGGGGGCGGCGCTGAGCTTGCCAAGGGGCCCCTACCAACGTGGCTGGAGCGCCACTGATGAACTCAGCGAGTCCTTTCCGCCCCCCGGAGCTTTTCTTGTTGGAAAAGCAAGCAATAATAAAACTTATCACCCACTCGTCTCTTGGGAGTGCTGCAAAGAGCAACCAATATACATACATAAATAAGTTTAAAGCTCTCAGCAAGAACAAAGTGTGCTAGAAATGCTCAACAATGATAAATTCAGCCACCCTTTTCAGCATGATAGTAAACAAAGCGTCTTTCTAAAAATCAAGTGTAGTTAACCAGGTGTTCACTCTAAGGCTGTCTGAATATCTTCCAACAACATGCAATTAAATCTGAAACTTGATGTCCAGGAGTTCCCTTATCAGAAGGTCTCAGAATGACCCTAATATTTCCATCAAACTGAACCCAGACTACACGGCAATTAATTAAAACGAGGATTACTTGGTCACCTCTCCCACCTTCTCAGTATTGTGTGTGAAGCGCATGAGCATCCCAACTCCAGGTGGCCTCTACACCCCTGAGCTGCGCACTCTGCCACGCCCCTGAGGTTGGTCTCTTGGCAGAATGGTGCCGTATGAAATATTCAGATGCTAGGTAGGATGTGTGCAACCTACATGGGAAGACGGCTGTCAGGCAGAAACACTGAAAGAAAAAAAAAAGCACTCCTGCAATGAAAAAGATTGCAAATCCAGTTCTAAAGGAACATGTCTCTAATTATATGTTCCATGCATAGCAGATCTCTTTTAATAAATCCCATCACAATCTCACTTGCCCTAAAGAGCAGACCTGATAGGTAATAGCTCCCCTCCTCTGTGGTAAAATCCAATTTTCACACCTGGTAAATGAAATAACTCCGCTGTGAACCAAGGGCAGGTTCGGGTGAGCCGTTAACAGAAGGTTAGGGGCTATGCATCCTGGAACAGCCCTTCCGGGAGCCCTGTCTAGCGACTGGCTCTTTTTATGCCAGTTGATGCTATTTGGCCGGTAAACCTCCAACCTCTGAGGTTACAAAGCTTAAGGCTTTATCACCTGGAGTGCTTATGAATGAGTGCCATGGTTCATGGCTCACGTATGTGCGAAGATGGGCCCTAGCCTTTATCTCCTGTTGGGTAGGAAGGTTCCTTACTGTTGTGTACCTATAGGAGATAAGCTCATACTGCACTCCGATGGAGGGACCAAGAGGAGGCACGATGCCATTGAAATTTCTAATTGCAAAGGCATAATACAGGGAAGAAACAGAAAAAAAATACACACCCCAATAGAGCCAGGGTCAGCATTTTGTGTAGATCTAACAAGGAGCAACAACGAGGAAATAAGAAATCAACAATGAATGCCCCTCCCCCTCTACACACACCACGAAGACAAGTGGACTGTGGGCTGAAAAAACATCCCGGAATAGGTGAGATTCAGTGAGAGTAGCATCACATGTAAGAGGGCAAAGGACACCCCAGCAGATGACACTGCAGTGATTGTTCTACTGTTTGGAACAAAGTTTAAGATCCTCATCTCAGAACATATAATCAATTCCAGAGGGTTTGCAGAGGTAAATATAAAAATGAATTTAATAAAATAGACAACAGAGATGATGATATATCTAAACCTTGGGACAGGAAAAGATATTTTTGCAATAAAATCAAAGGGAAAAATAATTGAATAGACTTGATTGCATATAAGTGTAAAATTCAGTACATAAAAAATTCATAAAATTGAAAGCAGACAACTGATGGAAACAAAATATTTCCAACAGATCTAATGAAAATAAATTAATATCTGTTAGTATATAAAGAGCTCATACAGAGATGAAAGATGTAAATACATGAGTTGAAATTTAACATTTCACAGAAATATTGGTAGAAAAATTCACTTGGTTTTGAAACGAATTTATAAATAATAATCAAAGAAACAAAACTAAATTGTATTTTCCTTAAGGGCCTAGCAATTGTTAAACACTTAGTAAATACTTGTTGACTAACTTAATGTAACAAAAATTTAAAAAAGATCCAATGTTCATTGTTAATGTATATGTGGTGAGATGAACTCTTACCTGCGCCTTTTAGGATTACATACTAAAGCAAGAGCCAGGAGATTATTTCTGGGAAAGGGCAGACAGTAAACCTTGTTGGGTTTGCAGGGGACCTTGGGGTCTTTACTGAGGTGGCTCAGTAGACCTGACAGAGTGGGGTGAAAGCTGGCGCAGGTCATAAGCAGATACGTGAGCAGAGCTGTGCTGCAGAAGCGTTTGTATGGACACATTATGGGAATTTCGCATAATTTGCGTGGGTCGTGAAATGTTATTTTTCTTTTGATTTTTTCCCCCCTAAGATCTAAACATGCAAAAATCATTCCTAACTCATGGGCCATACAAAAACGGGCCACAGGATAGATCTGGCCCTTGGGACTTAGTTCACTACCTCTGTACTGGAGCAACATTTCTGGAAACCAGCTCGGCAGTATGGATTCAGAGGCTTTTTAAAAGTGATACACAAGGCTGGGGCCGTAGCTTAGCAGTTAGAGAGCACTTGCTTAGCAGGCGGTAAGTTCCTGAGCTCGATTTTCCAGCACCACATAAGCCAGGCCTGATGACACACGCATATAGTCCCAGCACTGGGGAGGCTGAGACAGGAGGATTACTGTGAGTTTAAGACCAACCTGGACTACCTGTTGAGTTTGGGACCAGTCTGGACAACAGATGTTTCAAAATTTAAAAAAAAAGAATACCATTAAAAAGGTCATACACAGACCCATCAGTATTAAACAGTTGCAAATATTTGTAAAATAAAAACTAAGAGGTTCATACTCTTCATCCTAGTTGCCCTAATAATTATTAATAAATTATTCCTTTGTGGGGAATAATGTATAAGCAAAAGAAAACAAGGGATCGCAGACAGAAATTTATATGCAGAAGCATCTAGACATTTTGTAGGATGGCAATGGTACATTAACCTTGGTATATTCATATGATGAAGTATAAAACATAAATCTTTTGCAAAAATATTTTATGACATGCAAAAAGGTTCATAAAACAAGATTACATGAAAAACTCAGGATACAAAATACATATACCATCCTGTCCCAATTTTTCCAAACATATATGTGTATATATATATATATATATATATACCATTTATTCAGGTTAGAAATATATATGTGCTAGAAAAAAGATGGAAGAAAATGCAATGAAACGTGAATGGTGTTCCACTCAGAATGCTGGGTTTTTGGGTGATTACATGTTTTTGTTCTAATTCTCTACCATGAATGTTTATTACTTTTGCAACGAGGAAAATATAAAAATATATTTTTAAAAACTCGAAGAAAATCCACATACAGAAGTTCGTGTAGAATAGCCAAAGAAGAAATAAAGGAAAGCTTTCAAACACAACCTCGATGGAAAATCTTGATGAAACGACAATGAAAAACAGATCCAGGCAACTGAAAGTTGCCAGGGTCTAAAATTCATGCAAAAGCACCACAGGAGGAAAAAAGAAATTCTGATCAAAAGCAGCTGAATCAAGAATCCAGCACCAGCCCTCCGCTAACGCTGAGAGAGGCGCGGGAGAGCTGAGGCTGCACAGGTAGGTCCTTGTGCCTGAGTGTGAAGGCGGTGAGGGTCGGCCCCTCAGGAGGCTTCCTTTATTTTACCTTTCCAATCCCCAGCCTTCTCCCAAAAATAAAGCAAAACAGCTCTCCTTTCAGATTTTGTGTTTTTATTTTATCTTTCTGTGGTAGCAGGTTTCGAGCTCAGGGCCTTCGTAAGGAACTACCTCGTCACCGGCCCATTTTTAGTTCTGATTTCGAGTCAGGGTCTCACTACACTGCCGAATTGCCCAGGCTGGGCTGGAACTCACGATTCCCTTGCCTCAGCCTCCAGGAGTGCTGGGAAGATAGGCCTGTGCCACTGGGCCAGCTTCCATTCAAACTTCAAGAGAATCCACTTTAAGACTCAGCCCAGACACTTCCGTGTTTCAGTTAAAGAGGTACGGGTCCTCTCTTCCAGGCGCTGACCGTCGTTTAAACCTCCGTGTATCCTTCAGGGGAGAGTGAGGACAACAGGAAACTGAAAGGGCTTTTGGAAACAGGGGGTTCCCTCAATCAGTTTAATATTTCACAAGTTAGCTCAGAAACTGACCTACACCAACTATGATAGTACTAGCTGGGCGTGGTGGTGCATGCCTGTTACCTGAGCCTTGGAGGCTGAGGCAGGAGGGTTGTGAGGAGTTTAGCTAACAGTGAGCTCAGGACCACCCTGGACTATGGAGTGAGACCCTGTCTCCCGAAAAACAAACAGCCACATGACAATTACAGTAGCGTACGGCTGTCATTTTGAGGAGCTCGCTGTATGCCAGCCGGTGAGCTGTACGTAGACATCTGCTGCTTCATTTGATTATAAGAAGCCCTTACCAGGAAGGCGTTTCCCAATGTTTCCTAAGCAATTGGCATACCAGACAAGTCATACTACAGAAGAGTTAAAGAGGTCAAATAATTTGTCCACGGTCATTTTGGTAATTAGCCGCATTTGAAACCTGACTTTCCAGTTTGTAACTTCCGTGGCTGAAATACTTTTAAAAACCAGATTTGAAGGAGACAGGTCTGTGGAGCTCCATTGTTACCAACAAGCGTACCCAACTGTAAGGTTCAAGGTCATAGCACGGATTTAGGCAACTGATTTTCACGCCTTTGTAGCTTCAGTTGTTTCACCTATAGACATAGAAACTTCTCTCTCAGAATTAATACAAGAAAATACTCAGCACATCGTACGATCACAACGAGAGGTGGCTCTCAGAGACCAGAGTAGTAATAATTTCCGTGGCCAGTTCAAAGTGGTCACAAGATCTTGTGCAGGAAAACAAAGGAGAATTAGGTGAAGGAGAAATTTGCACAGGTGACTTGAAAAAGGACTTTTCCTTCTTTATTTCCTGGACAGCTTTAATCCTTTCCTTTTCCACTTAAGAGAAGGGAAGTGTGTTTGGGGCAACAGATTTGGAAACGGAGGTGTGCGATATAGAGTGTTTATTCTTTAAAAATCAAGCCTAACTAAAACCACAGCCTACTGTGCATGGCACCCTTCTAGATTTGCAGGCGTAAAAAAATTCTCCAGCGAGATGACTCTGTCTTGCTGGGCCTGTGAGATGAGCCCAAGGAGAATCTTCTACCCACAAAGAGGCCAGCGGCAATGTCCTTTACTTCCTTTGCGGTTTTAACCTAAACCACAGCTCCTCCCCTACAGTTCTAAGTGTTTGCTTCACATACATTCTCTGTGTTTAGCTCTCTTCCATCGAGCGCATCCCCCATTTCCCTGCTATGTGGAAGCATAGCAGGTGCTTCTTTTACTTCGAGAGATTCCCCAGCAGACACAGGCCGTTCGAAGCGGCTCAGCCCATGTATTCTATCCCTAAGCTGCCTGTGTGGCAGTCTGTTCCCAGAGACACCCGGGATGCTCCAGAGTTCTTCCAGTGCCCAGTCCTTGGCGTGAAGGCAGAGGGTGTGGGAAAAAGTTTTCTGCATCCCTTAGGCAACAGGGGAAAAGGCCTCGGCTCTGACACACATGAGGACAATGGGGTATCCAGCCAGAAACAAATGAGGAAGCCAAATGTCTTGTTTTCTGCTTTTTAAGAAAAGGAAGAATGAATGAAGGGGAGAGACTCAAGCCAAGGAAAGAAAAAATCAGAAAATATCCCAAAAGTAGTAAGTTTAGGAAGGTGGGCAGACTGCTGTCTCCCAGCTTCTGCCGTGGTTCTCAAGTTAATATTTGCCAGACTTAGCATGCCTGCGAGCGCCGTTGGGATAATGGGCCCCCCTCAGCATCACGTGAGTTCTCTGTCTCAGCTGAGGGACAGGATTTCAACCATATCACACACAGCTCTCATTACTTGCAAGGAAGTGATCTTACTGAGGAAAGCGGCACAAACGATAAACAGATTTACTTAAAACGGCAAAGCTGTTAGGTGTGTTTCTATTCTTGACAATAAAGAATGTTGGTCTCAGTGGGGGAAGTCCGGGTCCAGCAGAACGTTTTCCAGGATGGACCTGCGTGTCCCTCAGGACACAGACTATAACGGGGACACCCTTGTGTTTAACTTTCTTGTTGATGAAGTAGAGTAGCAAGCACTCATTTTCCAAAAAAGAACTTACTAAGCACCATCTCTGTCAAGAGGGTTTAGCTTCCACATAGCAGAAAGAGAAATTTCTTTGCCTTCAAAAATGTTTACGATCTTGTTAGAAAAGCAATATGCCAGAATTTAGAACCCTACGGATAGAAAAGACGCCAGGTATCATTTGATCCACTTCAACCTTATTTCTAGTTCCAACTTAAGAATTTGAAAGTTGAAATCTAGGCAGATTGGATGACTATCTTCCATCACTGAAGTAGTAAACGAGCAGAGAGAACCAAATTTCCCACCCCCAAGTCTGGACACTGTTCCTCATACTTCATGTATACTTCAAAAGGAAATAACTAGAACAAATAATGATGCAAGCTAATTCGATACGAACCATGTGGACAGGTCATTGTGGAACACAACGTCTGAAGTGAGTTAGTCCACGGAGGTTTCTTTAGAGGAAACTCTGAAGGATGTCATGTGTAAGAATTGTCAGAAATTCCGTTCAGTTCAATAGTCGTTTTCTAAAAGCTCAATATATGCGGCGCATTAGACAAAGAGAGAAGGAAAGGAGAAGGAAGACCAAACGATGAATATCAAATAGACTCTTCATTAGAAGACAGCTACACAAACTAAATTTATTAGCCAGTAAGTACGTAACAGTCATTAGTGAACAAGAGGCGTAAACGTTGTGATGGTAAAGTTGACCAGGAACCTTCTGGGGAACCTTGAGAGGGAGAATTCAAGTTGTATTAGGAAATAAAGGAGAATGTTTCTGAAAGCTGGATAAGTTACGTTTTTTTTTTAATGTTGAAAATACGTCCCTCGAGACATAATGTCTTTATTCAACACATTGACCCCAGACACGTTCATTCAAGGTTTGATAAAGAACACGCACACAGAGGAACACGCGCGCATGTGGCACTGGCAGGACAACTGCCAGTCCCGGCAGCACAGACCTGTAATACCAGGACTCTGGGAGTCTGAGGCAGGAGGAGCTCAGTTCAAGGTCAGCCTGAGCAATTTAGCAAGACCTTGTCTCAAAATGAAAAATAAAAATGGGCTGGGACTGTAGCTCAGTATGAAGGCCCTAGGCTTGATCCCCAGAACCTGAAAGTGCGAGACAGAAAAAAAAGAAAAGAAAACAACCGCAGCAGCATTAACAAACACCTCCAAACTGGAAGCTCAAGTGGGAGACTTGAAGAATGCTGAAACTGGAAGAACCTAGCTGACCAATTGTCCAACACATCGTTAGAAATAGAAAGATCAAGGTTCAGAGAAGCAAAGCAGAACCACACATTTCTGCAAGGAAAAAAAAAAAAAAAAAAACATGAGCCTAAAACTAGAGCTGCATTATTCTAGTGCTAGTGGTTATATTTTCTAAGACTAAATTTGGGGCACAAATTACAACTGCACTAACAAACATAACAAACCTTTTTTTCCCAGTACTGGGGATTGAACCCAAGGCCTTATGATTGATATATATCTCCAGCCCCGTTTTTAAACGTGGAGACAAGATCCCACTAAATCACTAAGTTGCCCAAGCTGGGCTTGAACTTGGAATCCTCCAGCCTCAGCCTTCCAGGATGCTGGAGTTACAAGTACACACTACTACCACATTTGATCTGGAACAGAATATTTAAGAAAAAGAGAAAAACGTAACTGTGCTGCCTTGCGATGCTTCGAGGACATTCCAACGCATTACTTCGTCGGTTGCCAAAGGTACTTTTCTGAGGAGCATCAGACTACTCAGAGCCGTGAAAGCCTTTTCTAGTCTTAAAAGAAGCATCACAGTCTGTCTCCATCGAGGGGAGCCTTGGTGAAAAGGAACCTGCGGGGCCGATTGGCAATTCTTTGGGAAATGAAACAATGCAATAAACGCTGAAGACGTTAAGCTCATGGCCACCAGTTTCCTACAGAGCCTCGCATGTGCAAAGCCCAACACACTGTGAACAGAAACCGTAAGGCGATGATGACTTTGGCTCGTACGCTTTCTGGGTATCCTACGACAATCATACTGTGGCAACTTCAGCCCCATTTACTTGCTATTTGTCCAAATGCAAATCCAATTGTTTTAATGTCATGGTTAGGTCATTTCTGGTTTTTCAAAAGCCTAAAACCACCCTGAATTTTAATGCAATCACTTTGGGAAGCATTATACTAAAACAGTTCTCCAACAGAGTCATCAAGCCTATCTACATAAAAAAATGTAACCCAGATGCCGTCTCCATAAACAGACATTTCTCTTTTGATTGTCACAGGTGTGCACGACTTCACCTGCGCTTTCTCACCTTAGTCTTCGAGAAACTAGCCGTAGCGGAGCTGCTAAGTGCCAATCACAGCCTATCGCTTTAACCTCGCTACTGCTGGTACTGAAAGAAATGGCTGCAGGAAAGTAGCACTTCAGAGCTAGTCACACCAAAACCAGGACTCACGCTGGGTGATGTCATTACTGTCACGCGTCAAACTGTATTTCTCATTTATTAGTGTCATATTTCAAATTTCAATATATCACCACTATATTTAGTTAATAGTTTTGCAAGAAAATAGACGTACAACTTTGCACTTTGGGTTTCTTTGTAGTGGATTTCTGATTCTCAGTCTCTATTCTTTTTCCCTATGCTATAAAGTAAGCTAATTTGCTTTTACATTTAGTGTATACTATGGTATTCTATCAAGAGCTAATGCTTTCCAAAGTGTATACACTTGCTTATACGGTTAAACTGGTAATCTCCAGAATGGCTGGAGTTGGGGAAAGATAAAAGTTTGCCTTTTTTTTTTTTTTGAGACAGAGTCTCACTCTGTTGTCTGCACTAGTCCTGAATTCACTATGCAGCACACGGCAGCCCTCCTGCCTCAACCTCCTGAGTGCCTGGATTACAGGCGTGCACCGCTAAGCCCAGGTGATGCGGCGCTCAGGAATTGAATCCACGGCCTTGTGCTTGCTAGGCAAGTGATTTAACCACTGAACTATTCCCTCAGCCCCAGGATAGCTTTTCACTTATTTTTTGCGTGTGAATTTTATACTTTGTGCAAATATCATCTACTCATCTTTTAAAACATCAGCCAATTATGGTGACACACAGCTGTAGTCCCAGTGACTCAGGAGGTAAGGCAGAAGAATCATCACTTCCGCCCAGAAGTTTGGAGCCAGCCCGGGCAACACTGTGAGACCATCTCGTTGTCATCATCATCATCATCACCTTCATCAAGTATTTGGTTTTAAACATTTGTAGTGAATAAACAAAAAATTTCCTGAGCTTCTTAATCCTTGAATGTTTCAACAGAGAATTAAATAGAAATGATTTCTAATGCATCAGGTAACACATTCTCCTTTAAACATCTAGCCAAGTTAACTTGAAACACAAAATTTCAGAGAAGTACGCATCACAGTTCCTAATAATTGGGCATTCTTGAAGTGTGCCGAAATCATAGCTGGGAATCCCTGAAATGCAGATTCTGAGAGTGTTAGAATTTGTAGAATCCAGTGATGTAGAAATATACATAAATTCTATCTGGTTTATTCCAATTCTCTCAGCGTTATTAAATTCAATTATCAATTATTAGAGTAAGGGCAAAAAAATCTCTAAATTGTAACATAAGGTTGAAGCATTGAGGAGATAAATATTAATGAGTGGCTAAGGGATCTATTGCAGAATTATAAGAGTATTTTGAAATGAGAAGGAAGAAAATCTCTAATCCCTCATCCTTCCCCAAAATACATGTTTATTATCCTTATATTACCTAGAAACTCCACTTGGGATGTGTTAATTTTTAAAATAGGAAGCACAGAGTAAAGCGAAAAAGATACCAACCAGAGAACCGCACAGAGCTATGTTTGAATTTAATAAGTTGGGTGACTAATGAGCTCTGTGACTTATGGCCTTGTATGTTCAATACTGGCTATACATCCAGCGCTTTGCTGGGTGCTGGACGCTGGGCCTAGAGCACCGAATGAGGCAGATATGATCTCACTGCTTGGTGAGAAGGAAGGACAACTAAACTACAGGGAGAGTACAAGAAGACTGGTAGCTGGTGTGGGAGCTGACCCGGCCGGGGGGTCATCCTCAGGGAGGGACCTCAGAACAACCCATAATTAGCCCAGTGAAGCAATTCCCCCTTCTTCGGGTCCTTGTTTCTAAAGTGGAGATTTTAATAAGCTAGCTCAGAGGGTTTCTTTGAAGTTTTAGTATTTAAAGTTTTTAGCACGGCCTCTGGCACGTAGTAAATGCTCAGTAAGTGACAGCTATTATTATTCCTTTTACGTTCTTCCACTTTGGAACCTGTCTTCCAAAGCATGAAACTCAAAAGTAATTCTTCTCCCAGATACCTACACCCGCCTGCACACAATCCACGGGAGTGGGAGGGAGAGGCAGACCAAGTGGTTATCCTCTTGGCAAAGTATCCTCAGCTCAGTGCGAGGCATGCACCTTGACCCCAGAGGCAGGTCCCCAAATCTCTTTTGGCATAAGGTTGACATGTGACGTGAGTCAGATCAAAAATTCTGGCCCCCTCAAAGGCTGCTGGTTCTCCCTGTTTAATCAGACATGAAACAAATCGCGTGCTGCGGCAGAGGCATACAAACACGCTTTAATTACAATATTGTAACACCAATTAGAGATCTATCTAATCGAGGACTCGGCACTTCCTGCTCGGATATTACTCCCATGTTGGGATAATTACTGCTAATTAAGCTTGGAACTAATTAGGCTAAATGATCTCATTTATACCAACAAAGATGACTTCTAGGAGTTCATAAGAAAAACTAGGGCGATTTTATCATTCCTGGACTATTCGGTATTTCACACCGGAAACGAGACATCTTCGCCTGACGTCGAGGTGTGCTCACAGTTTGCTCCTCTGGAATTCTGGTCTCGAACGGCAGCAGAGTTTTCATTTGTCTGCACAGATTCTCCCACATGGCGAGACAGCACTGTCCACTCCAATCATGATATGTTCTTTCACAAGAGGCAGGCACAGTCTCATGCAGGGCCAGCCACGGAGAGCAGGGACAGCAGCCACCCACTCCCAGCTTCCTGCTGAGTCGCCTTCGCCTGCAGATGCACTTGCCACTCCGTACTCTGACTGCACTCAGGCGTGGGCTGGGCTTGGGGACCAGACAGACATGGTTTATGGAAATCACTTACTCCACTCTACCTAAGCCTCAGTTTCCCATACCGAGGGTAGGGATAATAACAACGTCGTGGAGTTTCTGTGAGGGTCCACGAGCTCACACATATGGAATGCAGGACAGTACTTGGCCACAGTTGCTCTCGAAAAATAATAACACGAGTTTTCTTTCTCCTTGCGGTACCATCATACCCACTTCTCTGAGTTAGTTCCACATCTGGCCTGGCCTGCTCCTCCTTCCCAGCGTACTGGTAGTGGGAAAAGGTACATGATGGGATTCGGGAAACCTAGATATTGTCAGGTTTATCTCTAACTAGCCATGTGACTTGAGAAAGTTGTTTCTCCTTCCTGACGAATGATGACATTTACTGACTCTCTTAAGCTAGGCACCACGTTGAATGTTTTACATGAACTTTCTGATATAACCTCTACAGCAGTGCTCCCCACTGTAGACAAAGAAGACTGAGAAGTGAATAAATGAGTAATTTAAAAACAAACCAATCTACATTGCCCTTAAATGACAAGACCAGAAACTGAACCATGTTTTATATAAAATTTTTTGGTCGTACTGGAGATTGAACCAAAGGGTTTTACACTGAGTACATCCCCAAACTTTATTTAGTATTTTTCATTTTGAGACAGGTTCTTACTAAGTCACTAAATTGCCCAGATGGGGCTAGAACTTGCCACCCTCCTGCCTCAGTTTCCCAGAGTGCTGAGATTTCAGGCAGTACCACTCTGCCTGGCACAGAGGCTACTCTCTTCATCACTGTTACTCTGGTTTGCTCCCCCCTCGCCATTTGAACTGAAAAATCTCTGAAGTCCCTTCCTGCTCCGAGAATCTGCTTGTGTCCAATGGAGTAAGACTCTCAACTTCATACTCAGTCAGTGACAACCTGAAGTCTTTCTTGTATCTAACATGTGCTCCGTGCTATGGAGAAAACATACCCTACCAGCAGAAACGTCCAACGAATAAGCCCAATAAGATACTCGACAAACACATGGGCACATATTTGTGGGTACACACGAACACGCACATACAGCACCTATTCCTTGTTGGATTGTTTCATTAGGGGAAAGTACACAAGCTGCAGTTTCTATTCTCAAAAGTTACAGAGAAGTGAATCTTCCAACCTGTGAATTCTTTCTTCTAAAGAGGCATGAAGGTTGTCAGAACCCAATTTTGGCTAGTCACCTCTGGTCAGCTCAGGCCAAGGGTTTTCTTAGCCTCCGGTGCTGCCGTCTGTCCCAGAAGTGATTTCATGATATTCATGTAGAAGAAGCCGGGATGGAAACACACTGGCTCTTAGAGACCTCTGCAGAGAAAACCCAGCTGGCCTTAATTAGCACCCTACTAGAATGTAAACTTCAGGAAGACAGAATTATTTTGTATAGTATTTTATCTCCAGTTGGCAGAGTAGGGCCTGTACAAGTGAAACAAATAAACAGAGAAAATAAATAGAGCACTGAGTTTCAGGGCGGGAGTTTTGGGAAAAACAAGGAAGCTTATACACTTCTTTGGAATCGTGAAGTCTGGGAAGGCACATCTTCCCCTCGCTTCCTGTGCCATCTGTTCCGGAGGCAATTCTCAGTAGTTTCAGCTGCTCATTGACTCAGGTCCTGTGGGTTTCCCTTAGCCAGACTTTCTGGTAAAGTCAGTCCTGGCTCTAACTTCCATCATTCTGGGGTCTTCTGAAGGAAAATAAGAGTGGGATGCCAGGCAAAGTGTTTTTCACCTGTTGAGAAACAGCTCAAGAATTTCAACACATCCTGAGAGTGAACTGGTGGTAATCTCTGTCCTAAAGCTCAGACGGCTGAGAGCCTCCCGACCCAGGGACTTTGCTTTGACAGAAGGAAGGCCTCTGTTTGCAGCCAACTTGCTGGAGATTGAAAAACACCAAATCACCTTTGCCTCTGAAACGTATCACCTGGGAAGGAGTCAGGCTGGTCCTTCTCTTACAGTGGTGGCTGGCGTATGGTTTAGATCTGAACTGTCCTCAAGAAGTCTCACGTGTTCAGAAAGTAATTCAATAATGGGGGTTCACTGGCTCAAGTCAGTGATGATTTCATGAGCTGTTAGAAAGTGGAGCCCGGGTAGAGGGACGATGGGTCACCGGGACATGGCTCCTGCCCCGGCTCCGCCCCTCTTGTGCTCTGCTTCCCGTCGCCATGCAGTGAACAGCTTTCCTGGGCTGACACCCTCCTAGGCCCTCTGCCCTTGCTGGCTGACAATGAACTGGCTGAGTCCTCTGAACCATGAGGTAGAATAAACCTCCCCTCCCTCAAATCGTGGGCACTGGGAATGTGTCCAAGCAGCAAGAAGTGACCAAGACGGCCAGGGATCCCCAGGAAAGGGGAAAGATTTGGAGCCAGAAGACTCGGGCCTCAGACCAGGTCACCTTTCCTGCGATGTGAAATACGGATAACAACGGCAACTGTACCTGCCTCAGGGTTGTGGGGACCAAAAGGGATGGCCAAAATGTCCCAAATGATGACACAGTGCAAAGGTCAAATAACAATGGACCATACCTCTCAACTGTGAACTGTCTGCAGTGTCAGAACATGCCTGTTGGTGTGATTATAATATCCTCAGAGGCCTGGTGGGTTCCCTGGTGTGCAGGCTGGGGATGGGAGGTGCACAGGCTGGTATCCTAATCTCAAGTATGAGTCTGTTGCTATCAGAGCGTGGTTTTGCCTGCCTAGCTAGCAAGATGGCTCAAAAGCTTTAGGCCTGAGTGGAGACAACACACGAGTGCTCTTCCTGGCCTTCCTACGCTTCTCTGCTGGAGATGGATTTATACAACGTACTTAGATGAAGACCAGTGCGAGTAGAGATTCCTTCTTCATTTTCTACTGTTCACAGAAGTTATTTCTTAGATTTTTTAAACTAATAATTGAACCTAAAGCACTTGTACCGGGCTACATTTATAATCTTTTTTTTTTTTTTTTTTTGAGACAAGATCTCTCTAGGTTGCCCAGGCTGGGCTTGAACTTGTGATCCTTTTGCCTCAGCCTCCCATAGCGCTGGGATTACAGGTCTGTGCAGTGAGCCTGGCTTTCCTTAACATTCTTAGGAGTCTGAGCAGCCTTGTCAACTGCAGGACTCAGCGGAAAATGCTTGTCATAGAGGAAACCCAGTTTGAATTATTAGAAGAACCCACTTTTAAGGAATTCTAAAAAAGGGCAGGAACCTGCCTCTTAGAGCAAGTCTTAACGTATAATAGGTGAATAATTTAAGAGGATGAAAAATAAACAAATGCTTTTGCAAATTAAAAAAAACAATCCTGTGTAAGGTGGATGAAGCAGCAGTTCACTCTTCCGGTTCTCATGCGTCTTCTTAGTCCAATGTATCCGCTTTGTTTCCTTGCCAGAGCTGCTGTGCTGTGGAGACACCCAGGCAGACATGCGGTCCTCCGTGGCAAGAGAGGTCAGAGGAATACTCCAAACCTCAAATCACAGCATAACACGTCTGAGGGAGGATTTGGTTAAGTCGACCAAACCCTTCCTTTGACAGATGAAAAACTTGTGGCCCAGAAACGTTACATGATGTGCCCAAGTTTACACAATGGTGCCCTCTGAAGGCAGGATGCTGGCCTGAGACAATACACCAGCTTTCTTCATCTGATGAAGAGAAAAGGAAAAACGTTTTGTATCTGTTGCTTTAGGGGGCCGAAGTCAATGAAGCTGCCAAAAGCAAGGTCTCCAATTTAAAGGCCTCAGGGACATCCCCCAGTGACCGCGGGGCTCTCAGCGATCAAGACTGGCTATGACAAATGACAGGGGCCTCGAAACTGCTCAAGTCAGGGTGTCAGGGACCCCAGGCTTTTCTTTTCTCAGTGTGGATGGGACTGGCCTCGAAGGAGCTTGATTTCTTTAGGACTGCCCGGCCCACTTTAAAAAATGTTTATTTCTGAAAATGCCACTCACTATTATTTAAATACGTATTTACTTGAGTATGCATTTATTGTATTTACACATACCTTATTTCTACCTATCTTAGGAAACACAAGACTGGAAGCTCTCTAGTTAAGAGCCTCCACCTAAAGGCCCAATTTTGAAATGAGTTTTCCCCCTCTCTCTCGCTCTCCCTTGTTCGCTCTTTTGGTGGCACTGGAGACCAAGCCCAGCCCCTTCACACTGAACTTACATCCCAGCTCATGTTTTTATTTTGGATTTTGAGACAACTTCTCACTTCGCTGCTTAGTTGGGCAGGAGAGGACCTAACTCGCGACCCTCCCGTCTCGGGCGCCCAGAGTGCTGGGACCGCACGCTGCACATTTGGCCCAGCCTGTGTGTGTCTTCTTAAACGGTCTTCCAAATGGCTTCCCTGGTGGTGTCCCGTAGTGCTTCTTTGACAGTGGGAACCGGTTCACGCTCTGCCCTCCACTCACACTCGTGCTCACTCATTTCTTTGTCTGGCTGGCGCTTCCTGGGTTCCAGTTCTTAGCGCTGTGTCAGGGTAGGCCTGGGGAAGACAGCGGCCCTGCAGTGATGGGGAACTGTGTCCGGAATGCCCCGACTTCCCCTCTGAACACTGGGTTACCTACTGCTCTTCGTACTTGAGAAACGTTTTCTTCTTTCAGAGAGGACAAAGAGGAAAATTCATAACTCATCAGTTTATCGCATCTACTCTTCTTCAAATAAACCGTGTCACCCAACTACAACTCAATGAGAACTGGATTGTCAGGCAGCTCAGAGGGTAACAGATACAGCAAAAGCATTAGCAGAGAAGCGGTTCTGCGAGCTGATCAGTGGGAGAAAGTCAAATATTTATTCGTTTACAGAAATATGTGGTGAGCACCTGCCAGGCCTAGGGACACAGGCCTGTAATCCCAACACTCTGGGAGGCTGAGGCAGGAGGATCACAAGATCTAGACCAGCCCGGCAACTTAGGGACTTAGTGAAACACCCTTTCAACATCAAAATGAAAAGACAGGCTAGAAATATAGCACACTGTGAAGGTCCTTCGCAGCTCACGGTAGACCTGAGAGTGTTAGTGAGATCATAGGCATTGGGAGAAACATGGACAACCTTAGAGAAAGTAACGAAATCACTGATTAGAGACTCAGTCTAGGGCTTGGGAGCCCAGCTCAGTGAGCGGGATGCTAGGAAGCACAAGGCCCTGGGTCTGATTCCCCAGCACCGCATAAGAGTTGGGCGTGGTGGCACACACCTGTAATCCTAGCGCTTGGGAGGCTGAGGCGGGAGGATCGCTGTGAGTTTGAGGTCAGCCTGGGCTCCATAGTGAGTTTAGGAGCAGCCTGGACTGCAGAGCGAGACCCTGTCTCCGAAAAAAAGGAGAAAAGAAAATCTTTCATGAAAGTCGTGTTAAGAAGAACGAGCGTGACAGGCAAACGGACGGACTGAGAAACAGCAGGGGCAGTGTATGCCAGGTGTGGTCACAACGTACGGTGAGGGTTAAAAAAGACACATTCCCATCAATCCCTTCAAAACACTTCCTCTAACTTAAGACACACTCTCATCTTGCCACTTTCTAAAGCTGTCCTAGACGTTCCTCTTCATAGCTTTTGCTGCACTGTTGCCGCTGCCTTGATGACCTGAAGCAATCCAAACATTTACTTTTCATTGGTCATTTTAAGTATAGAGAAGAGCCAGAAACTGCATAGCGTTACCTGGCAGGTAACGTGGATGACGACACACCGTCGTGCTTTTACGAACCTGCCTTTTCTCCAGATGTGACTATGGAGCAATATTCACTGCATTTCTATCGTGCCTCCTAAAGACATTCACGGAAACAGGACTTTGGGATAAATGTGTTCAAAGAGAGGAACAGAATTTTGAAGATGATTAAATTTAAACATTCGCCACATATTTTGATCATGCCACGAACAGATAGAAGAATTCGAAAACGTAATTCCTGCGCCTAAGCAGGTGATCACGCAAAGCCATCACTTCGCTTCATAGAAACCGCTTTCACCAACATCGCAAAAGGCTTCAAACTGCTAACTCCAGAAGTCCTTCTCCGGCCTACACTCCTCTCGAGTGGGGGCGGTACCATTGACTTGTCGATGCCTCGTCCTGCTTTCTGCCTCCCATGATTTCTGTGACATCACCTTTCTGCTTTTATTCTTACATCTCCCTTTTTCTCAGCTGTTTCTTCTACCTTTTCACTGAATGTTGAGAATGGCTAGGCCCGGTGCACACATGGCCGCCTCTAATCCCATCATTCTGGGAGGCTCAGACAAGAGGATCTCAAGTTCAAATCAGCCTGGGGCAACTTAGGGACTTAGTGAGAGCCTGTCTCAAAAAAAAAAAAAAAAGATTGTTATGCAAAGGATGCGAGTAAGGTTTAATTTCCAGTACGATTAATTAGAGACCCCCCATAATTACGTCATAACGCTCCTCATTTAATCCAACTTGCTCCTTGTAGGTAATTTTGTGAAGTTTCAGTTGCTGCTTACAGAGAGATGGGTTTGAGACTAGTATTTCAGTCCTAGAGGTTCTGTCGAACACAACATCTGACATATAGCAAGTAAGTCATATAATATGTATCTGCTGAAACTGAGTTCTAGCTGAGACTTTTTAAGCCACGGGGTCCATCAGATGTCAGCATCAGGCTGTCTTCAGATCTAACATACAAGGAAGTAATCTGTATCTGATTCTTCTTTTTTAACTCTCATTCTTTCCCCTTCAGAAAAAGGCACTTGCTAGGAAGGATTTGCTCTGTTAGGTTTTAAATCCTCTCAAGACTGTGCACCTGTATCTCTCAGAACATGATTCGACCACAGTTATTTGCCCTTAAGCTCTTCCATCCTAGGACACAGTCCTACTGGAGACAAGACTGGGACTTCTGTGAGAATAAGAGGACGGCCTGGACATTTCCAGTGCGATAAGGCATGGGCCACAGAGGTGGAATTGTCAGCATATCTAAAGCTTGAATTGCACAGCCTCCAAAAGAAAGGCGACAGTGTGCTTTGTCGTTGCTAGAGTTCGGGTGTGTGCACTTGCCCCTGTTCCCTTGAGTTAACTGTATCATGGCCTGGACTTTGAGGGTATGACTGTGAAAGCCACATTGTAACTTCAAATTTGAAACAGCCTGTAGTGGAGCAGAAAGGCAGTCAGACCTGCTGGGTCACTGGTAATGTCATTTTCTAAGTAGACAAGGGGGTCTCTGCATTGGGAGGAGGGAGAGATGGGCTCCTGAGATTAGAGTGGGGGATTCTTGGGACGGGAGTGGATTTAGGCTTCATTGTGCAGGAACACTGCTTGTTTTCACTTCGTGGTCTCATTCTTTCTCCAAATATTTTCCTTCCACAAAATTAGGCATCATTTCACTGAGGGCTGCCAAATTTGATGCTTTAAGGAATATTCTTGTACCATCGTTTGTTGAGCACATCTTTGTCATGGGTGAAGTATTTTCTCCTTGCCTTCATTTGACTCAGAAGCAGAAGAATGGGCCCCATTTTTGTCTTGCTCTCCTAAACTTCCCTCAGGCGTGTATCAAGGATGTCTGAAATGTCAATTCAATTAGGATACTTTGGAAGTTACCTATGAGTCTGAAAAGCAAGCCAGAGTAGAGTTCTCTTCCTAAACTTCCTAATGATACCGATGTTGCAACAGCAGCAAATAGTAGCGGTAATCTCTATTTACAAGATTTAAAAACCAAGCAAACCAAAAAAAAAATTTTTTTTTGGAAAAACTTGATGTCCTAAGTTCTGTACAATTCACAAATTCACCCTCAGGGGAAAATATTACCAGAGTCAATGAGTTTGGAAAATGTACATGCTGGAATCATGTGTGCATGTGCATGAAAGTGCGTGTGTATCCCCAGCAAGCATGTGTGTGTGTGTGTGTGTGTGTGTGTGTGTGTGTGTGTTGGTGGAGGTACATCAGAAGAGGGCCAGTTAGGGAGGGGTTACATTTGTAGAAAACAAGAGAAAGAAGATGGCGTTCCTTCATGAAGTGGAATACAACTGCCAACACACTGCCCAGTCCTGATTAGTCCCTTCCCCACAACTGGTAGAGTCTGGTCTTCTTGCCGGATTTCCGAGCCTCAGCCTTCTCACAAGGCCCAACTCAGCCTCCCCCTGCAGCTTCCATACAAAACGAGGTAATGAAAGGTGACAAATGCGACATCCTCTTGCATCAAAAATTCTCCTGTTTAGCTCCCACCTCGGATCCCCTGTCCAGTCCCATCCAGCCTATCTTAAGCATAAAGAAACTCTCAGAAAGAGACCTACATTCAAAAGCAGATGGAACATTAGCCTTAGGCCCTGCCGCTTTCTCAGTGTCTTCCAAGGCCCCACATCTAAGGAAGTTTTGACTATTGTTTTCTTCCAGAGGGTCTCCCAAATTGAATAAGCCTGGGGCACCACAAATCCGGATTCAATCCTGTCTATACATACATCTTTTTTTCCTCAGGTGTCCAGCTGAATGCTTTCCCAGCAAGTCCCCAGCACCCATTTCACCTGAAGAAAAGACCCTACAGTTACTCAATCCAGAAACACACTGGAGATGCAGCAACCACAATGAGGTTCTGCCTTATCTGCTACTTCAAATGTGCCCTGTTATCTCCATAAGTGACTTTCTACCAACCATATCCTGGGATTTGATACTAAATGCATTATGGATAGTGGTATTTTGAGATAAAGTCTTGCTATGTGGCTTATGCTGACCTTGAATTCATAATCCTCCTGCCTCAGCTTCCTATGCAGCTAAGATTACAGGTGCGCACCACTGCACGCAGTTTATGGTAAACATCTTTTTTTTTTTGAGACAGAGTCTCACTTTGTAGCCCAGGCTGGTCCTGAACTCACTATGGAGCCCAGGACTCACAGCAATCCTCCTTCCTCAGCCTCTGGAGTACAGGCGTGCGCCACCACACCCAGCTTATGTGGTGCTGGGGAATCGAACTGAGGTACTTAGGCTTGACATAGCACTTGCTAGGAAAGTGCTTTCACCACTGAGCCTTTCCTCCAGCCCCTACACTAAATGTCAGGATGATAAATTTAAAAACTATGCTCCCTCATACTTTCATAACTACCAGTTCATTGGTCATTTGACTGCAGCTTCTCAACAAAGATTAATCAAAGGAACACAAGTTTTAAGAAGCAGTGGTTTTGGGCTCTAGCAACTAGAATACAGGATTTGCAGAGTTGTATTAGTTATGTAGGGAAAGGCAAGGCTGGTGAGATGACCAGGGTGAAGTGGGTAGACACGGAGGGGGAGCTCGGCGCCTGTTCCACGAGGTCCCTGCTATGCACCAAGACTTACACATAGGGCTTTTCACATCCAGCTTGCATGTAATCCTAGGGAACAACAATCCCCATTCCAAAATCCCTACAAGTTTGCTTACAGGTCCACTGCTCCATGACTCAGATGAATGTGTAAAGAGGAAACAAAGTTGATCCCAGGAGACTGAACAGGGACTGGGGAATGTATTCAAATTCGTAATCACCGAATGCTCTACTTCCCTAAGGCGATAGTCAGCTAGGCACTTGGGATTTCCCAGGGGAAGCCGTGGCAGGGTACACTGCCCAATTTTAGCATATCTTTGTTGGATGTTATGACAGCTCAGCAGAGCTTTTGGTCATGGGGACCGGGAGGGGAAGAATGTTCACTGACAAGAGCAAGCAGCTTGCTAATTCTTTGGTAGCACATTTTCTCCTACTAGAGGTGGTGGTAGCAGTCGCGTAAGGGGAATACAAGCCTATTCTACCACTCGTGTGTAGTTATACTTGAAAAAAAGCAGCAGGAGTCTACTGAAGAGTTTTGGAGAGTTTGGGTGGGATCCCAAGCCCACACAAGTGTGTGCAAGGAATCTCATCTCTTTGGTGAGATAATTTAGACAATGGGGAGTACATGGAGCTGTTAACTGAGGAGCAGCTGCCTTGGCTTGACCATGAAGATAGGACCATCAGACAGCACGGAAAATGGAATTAAGAAAATGAACAGCAGCGCTGTCCAACAGAACTTTCTGCGAAGACCGAGTTATTTTCTCTACACATACTGTTCAACACGGCAGTCACTGACCACATGCGACTGCTGAACACTTAAAATGAAGCCAATGTGACTAAAACCCTGATTTTCAGATTTCATTTCAGCTTAATTATTTTAAATTTAAGTGGTTACATGTGGACAGCAGCTATATAAAACACAGCAAATATCAACTTTACTTAAGCCAGACATCAAAGATGACAGAACAAGAGACTAGAATTAGAAGCGTTTCAATTGAAGAATAAATGAAGGCATGGGTTTAATTTAGGCAATTTACAAACAGAGCACAATTACTGTTTTATACCTTCTTAAAAAAAAGAGTGGACCCCCATTCTGTAATGACGGCAGTGATAATAGTTCCTTGCAATTATATATAACTTTATGTTCACCCAAGGTCTTTCATGGGTAAATTTGGATTCGCAAAACAACCCTGTGATGCAGAAGGCAGGAATTATTTCTCTCATTTACAAATGAGGAAGTTGAGATCCAGATGTTTGGTTAAAGCTGAGACTTCACACAGTGATGAACCACTGCTCTGAACCATTCCCTTCCAATTTCTTTTTCTAGCTCCTCCCCCGGTCTCTTCCCTAACTAACTTCGTTAGGGAAATAGGAACAATTACCCAACACTCTCAAGTGCACCAAGGGTAGCGAGATGAGGAAAAGCCACGGATTCAATAATCCACCCATCGGATAATTAAAGCTGTGAACCAACAGCGAGCTGTGTCTTTAATGAAAAGAGGGAAGGAACGAAAAGTTAAGTCTACTCAGGTGTGTCACACATCGCACTCGCCGCCAAAGACGCTGGCCTAAGCTCACACAGCTGCCAAGGGCCCAGCCTGGTGGGCTCCTCTACCCTCGGAGGAAGCGAGCGCCCCTCCCGCCGCCGCGCTGCCAGCGCTGCAGGGCGACCAGGCCCGGGGCGCTGGA
This sequence comes from Ctenodactylus gundi, assembly GCA_004027205.1. NCBI lineage: Eukaryota > Metazoa > Chordata > Mammalia > Rodentia > Ctenodactylidae > Ctenodactylus > Ctenodactylus gundi. The sequence continues at coordinate 132,918 of PVKB01002065.1, read as the reverse complement.
GTCACTGGCGGGACCTGAACCCCGGATCTGACACAGCTCAAAAGATTTAACGTTTCCAAGTCTCAGTTTTCCCAACTGCAAAACGGAGGAACCAGTCCACCAACTGTACAGAGTTAGAGGTGGGCTCCTTGGGGCAGGTCACGAGAAACACCCCGCCGGGCAGTGGCCGGCTGGGGTTCATCCTGCCGTCGCTGTGGCGCTGCGCACTCGGCTGGCAATTCTAAAACAGGAATTCCAGAAACGACTTCCCACGAGGCAGCGTTTTTTCCCTAGAGTCCGCCAAGTGTAACCGACGCTCTCCGGGGGGCGGAGGGCGCCTCGGGGACCCCCGAAGATGAAACCGGGGTGCCGCTGCGGGAGGGGCCGCCGCCGCGAAGGGACAGGATGACGACGATGGAGCCCGCAGGGCGACATCCTCCTCACCTAGGCGCTGCCGCTGCCTGCAGCTGCCCCGCACATGCCAGGCTGTTCCCATACTCAGGTGTGGCAGGGGCCAAGGCAGCGTCAGAAAGAAAAAATAAAAATGAACAAAAAGTAAGCTAATAATAGATTATTAAGGTAAGTGGCCGAAGGACAGTGGCTGCAGATAACGGCGTGATGCCAGTGGGTAGGGAAGAGGCAACACGTAAACCGAGACGCTGACAGCAAATGGCCAGCCTTGTATTCGGGCTGAGGCTGCAGCACATGCGCAAAGGCCCTGGGGCAGAAAACAAGCCCCTCGCTGCACCCAGGGCGGCTCAGCTGAGGCAGAGCGCTAGGGGCGGAGCGCGCGGGGCTTCCGCTCCGCCAGGCCAGCGAAGGCCTCTGCGCTTTGTTCTGGAGGTGGTGGGGGCCAGGCGGATGTCGCGAAGCGGGGAGCAATGGGATCCATCTGCCTTCCTAAAGGATGACTCCCGATCCCGCCGCGTGCCAGCGCAAGGGCACGGTGGGCGCGGCGCCTGCTGCCCGGGGGGCACGCCCTGCCCTCGGGTCAGCCGGCTCAGCCCCGGCCTCCCTGGCTCACCTCCTGGGCCCCGTCCGAGTCCCTGAGGAGGCCTCTGCTCGCGTCCCTCCGGTGGGCGAGGAACCACGCTGGAGCTGCCTACGCCTGCGCCGTGGGCAGCGACCCCGCGGTCTCCGCTCGACACTTAACTCTGCCGCTTGCGCTCGGCCAGACTGCTCCGTGGGCTCCTCTCGTGTTAATCCAGCCTTTCCGGGTGCAGGGCACGCTGCCCAGGGACGTCCGTGAGACCCTGCACCGTTCAGCCCGAGCGGAACAACGCACCTCCTCCGCACACTCTCCTCCCGTTCTGACCAGATGGGATGCCGTCCGAACGTCTGAAGAAGCACTGTTCATAGTGTCCTCTGCAGTCCGATTACCCGTGTGCCTGCCTTACTGCCCCCCTAAACTATGAGCCCCTGAGGATGAGGGCCGAGTCTTCATTTTTATGCCTGCTGGGACCCAGCCGGGAACAGGACAGGCAGGAGGGCCTGGTGACCTGGCGGCGAGTGTGCGAGCGAACCAGTAGACAATAGAGCCTAAGGTTCATTCTGAGTTGCGTGGCTCAGAAAAACATTTTTAATTTTAATTTATTATGAAGAATAAAAAGAATAAAAGAGGAGGCTGTGCCCTTTAAACTTCACAATGGCATTGAAGGGCTTAGGGTGTCCATGGACTAGTCAGAAAGAGCCACTTGGGAATGCTGAGAAGTATACACTGTTCACAGTGCCCGAGGACACAGGTTCCGTGTCTGTGGCTCCCCACTACCCACAGTCCTTCAATCCCCATGGTAGGTATACGGGAAATAATATAAAACCATTTCCCTTAGCAATTAATTTTGAGTTGAGTAGTTCCTTTTCAGAAAAAAAGGGATAAAAGTTTTTGCTAATTCCCTAATTCTTTATTGTACTATATTAGCATTCCACAAAGACTAAATTAGTGTGTTGGGGTTTACCTCAATCAATTGCGTTGGTGAATTCATTTATCTTAAGTGACCTGGCTTGGAAGAAAGATCCTAAATGAACTTCCTCGTGGAGCCGAGACTTCTGCTCAGTGGCGACTGGGGCCAACAGGGAGACCTGTTCCCCGCTGGCGATCTAAGGCTCCGTGCACTGACCTTGACTTTTTATGAACGAACAGTAATTCCGTCTCTCACTGGAACTACATATACTGTGTGTACGTTGTTTAGTTGTAAATCAGCTGTTATTAATTATGTCTGAGAATCAAAAAAAAAAAGGAATGAGGGTGCCTTGTTTTAATTCCTTTTAAATAGTTTGCAAGATTCTTCCTGGAAGATGAAGGACTCCATCCCAAACCATTTCCTTTAATGAGCAAGAAAAAGAAGAGTTGTTGCCCCTGAGTGTCAGATACCTGAGGAGAAGGCAGGCTTCTCCATTGACAAGTGGGTGCTGGGGCTCTCCTACAGTTCAGGAAAATGGGGTGAAAATACACTATCTCTGCACTGCAGCCGGGTCATTCACGATGGGCACAGCTATGGTACACCGAAAAGGGATGTACAGCGTGGACACAAAGCCTAATTCTGGTTTTGGTTTTGTTTTCCTGAGACAGAGTCTCACTCTGGAGTCCAGGCTGGCCTCCTGCCTGAGCCTCCTGATCCTGGGACCATAGGCATGTGCCGCCAAACCTAGCTTGTGGTTCTGGTTTTAGCAGGCAGGGTGATCCTGGGTAAGCTACCTCACCTATCTGAGGTTTGGTTTGTCTACCTGCAAAACAAAGGCCAAAACGTTGGGTCTGTGAAGGTCTAGTACAGACCAAATGGGATGGCACGTGCAAATGACCTGTGATTCTAACAGAGACAGGAAGCACGGGAGGGTAGACAGAATTGGTTGGGTTGGCCCCTAAACAACTTGCAGATTTCTTATGACTTTCCTGAGGCTTTATCTTTGGGCCTGTCTTGCTCAATTTGTATGGCAACGATTTGATTGAACTTATAGAAAACTTTTAAAAATCTTACTTGATGGAAGATGGCAATAGGCAATGATCCATTGGCTAAATGTCTTCTCAAAATGCTGAAACTCAAGCAGCTGACACCAAAAACTCTCATTTGAGGTGATTACAACTATTGAAAGAAATAGCTAGCAAATGTAAAAAAAGTCCCTCAAGATGTCATTTCTGATGAAGAAAATTTCAAACGTGATAAAACAGAAAAAAATCAAACATATTAAAAGTTGCCTGCCCAGCAGCACGTGCTAGAAAGGAAGAAAGCAAGAGAGCGCCTAGGAAAAGGGACAGCGCGGGGCGGAGCTCGCACTTCGAGGTGCGCTGCCCCGAAATCAAACTCCCTCAGCTTGCTCCGCGCAGCCGCGGACCTGTTCTGCCCACGGAGTGCGGGAAACCCGAAGTGCATGGTCACAGCAGGCTCTGTTCCGTGTTCCACCACGAGGAAGGAGTCCGAGGGGCCCCCGCGCCCACTTCATGTGGGGGTGAGGGGGTGCCACCTGCTCTGCGTCTCCATAAAGACAGCCAGGCCGATGGCGATATGGAAGCAAAGATCATGGAAGGCCCACCAGGCTGCCCAGCTGGCCCGCGTGGATGTGGCGTGGCTCCTGAGTCAGCGTGATCTTCACGCAGGGGGCCAGACTGGAGACGCTCGAAGTTTCCTTCCTGTGTGACGCAGACTCCTTCTGAGGAAAGGTTTTTGGAAGACAGTTTCAAAAGTAAATACTGCTGGTGTGACGTGATGTTTTTGTTTATCTGTTTTTTTGAAAGTCTGAGTCTGGGAAAGTATTAATTTCAGTCAGCATCGCAGGACTACAAGAGGAATTGGATCTGGAAACGGACTAATTTGGGTCAGATCCCAGCTCTGGTACCTGATAACTGTCTTTAGGTAAATTAGTTGACTTCTGTGAGCCTTTTTCTTCACCTTCCCACGTTAATACTTGGTTTGAGAGTTGTCGAAAGGATTAAATGACAGATCATATCTCAATGGTTGGAAGACACATTTTTTTTTTTACATTTTAATAGTTCTGAAATCAAGATATTAAACATTTTCATTTCACTGGTTTACCCATACCATCATACATACGTACAATTTAATGGGGCTCCGTTTTTTCTTTCAAAATGCCACACAAAGTGAGACGTACAAAAATCAATGGGAACTGACGTTCAAAGGAATATGTAACTTACATTAAATAGTTAATGTGATGACTGTCGCACAAGGAGGGTTCAATACAATGTTCATTCCATTTTTTCCCGTCCTAGACAACTGTTTCCCAAATTCTAAAGGAGCAGGAAGGTTTTTCAGAAACCATAATTGAGCCAGCCCCTGTGGCGCAGGCCTGTAACGCTGGCACTTTGGGAAGCGGAGAGACTCGCCAACTGAAGCCCAGGCTGGGCGACTTGGCGACTGGGCAAGACTCTGTCTCAGTAAGCAATAAAAAAGAGTTGAGGACGTAGGTGAGAGTGAAGACTCTGTGTTTAATCCCCAGTACTGAAAAAAAGGGTCATCATCAGACCTGGACAATGGGTTTCCAATATGGAAAATTAATAAGAAAGTTCACACGCATCTTATGGAGGATTATTTCTATTCTCAACACACACACACACACACACACACACACACACACACACAGTATATTCTTTCTCATTTCGTATTTCCTGCTGTCATATAACATTCGGAAACTTGCCAACTCTGCTTGCTCAGGGTACTTTGGTTCAAATTGAAATTCCTCTGTTGAGCACAGGCCCAATGTGCGTGCCTGCTTTATTTTAGGAAAGAGGACAGACACCCTTGCCATCCACAACACTCTCCTCCATTTTCCAAACCCATCACCTACTGCAGAATGTCATTGTCAGCTTTAATTTCCTTCAAACCTGCCTTCGTTGTTGTTCTGTGTTTAACTCAAGATGCCTGACTTTGTCATAAGAAGCAAAACCCAATGCTGCAAAAATCTATCAGTAAGAAAAATTTTTGTCTCAACCTGGCTGCCCCTGAATATAATCACCAGAGAGGCTTTCTGCAGTCAGACACTGTGGTTTTAAGTGCAGATTTTTCTGCATGTAAGAACATATCTAATCCCTTATAAAATGTTAGCAAGTGTGTTGCATCACCATTATTTTATGTTAGTGTGTTACTCAGGTTAATTACATATTACACACAATCCACTTCTTTATAGCTGCTGTACATTTTTAATTATTTAATGGTACACATCACCTACCCTTGTGGCAATATTTGAGATTCATCTGCAAGCTCTCCCTCTCTGTCCAGACCGAATTCTAGACAACGGTTATGGCTTGAATCTGGAATGTTCCCAAAGGCCTCATGCGTTTGGATGTCATGGAATGCCTACAGAACCATGTGATTAAAGGGTGGGGCCTGCTCAGGAGGGCTGGATTATGGTGGGCAGTGGAGGACAACCATGTGGCAGATTATATATGACAGGTGTGGTGGATTAGGGGAGTGTAGTAGATTGCAGGCACGTGGCACATTCTTGCACCTGTGACCTGGAAGGGACAATCACTAGAGCTTAAACCAGAAGGGGCAGAACGGGAGACTGGACCCGGCAGGGGCAGCTGGGTCATGCCCTGGAAGGAAGGGTGTGCACCAGCTTCACCTTGCTCTCTGACTTGGCTTCCAGTCTGCCAGGGCGTGAACAGCTTCCTCCAGCTAGAAGACTGCCATGTGGTACGGCCACTGCAGGACCCCCATGCATGGACTGTGACCTTTTGAAACTGCGAGCTAAATACATCTTTCCTGCCTAAAGTTGTGCATATAATGAACGTCACCGCAAGGAAAGTAACTAAGACAAGAGTGGGTGCTGCTTGGTAGCCCACCAGAGGATATGCAGCTGCAAAGCTGAGTTTTGTTTGTGTGGTATGTCAGTAAGCTAGGTAGTTGGGCGAGGTTTGTTGAAAGCCTGCTACATACCCATCACTGGGATGAACCAGAACAGTAAGAGCTAGACCTTCAAGGAGTTCATCTCTCAGGGCAGAAACAGGAACAAAAGCTGTAACGACCAAGAGCTCTGTCAAATGGCAACATTCCGTCAACCCATCTGTGCTGTCCCCTTTCAAGGTACAGGAGCGAGGCCCACAGCGTGCTGAGCCACCGCTACAGTGGGAGCTGCCCTGGGATGTCTGCACTCTGCTGTGATCATCTGCTTATCGTGAGTCCGTGTGTTCGTGACTAGATCTACTTAGGCTAGTTTTTCCTATTGTTGTAACTATATGATTTAATTAAACTCACTTAAAGTAATAAAATATAGGTGCAAAAAAGAAATTCTACAAGATTTAAGTTAAATGTATAAGGCATTAAAAGTGTGAGTTACTAAAAAATGTGCGATGCCAAGAATTCACCTAGGCATGGGTGAGCTAATTGTAAAATTTACTAAATCTGGAGAAGTCTGACTGCCTCTCAAAGGTCTTAACGATGTTACTTCACTTTAAGAAACAAAACGAAAAAAAACAAAACAAGACACCCCCCAAAAAAAGCATGATTGGGAAAGTCTCAGGGGTATGGCTTATATAAGAGGGTGCAGAGTTCTAAACTCCAAAGGCCTTGGCCCTACTTCAAAAAACTTTAGGGATGCTTTAAGTTAAAACAATGGCTTAAAGTATGATAAGATCATTTTGTATGATTCCAAGTTAACTTAAATTACTATTAATTAAATTGGGTATAAGGTTTCGGCTGTTGTTAGCATAATAGTATGTTAAGAGCTCCAATGCAGGTAGACGAGATGACTCCTTAAGGGGAAGAGAGGTTGTGGGGCAGCCTCTGTGAGGGCAGTTGAGTCCGATATTTCACACCAGAGAAGGCAGCAGCAGCTCCTAGGGAAACTGGAAAGGCCCGTCACTTCCTGCGGGAGGAATCTGTTTAGTCACGTAACTCAGTGTTCTAACCTTTGTATATCAACCAGAAAGCAAAACAGTATAGGTTTGAGTCTTCACTCTGCCTTTCCAGTTTCCAGAAAGTCGTCCACACCTCACGGTCTGCACCTGGAAGAAGAGGATGGTTACGGTGCCCCCGTGGTGGGCTGCTATGAGGATAGTGTGAAACGCTCTCAGACTAATATTGTATTAGTAAAAACACATGCAACAGCATTTTAAGATTGATGCCAGAGATGAGGGAAATGCTTCATTCCCCTTCTAAAATCCCCTGCTGGGAACATAAGAAGTAGGAGATGAAAGAGAAGGAAGGTGGAGTGTGAGCCCACGTGCTCCGGGTGCGTCAGTGCCTGGGCGGGCACTCTGGGTGGGGCAGCGGGGTTTTGTAATGACCAGCGCTCAAACGTCATACATAAGAGCTCACAACCACTTCCACCTGGCGCATTTAGCTCCTTCGACAAACCTGTGTAGGGTTGCCATTACCTGCATTTTACAGATGAAGGAATCCAGGGCATAGACGTTAAGGATGTCACTCAAAGTTGTACAGAAAGGTAACGGGGAGCAGGGACTAGAACTCAAGTCACGTGACTGCATATTCTGCATCCGTCTCAATATTCCAGGCTGCCTTTTTCCCGAGCTGCACAGTTCCCAAACCCCAAGAGTGCTGTCTTGGGTTGATTCACTTGTTACAACTTTTGGTAGGACAGGATGCGGTAACTAATGGCTACAACGAGGGTTGGGGATTAGTGGGGATTTCAATTATCCTGCCTATCTCTGACCTCCATTGCCAAGGATAATCAGAAGCTAGCTCTGGTGATTTTCTAAAACTTTCATTAATTTTAAATAAATTTATACAATGTCATTTCCCCTCTACTCAGATTAACATGTCCTTGTCTTTTCAGTCTGTCATTCTAGGCAAATCCCTTGCTCGTCTTTGAGACTGTCTGTTGTTTTTCTCTAGATCCTTTGTGTTTCTGCTTTGTGTCCTCTGAGATGCGAGGACCCAATGCCGAATGCTGATTTTAAGGTGAAGTCATAACATCGACGTATATCATTAAAATGGTTTATTGTAATTACAGAAATAGTCAATGCCAAATGATGTGCACTATATTATTTTCTGCAGTATTCTTTATTCCATTCTCAAAGTTAATACAGCCTATTATATCTCATTCACTCTTCTGACTGCTGCTGCACAGCGAGCAGATGTCTCCATTGAGCAGTCCACAATGAATCGAGATCTTTTTCGCAAGCACTTACAAGTGGAGTAATTCAGAGCCCATCCGTGAGTATGAGCTGTTTCAATTGTTCCTTCCAGTGTACATTAGCTTGTACTTGTCTACATAAAATTTCAAAGAGCCATAGATATTAAAGATGGCAAAGACCCGTCAGTTTATCGAGACTTGCCACTCCTCCAGCAAAAGCAAGCAGAGGAATTAATTCTACCACTTCATATTATTTTAATGATGTTTACTAGTAATAATCACAATTATTGTTTATAGAGTGTAATCTCTTTTACCCTAAAATCAGTGGAGAATTATTTTTTTAAAACAGTGATGCTTTTTTTTCCCCCAAAAGAGAACTGGGGCACCGGTGTCAATGGTCCTATCCCCAAAGCCAGTCCAGCAATGCCAAGAATTCAAGCCTAGGTGTGATAAATGACACTGAGCACCAGCCACTTGGAGGCAGGGACTGCGGGGCTCTCTGGGAGACACACAGGTAGACAGATCCTGAGCACTTGCCCGCTGTGTGCTGCCTATCGAGGGGCTTCGGGTAGTGAGCACATATGGTCACTCGGAGATGAGAAGATAACACGGACCCCTCGGGACTGGAGTTCCTCTGGCTGTAGGAACTGAGAAAGACTTCATGAAGAAAGAGTCACTCCAGGCAAGCCTTGAAGGAAGAAAGGGCATCATATCCACCAGCAAGAGTCTGAGGACAAGGAACAAAACCGAAGAATCAACTGAACAGGGAAGAAGGTCTTTGCTGGGTTTCTACTTTACAGTGTAAAGACTTGGATGCACTTCCCCGCCGCAAGCAAAGTATGCTTGCGTGCAGAAGACGCCTACTTGGCCTTTGTAACAGGGTAAAGATGTAGAAACTCAATTAAAAGTTAACATCTTAAAGCAAAAACTAAATCTGGGCCTGGTGGCATAGGCCTGGAAACCCTGCATTCTGGGAAGTTAACGTAGGAGGATCACGAGTACAGCCCATCCTGGGAAACAGGGCAACTTAATGAGACCTTGTCTCAAAATAAAAATTAAAAATGAGCTGAGTATAAAGGCCCTGAGTTCAATCTCCAGTACTGCAAAAAAAAAAAAAAAAGGTAATAAGCAAATAAATACAGTTAAAAAAAGAAGTCAAAACATGCACATACCCTACCAGCCATGAATATACTTCAGAGACAGATAGAATACTTTAATTTAGTAATCTCTCTCTCTCTCTCTCCACACACACACACACACACACACACACACACACACACACACACACACTTGCAGAAAACCTGATATTTTGTGTAAGAAAACTGGCCAAGTTTCACAACATCACACAGGAAGATAGCAGCGCACCGTTACTTGGCTCTTCCAGGGATTTGTGGCCCTTCTTGGACGCTACAGTTTCTAAAGCCTCAAACTTGGAAGCACAGAGCAGGAGAATACATTTTCTGGCTCCTTCAATACGTATTTGTTGTGATTTGCATCTTAAATGTCCATCAAATGCCACGTGTTGAGGCTGGGTCTCCTTGTGATGGCTTTATCGGGACGGAGGGAATTTGGAAGGAAGGCCTAATTGGAGCAAGTAGGTGCTTGAAGTCATGGCCTTGAAGGGGATACTTAGACCTGGCCGCTCCTCTCTTCCCCTTCCCAGCCACCATGAAGTGAGCCGCTTTGTTCCTCCACGCTCTCGCTGCCATGATCTCTGCCTTGCCACAAGCCCAGAGCCAATCAGCCATGGACTAAAACCTCTGAAACCACGAGACAAAATAACTTTTTCTTCCCTTTAAAATTGTTTACCTCAGACATATCATCACAGTGAGAGAAAGCTAACGCAACATCTGTGTTGACTAGGAAAATGCCAATACGTTCTGATAACTACGACTAGATATTTCTCCACTTTCAATAAATCTAATCTTTAAATGCTGTCAGTATATTGTTTAACTTACCACATTAGCTCATTGTAAAGTTAGCTACTTAATACAACTATTTACGTAGCCACTTACGTGAAGAAGAAGGAAACAGGAGAAGGCTGCTGGTACTTCCAGGCTTCCCCTTAGGGGCCATTGCAAATGTCACCTCCTGTGTGCAGCCCTCTCCTGTTCCACCGTCATTCCCTTCATTGCCAAAGTCATTGTTGTCCCTTGACTACTGTGGTCTTAGATCCTTGCTAAATGCTTTATATCAGTTGTGTGATCATCTGTCTCCCACCCCCGGGTGAAAGCACCTTAATGCTAAGGATGCAGCCCCCCTCATCACGTGCGTCCCACACCACCAAGCTCACTTTCCACTGCCCAGCACACAGTAGGTACTTGTCACGTGTTTGTTAAGACACTTCGTCAAGTCTCGGAGACCTTATTTTGAGAAAGTATTCAAAAGTTTTGTGTAAGATTTTCCCTTCGCCCTTGTCTGTTTAATCACGGCCCTCAGACTCCGAGGCAAGGCTCCTCAGGTGCGGACCGGCCAGCAGAGTGCCCTTCATTCCGTCAACGTAGGAAGTGGTGCCGTAACAAGACTTGCGCACGAGCCCGCGCTCTGTCACTTAGGGATCCGGGAAACCTCGGGAATCACACTAACCTAGGTTTAAGCAGATTTTAACTGAAGCTACATTTGTCATTTATAGTTGTATGACCTGGGGCAAGTTATGCTCTCTAGACCTCAGTGTCCTCAACTATGAGACGAACATATTAATAGTATCTATCTCAGTTTAAATGAGGCAATGTAGGAAAGGGTTTGGCTAAGTCCTTGGCACATAGCAAACACCTAATTATCACTCATCTCCTATGATGGAAATAATAATACAAATCCCTCAGGACAGCTATAAAGAATTAAAAAAAAAGACAAGTGAAATTTTACGTAGCACATTTTTCTGTCAATGTTTCCCTTCTTCCTGTGTTCTAGAATAATTACTGCAATTGAGTGAAGACCTGTTACATACCAGGTAATGCGTTAGTCTCTTTAAGCGTATGATTCCACCCCAAATTAATTCTTATAACAAGGTATTAAAATAAAATAATTATCCCTATCTTAACAGATGAGTAATTTGAGTTGGAGAGAGAATAAACCAGTTCAAGGTCACATACCTAGTTTAGTTCAGAAACACCGGAAGAAACACCGGAAGAAAGTCCAGGCCAAAACTTCCTACAAGTTTAGTGTCTCTATTTGTCCTCAGCTTGGTACCCCCTTCCCAGATTAAGCTTGCTTTGTTAACTAGCCTCTGGGATCCGGTCATAGGGTCAAAGATTCTCCTTCTCACCGACTCTTGCTTTTTATGAAATGTTAAAATGAAACTCTACACTTCTCTCTCCTAATTTCTATTTTGGTTATAAACTTGGTATTTGTTTCCACAGTTTTCTTCTCTCATACTAACTATCACCCATGAAACCTCTTAATGACCTGGTTTTCCTAGACTTTAATAATGGATTTATTTAGATATGTCAAATATATTTGCTGTCAGTTATTTGGGAGGGAAAATGGCTCTTCCTTGGATTCTACTGAAAGGCAATCGTGTTTTACATGGAGCAACCACACCCTTTCCCCTGCCCGCTTCCCTTCGCTGCAGCATCCGGGATTAGAAGGGCGCTTCAGCCCCTTGGCCAACTCCAGCCACAGGCTGGCTAAGAACTATTAAACTAACAGCGAAAAGAGGAGTTGAGCTACCTGGATTTTTTTTCTTGGGACATTAGGAAATTCTGAGAGAATAAAGCAATTGTCAGGAAAATTACAAGGGAACAAATATTAGGAAACAAAGCCCAAGGAAAGAGTGGGGAAGGAGGTAGGGTAAAAAGGGTGGACACGAAGGCCTTAGCCAGTGCAAGGACCAAAGCGGAGCTGTTAATAAAAGCTCGGAGGCTGACAGAGGCTACCCCTAATAAAGCCAGAGCACTGAACCAGCAGATAGCCGAAGGAGCCCTAGTAAACCGAAGGATAGTGATGGAGGCTGATGGGAGCCAGGAGGCTGCCTCCTTGGGAGAGCCGGTTCAGAACCAGAAAGGCTTCAGTTCCGATTTTGTTAGCTCTCTGGGCATCCCCATGACCAACATCCCTTTCCTTGGGAAAAACGGACGGAGTCCACTCTTTGCAACTGGAAGCCCTTTGCTGGAGAGCTCAGCACTTCAAACCTTTTTAAGAAAATGAAAGTGTGTTGTTCCCGCCTTTATTTCAATGGTCACAGTTGCAGATTCCAGGAAGCCACACACGTCCTGTTGCTGTCTGGCACTACAGCCAGCTCTCTCAGAGGTCTCTTTGTTTCCTGTTTCCGAGACCAAAGGGACTTACAGTTAGCGACCCACCTGTACACTTAGCGACCCACCTGTAATAAATGGGACTTACACTTAGCGACCCACCTGTAATAAACGGCTCTACTAGGAATAAAAAAAACCAATGTCACCAAATTGTTTATCTCCGGTGATCATGTGACACAAACAGCTCTTTTTAGGGAATTACAAGGCCTGAGAATGAGAAACATGAAAAGCAGATTTGAGGCTGGAGGGGTGACACGGCGGATAAAGGCCTGAGTTTGATTCCCCAGCACCACACGGAGCCAGGCGTGGTGGCGCACGCCTGTAAACCCAGCACTTGGGAAGTTGAGGAAGGAGGATTACCATGAGTCCAAGACCAGCCTGGGTTACATAGTGAGTTTAGGACAAGTTTAGGCTATAGAGCAAAACCCTGTCTCAAAAAAAAAAAAATAAATTAAAAAATAAAAAAAGATTTGGAGAGAAAAGCTGGCCATAAGAAAAGGAAAAATTTAAGATATACAACATTTCATGATAAAGGTGATTTTTTTTCTTTGCAAAGAGAGAAAGAATGGATGCTCTATGGGAAATGTCTTTTTTAAAATGTGAGACATGAGGTTGCATAATTGGAGGGTTTTTTCCTGTCACCCTGTTGGTATTCGAGTGTATTAGTAAGCTATATCTCACTACAAATTGCTCATTCACTCAACAACACTTCCTGACTACCTGCTCTGTTTCACTTTGTCCTAGGTACTAGAGGTACAAAAACTATAGATGGTCTCAGCCCTTGAGGGGAGTCACAGCCCAGAGGAGGTGGCAAATGATTCAAGTACAGTATGACAAGGACCCCACAATCACATACCCAGCCCAGACGGTGGAGCAAGGGTGGGGGTCAAGATGCTTTCCACAGAAGTGCTCCGGTGAGCCCTGAGGGAGCAGCAGGCGCGCTCAGAAAGACAAGGCAAATGGCTGCCCAAGGGGCAGCCTGGGACTGCACAAGAGAGAAGGTCCTACGTTCGTCGTCCTCGTCGTCGTTGTTGTTTGAGACAGGCTCTTGCTCTGCAGTACAGGCTGGTCCTGAATTCACTGGTATAACCCAGGCTGGCCTTGGATTCAAGACAATCCTCGCTCCTCAACTTCCCAAATGCTGGGATCATAGGCATGCGCCACCACATCCAGCTTTATGCGCTACTGGGGAATCAAACTAAGGGCCTTGAGCTTGCAAGGCAAGAACTTTAACCGCTGTGCCATTCTTCCAGCCCAGGTCCCATGTTCTTTAGCCTACATCTGCCATATGCACTCAGGTGTGTCATGTAGCTCTACGTAGGAAGCCACCATACAAGCATCCTTACCGCAAGTATGCCCTTGACTCTCACTCAGAGCGCCTCTTGGCTACAGATACTCAGCAAAATTACTTTCCTCAAACATATATTAACTGTAAAACCTGAAGGATAATAAAACAAAGTCCAATATATCTAAGATTAGACAAGACGAAGCTTTCTCAAGGCCCACAAAAATTTGATGGGTTGGCTTCTTTTAAATGCTATTAGTGACAGTTTGAGTCTGTGTTTTTATTTTTCAGGAAAATGGGGGATTATGATTGTGGAATTATTTACATTCTCCAACATTTTAGACTAAAGCTATTTAAGTGAATAAAATAAAAATACATTTGAAAACTATTTAGATTTTCAAAACTGAGATTGGCAACAATCATATACAGAATGTGTTTCGCTTTTGCTTTGTAGTTAGCTTTCATCAATATCGACCATTTTAAACATTTCAGGAGTACATTTATATGTTCTAAATTGCTTGTTGATATAACCTGCCTATTCTCCCAGATTTAAAGTCAATAATACATTTCTCCTATGTATCTACCTTTTATGAAATAAAGCAAGAATGTTAAGAAACATAAGCAAATCAGAATAAAGAAACAATAGAAGTAAAAGAATAATTATATATTGTCTTCAAAATCCCCTTTCCCATTGAGAAAATAATTATGTCTTGCACACTATTTTTTTTTTTTTCAGATAGGAAAAAACCCTCAAGATCATTTAAAAAGTCATCGGTTTAAAAACCATCAAAGCAGATTTGAAATGGTCTTGTTGCTGCAAGCAAGATGATAGTCTTAAAACACGGCAAAGGAATTTACTCTGGGGCTCTGAAAATTAAATTAAGAGCTATCATGCAAAATTTAGAATTATACGTTTTAAAGGTTTAACCCATTTTAAATGAATAGTGCTAGAAATTACTCAGCGAGATGACGTGATTAATGAGAATATTCATTCTGTGCTCTCTCTCTCTCATCCTAGTCACATTTCAGAAGCAATTTATTCCTCACATTCTAAATACATAAATGTACATGTGCATACACACATAATGTATATGTAACACATCAGCAAGTCTTCAGTAATATCCTCTGGGAGTTGCATATCATAAAGACTGTCAATAGTCCTGTCATCCCCGAAAGCGTAATGTTAAACACATAGCATGTACCATCAACACTACAGTTGCTTAAACTGGCCCGTTGCATCCTTAGAACAACATGTGAGCATAACACAGAAAGAAGCAGCACAGTTTCTGTGAAAAAGCACGTAAAGCCGGTGGGGCTAGAGGCGTGCCCAGCGCCCGTCCATTTGAAATCCGCACTTATTGTACGGAAGACGCACATGCAAAACAGCCTATTCTTTTGAAGATGGTTCTGCAGTCTCTTGCACATGTGCCCGCATGCTGACTGGCAAATTCTCTTCAAATCCGTAAATTAAAATCCTACTTTTTCCTAACACGCTTTGCACTCTGAAGCATCAATATAGTGTGTACAGTGGATGCGTAGGAGTGAATCCAATATATCTACAAAACTAACTACCTTTCCCGGTTAGTGATCATAGTTCTTGACTCGGACTTCAAATAAGATGACCAAAAAGACTGAGTTCATGGACTATTCTATTCACAGACCCAGAGAAACCCTGAGTAACAGAGCTAGAGAAGATCTTAAGATGCGTTAGCTCGATTCCCTCATTCCAAGAGACCCAGAGGAGCAGAGTGGGGACGTGGACAAAATCAGAAACTGGCCGAAAGTACTTTGTAGAACATGATGTTAATAAATCTGCACTGAAGAACCATTTTTAATCAACACTCTGAATCCTAATCATTAAGAAAAAGGGATCAAAACCGAGGCGGTTATTTTAACGTCATGTTAACACAGGCCTTTTAACCTGAGTAGCATGGTGACTGCCTTAGTGCCCTGCTTCTTGCCCCCTGCGAGGTCAACTGACAGGGAGATTTAGTTGGCTATGACCACCTCACTCCCTGTTTCCTTGCGGGCCTTGCCTGAGTCACATAACCTTACTCGAATATAATGGAAAGATAACAATATTATGTAATTCACTGACCTATTAGCAGATATTTTAAAGTGTATTAAAATGTCAAAGGAGTAGAGAAAACTTTTCTTTTGCGTCTTATATTTGTGTCTCTCGGAAAGAAAAAAAATGCACAATTCCCTTCAGTGCAACTACAAACACAAGCAACGTTTGTGGCAGATGAGTTTGGGGACTGTCCTGCATGTAGTGCCGGTGTCACCTTTGGCGAGACTAAAGGCCCCAGGGTTTTTGTTGCCATTGTTGTTTTTGAGGTCCTAGGGATTGAACTCAGGGCCTTCCTCTGAACTACATCCCCAGTCCCTCTTTACTGTTTATTTGAGACAGGTATCTCTAAGTCGCTAAGTTGCCCAGGCTGAGCTCGAACTTTCGCTCCCACTGCCTCAGCCTCCCAGTCCAGGATTTTTACTCACACGCAATACCTGTGCATTGCGTCTTTTACAATGGCATGGCAGTCTTCGCTTTCGTCCTCCTACACCAGGAATGACCTGCATGCTGCTGTGTGACTTCCTGGTAAATCGTTCCTATGACCAGTTCCTTGTTTTATTCACTTCTTAACCCCCACTCTCATTTAATTGCTCTTCTAATACCAACTCAGATCGCCTCCCCGGAAGGCAGCTCCCCAGCGAGTAGCACATTTGGCGGGAAGAGCAGATCTAGAAGTGATCAGAGAGCCGCAGTCGGGTGTGCAGGGCTTGGAGGGGAGCGCAGCAGCCACAGGTGCTGGGGGCAGGCCGCGGCAAGCTGTGACTTAGGCTGCTGCTACGACGTGGGCTCTTACCTATCTGGGTAACAATGCTGGCAGAGTAGAAACAACTCTTATTTTGTTCATGACGTGACTTAACCACACACGATGTGTGGGTTTCCAAAGTATAGGCACAAACCTATGATTTATGTGTGGGTGGGCACGTCTGTCTTCTTTTTAAACTATTAAGTTAATCTTTTTTTAAAAGATGGATTGACAACACTGAAGACAACAGTCTCCTGAGTACTAGAGAAAGACACAGTGCAGAAAAAGGTGATCCAAGCAGTAACACAAATCTGTCTCCGTGGAAATGACTAGCATTTCAACTACATATTCCCTCCAGGGAAGACCGTGGCGGGGGTGTGGAGAGAAACAGACCTACCTCAGATATCGCCAAACAAGTAAGACTTTAATAACTCAACCAAAGTGGGATCTGTTGTTAGGGAGATTTTGCAAAACCTTTTCTCTTTATAAATAGAACATGCGTCCTTGCTGAGAGGGTTAGGAAAGGCCATTTCATTACACTTACTGTCTTTGGAATTCCGCGATGACGGTGCTAACGGTGGAGTTTCCTGTAGCTAAGCATTTAGTATCAGCCCAGGAACTAGGGAGTAAGTAAAGTGAACTGAGAACCTTACTAACCACCTTCCCCTCCATGCCCACTAGGGTTAGCAGCAAGCAGAGGCTACCGCTAAGGGAAATTACCCAGATAACGACTGTTACATAGGCTGCCTCACAACAAGTGTGAAGCTATTTAACCGCACAGGTGTGAAGGGTCAGCAGATGTTATTTGTGTCTCTGCTGTACTGTAGTACTGTGTGCAGGGAGAGAGAAGAGAAAGAGAATTCTCTATAATCTTCTTCTTTGGATGATGAGTAGAAATGCCACCAGTGGAGTGAGAGTTGGTTGGGACAGGTGGGTCTCGGTCACAAAGAGAAAGGACAGCTTATGTCCAGTTAAAGAGTTCAGGTCAATAACTGATGCCATTTTATGCCTAAGTTATACTCTCCGCGTGCCATTCAACACATGTCATAAATGTAACTATTGATTTGTGTAACTGTGTGGCTGATGGCATCAAGATTGTAAGCTCCCTGAGGGCATGGGCACATCGGCCTTGCTCCTTTCTGTGCCATTCATGCTCAACAAGGTGCCTGGCACATAGTAAAGGCTCCAGAAGAGTAAGCAAATGAATATATGCATGAAATCGTGCACACGCATGTTGTGACCCATGTCAGCGGAGTTTGAGTCACGCTGCGACACGAGCAGGGCAGAGTGTTTTGCTAGAACTGAGCATGGGAGGCAGGACAGGAAAAAAATGCCTCCCTGGACCCCCGGGGCTCTGGCTTGAGTGAGACGGGGCCCAGGTGCGCCCAGCTTCCGGGCACTCTGGACCGCTGCGAGCATGTGGCCTGGATGCCGCTACATCCTCTCTGAGCCCCTCAGATCATGTTTATTTTTCTTGGGCCTTAACATCATGATAAATAGCTTTCTTTTCCCCTGAAGTCCTAAAATTCTAGTATTTCAGAAAGATTTCTGGACCTCCAAAGCTGGATGGTGAGACTGTCTGCCTACGAAGTTGTAAGATAGGAAGTACAGCTTTATTCTAATAAAGCCTTAAGCGTGGAGTTCGGGGGAGGCCTTCTTGCCAGACAGAGGCTAAGTAATATCTTTCCTTTATCCTTTCCCACACCTACAACTCGGGCTTCGAGGCCTCTGGGAAGAACCGGAAGCATCTCCACCAGGCCTGGGCTTCGCCTCACTCTCCCGCTACCACGGGAAGTCAGTCTGATATGCATTTGCAGTTAGAACAGAAGGAGTCACAGGCTTCCAGACTTTCACAGATTTTTTTTTTGGGGGGGGGGGGGGCAAGTAGCAGAGTCACAGACAAACCTCGAATTTGGTAAGAAAGCAAAATTCCACCGGAGAATTCAGAGAGAGTACAACCGAGATCGCAGCCTCCGAAGGATCACCGCAGACGAGCAGAAGAGAGGAAACTCGCAAGCCAAAGAAAGGAGCAGACATTTTTTCGTCCACACCAGCATTTCACAGACGAATATTAGGCACTGATTTTAGCCTGCTACTCCCATCTCTCAAGATGTCACTTTAAAAAGCAAAAGGTTTTATCCACAAAACCACCAGCGGGTAAACAGCCTTCGCATTCTTACCCTCATCCACACACGCTATTTACTCTCCGATAAACGGCAATTGTAAATAAATCTCATTTAATCTCTAAAAGCCGCAATAAAAATCTTTAACCTCCCAAGATGTGTGTGCATGCCCCTGCCAGCGCCAAAAACACAAGGTCTTGGGTAAACCACTAAGAAGAGGCACAATTTCTCCAGGATCTTACACTGACTGATCTTTAAAAAAAAAAATACGTGCCAGGGAGGAGGGAAGGGGAAAATCCTCCCACCTCATTCTCTGAACAAATCGGCCAATAAATCTAACGAAAAGGCACAACAGAGGAGGACAGAGCCAACAGGTGGAAAGAGGCTTTTTGTCTCCCTGGCGATGCCCAGGCTCTTGATCCGCGCGCCCGGGCTGTTTGTCTCAGGGTGTCTTTAATGATGGTTTTATTTTCCCACTGGTGATGGTGAACACGAACGGTAACACCCCACTTTGGGATCCCACAGCGTTTCTCGCTCGAAGATCTCTCGCGCGTTTTCGACAGAGGGATCTTTCCTGCTTCGCGAAATCCCAGAGAGGCATGCGGCTTCCGCAATCGGCGGGGAAACCGAGGCACAGAGCCCCCCCCCCCCCCTCACGGTGTCTACGACCGGAGAAATCCCCGAGACTGGAAAAGTTTCTGCATCGCCTTGTGGCAGAGTTCTCTCGCTCTGCTGCCCCTTCCCGCCTGCCACGCCGCGCCTCCGAGTCCGGGCTGAGGTGGGAAGGAAGGGGTAGCTCCCCTCCACAGCGAGGCACGCGGGCAGCGCGCGCACAGACCCCCGGGCACACTCGCACGCGCGAAGCTCTGTGCAGTCTCTGCAGTCGCCGCGCGCCACGGCCACGGCCAGCCCCTGCCCGGCCTGAGGAAGCTCCAGGCCCCGCGGCCTCCGTGGGCGCGCCGGCTCCTCGCAGGACGGCCCTGCCTGCCCCCGCCCGCCCCCGCCCCCGCCCCCACCTCGCCGGCCGCCCCGTCCCCCCTCCGGCGCGGAGCCACAGATCGTGTTACTGGGGTTCCCTGCGAAGCCGGGCCGTCCCCAGCCCTGAGCGTCTGGCACGGACTTCCAGGGCGCCGGCGCTGCTCCCGAGCCGCGCAGGATTGAGACCCCACTTCCAGGCACAGGCGAGCCAGCCTGCCACGGGGGGAGGAATTGTTAGGGCTCTTACCTTTTTTATGAGGAGAAATTCTGGAGAATCATTTCAGAAACTGAGGGGGGGAAGTGAATGAAGACAAAAAAGACCCTTTTCCTGCAATCCCTGGCCTCCTGGTATCAAGACACCAGGACAACATCAAAGCAACTTAGGGGGAACACTTTAGGGGCCTATTGTCTGCTCCGGTCTGATCTGTTTCTCTCTGACTCCCCCTCTTGCCGCGGCGACACTTGGTACGGCCCAGGCATTCAAGCCAAGTAGCTTTCACACATGGAAGCTTGTCTCAAGCAATTGCTGACAAGCCACAAACAAGACGTTCCCTCCCTGCCCGCGCCCCGCTCCGCCCCGCCGCCTTTCCCCTCCCCTCCGGTCTCCCCTCCTCCTTTCTTCCGAATGCAAACTAAAACTCTCCAGTGACAGGCAGGCCTGCAGGCCTGGCCTAGCTGCGCGCACACACACTCGCTCTCGCACACATGCTCGCGCGCACGCAAGCAGCTCGGCTAGTTGCTGCTGCGCGGGTGAAGTTAGGCGACAGGAAGAAGGCCCGGCTGCGTTGGGGGCAGGGACAGAGGGAGGCCGGGAGCGGGAGCGGCCTCCTGTGTCCTGGTGAAATGGCAGGAGAGGTGAGCCCCCGGGGCGCCCAGGCGGCGGGCACCCCGCGGCTGCGGGCAGCCGAGGACGGGGGACGGAAGAGCGAAGCCTGTGCGCTGGGCGCTCGGGCAGCAGGGAGGGGTCAGGGCGCCAGGACTGGGGCTTTTGCTGAATTTTTAGGCGTTTCGCTTTTCTTTTCCCTGCTCACCCCTACGCATCCAGTCTTGCTTCGCTGCGTAACTGATAGACCTGAGCCACCAGTCAGAACAAAACCCTAAAATCTAAACGTGAGGGTAAACTTAGCTGTAGGCTCAACTTGTACCCGGCTATTGTCAAAGTGGAGCCCTAGAGAGCAGTGGCAGAGCAGTAGGGACAAGCAGTGAGAACCAGGAGAGCTGTGAAGTTACTGATTGCCAGGCTGCTGGCGTGCAAGGCGGGAGGGCGCGGGTTGGAGGGGGCAGGGTGAGCCTCTGAGCTGTTTTCTAGGAATAAGGGGGGAGTGAGGTAGGATAGTGAATATGGCAAGGCGCGATTTGATTGGTGTGGAAGGAGAAGGTGGGAGGGGGAGGGAGAGGGGGGAGAGCGAACACCGCATCAAAAAAAAGAAAAAAAAGAAAAATGGAAGCCCAGGGATGGAAACATGCGGAGTGCATGAGACGGCACAGGAAAGCACCACGCGTGAGCACGCGTGAGCAGAGGGGTACAAGGCCTGCACACTCGCACGTGGCACCAAATCAGGAGGCTGACTGAGATCAGAAAGAAAAATGATAGGGTGATTGCATGGCGCAGCGTTTCGAGCGTGCTGTGGCGTCAGCCTGGCCCGGTGGCCTCCGCCTAGGCCAGTGGCGCCAGATCCGCCGGAGCTGGGCGAAGCTCAGCCGCTCCTGGGGGCAAGGCCTGACCTGGGCTCTGCTTGAGCTCTGTTCCTCAGAGTCCGGTGGAAATTGCGTGCAGGAGCGTGAACGGGCGTCACCGTCCCTTCCTACGTATGCAGGGAGGAAGAGACTGCGACTTGTTTCGCGTCCCCTGAGCGGCTGTGGCTGCCCACCCCGCACCACGTCAAAGGCGCTCGTTCTGTTGCCTTTCCCTGCTTAGTTGGCTCTCGTCACTGCCGGTTCCTCCAGTGGTCTGCCGGCGTTCCCATGCGCAGCCACGGTGGCGACAATGCTGCTAATAATTACTGTTCGCTAAGCATTTATTTCACGTTCAGCTTCCCCCCCCCCCAGGTTTTACGTCACTAAGCCATTTCTGTTAAGACCATCTCCACGTGCAGATAATTTAAAAATGAGGCGCAGGGAGGTTGCACGAGGTGCCTGAGGTCCCAGCAAGGCAGGAGCTGGCCCTGCAAGCCTTCTGGGCCCTGTGTGGTTCCAGAGCCTCAGCTGGTATCTGCCACGCTGCACCGCCCACCCAGCAGCCTGGCCTCCCCACAACCCCCAAGTGCACGGTTGCTGCACCCCGGGCCGGGTGTGGATCCTCTCCCTCCGAACCAGGAAAACTTGTGGCCTCTCCTGACAGGCTCCTGACTCGCCGCCCACCTGGAAGTGGTGCTGACTCACTGCACACAACGAGGCTTCCCAGGCAATCACTGCAAAAGGGTCACTTTAACCTTTCATACAACTTCCAGATTGCCAGGCCACGGAGCAGAGCCCCTGACGCCGGGGAGAATGCCTTCTTTAAGCACGAAGACGTATTTTCAAAACAAACAAAGCAAACTAAAAGCACCCACAAAGCGCTAATGACGCTAACAGCTAACATATTAAGCATACACATGCCTGCCCAACAGCGACTCTGTACAGTACAACCTATCATGGCCTCAACCTTCCAGACGAAGACGACGAGGCACTGAGGCTAAGCGCGCTCAGAGCAGAAGTAGGGGCTGCGATACGGTTGGGGCGGATTTGACCTTTCTGAAACCAGCATCGCCACCACTGTATCTACTGGTAAGTGGGCAGAAGAGGGGTTCAGTCACTGGAGTAAAAAATTTAAATACTCAATGAGGAAAAAAGGGAAGAAATCTAAATCCTGTGATATTTCATAGGTACCGTAAATTCTTGAGTAGCGCGTGAAGGGGACAACACGGGCCAGGGACCCCTGAGTGGCCCCAGGTTCCGATTCCTCCACGGCCCCAAGACCGGAGTGCAGACAGCACACTGGGCTGCTCCTCCCACACAAGGTCAGACGAGCCAGGCCTCTGGCTCCAGCGACTTTCATCTGCCAACTCAATGGCATGCGAATGATAGGCCAAGGAACCGAGGTCTCTGTGCACTTACTTCACAAGATCTTGGAATGCTAAGCATCGAGTATAAAGGAAAACTGTCTTGAGCTGTCCTGGTGCAAGCGTCGCAGTTGCCTCTCACTGGATGAACTTGGGTCTTGCTACCTGAGCCTCCTTTCCTCATTAGAAAGTGAGCTGATGACACTTACTCTAAAACCCTCTGCGGGTCTGATGGTATCTTTCGGATAACTGTATGATTGACTAAGAAAAGTTCAAAAGCCAAGGTAGCTCATGAGGTATGTGGTTGGACTCAAATGTATGTTTACGTGCTGAAGAGGGTGGTGCCAAAAAGGAAGAGAGCAGCCAGGGGCTGGAGGAATGGCACAGTGGTTAAAGCACTTGTCTAGGAAGACAAAGGCCCTCAGTTCGATTCCCCAGCACCACATGAATCTTGGTGTGGTGGCACATGCCTATAATCCCAGCACTCGGACTTGGGAGGCTGAGGCAGGAAGATTTCTGAGTCCAAGGCTAACACTACATAATGAGCCCAGGACCAGCCTGGGCTACCGAGCGAGACTGCCTTTAAAAAAAAAGAGGAGGATGGGTCAAAAGAGGCCCCCTCAGGCTGTTCTACCCACGTTACACTCTTCCTAAACACTGCCTGCCTAATTGCCGTTTCCTACTTCACTTTGTTTCAGTGCAAGAATCCCTACCAATTACAAATTTACTTGCTTCGATAATAATTATTTTAAAATGCAACCGCTGCTAGGAAATCAGTGTACTTCGTACTTCAGTGTAAATTCTTTCATTGCATTCCTGTAAGCGCTTAATCCATATCAGATAGCCATTTAGAGAAGAAACAAGGAAAGAGGGAGAAGCAAGTCGATAGTGTGGGAGGTTAAAAGACGTTTTTGTGTGAGGTAGGACTGATTGGGGGCTGCTTAGAGCAATATAAAGATAAGAAATACTAGGAAATGAGAGACACAAAAGGCAGAGGTTTTTAAAACTTTAGCTGGGGGCTGAAGAAACAGGACAGAAGTTAAAGTGCTCACCTAGCATGCACAAGGCGTGGTGGTGCAAGCCTGTAATCCCAGCACTTGGGAGGCTGAGGCAGGATGATTGCCGTGAGTGTGAGGCCAGCCTGGGTTTCACAGTGAGTTCAAGACCAGCCTGGACTACAGAGCGAGACCCCACAAAAACCTTAATCTGGGAGAAGCTCATGTTGGAAGAAGGAATAGGGGTCCATGCTTTCGCTCTCTCCAAGAGACCAAGAGAGAGTGAGCACTCCAGTAAGCACTCTAGTTTCCCTTTTTCTCGCATCTGCCAAGGGCTTATTGCAGATTCTCACGGGATTTAAAGTGCCAGGGTAAATATGGGTGAAATGCCCAGGTTTCCAAACAGCCAACTTACAAACTGACCTTCAAAAATACAGCTCATTCATAATTTGACATTTGCCTATCTCCACATACTTAACTGTGGAAAAGAATGTAGGTGTCAGAAAAATGAAACTCCTCCTTTCTCCACACATCTGAGGGAACTATCTGACATAAAGGAGAGAATTAAGCAGAAAATCAGGAAACAGACTTCAAGATGTATCAAGATGAAGTAGCAAGTAAGAGGCACACAAATTAGAACCCATCTAATCTGAAAATAGTCATGTCTCCCAATAATAAATGAAGTACATTATATGAAGAACAGCATTCCTCAGTGATTAAAAGGCAAAGTGAGGCTGTTGTACTCTGGAATTCAGATTTGGATTCTGGTATTAGAGGGCTTCAAAACTAAATGAGCTCAGCCAAGTCTTTGAACATTTTGGAGTCAGTTTCCAGCGAGTTATTGGGTAAAAACTAATGCACCATACATATTTTAGCTGGTAATATTTAATAATAATATGTCAGAAGAATAACAGCACTCTTATGATACTAGCACTCAGGAGGCTGAACTGAGGCAGGGAGAGCAAAAGTTTGCACCAAGCCTGGGCTACATAGCAAGACCCTATTTCAGGAAAACAAAAACAGACAAACAAAAACAGCCCGTGGAAGCTTTTTTTTTTTAAGACAAGATCTTGCTCTCTAGTCCAGGCAAGTTCTGAACTCACTACGTAGCCCAGGCTGGCCTTGAACTCAGGCAATCCTCTGGACTCAGCCTCCTGAGTGCTGGGATTACAGGTGCACCACACCACCCAGCTTATGTACTGCTGTGGAATCAAACCCGGGCCTTGTGCTTGCTAGGCAGGTGTTCCAACTGCTGAGCTACGCCCCAGCCCAAGCATGCTTTTAACCTGCATGACTTCATTTATTCATTTCCATTTACACCTCTGAACTGCAAAGATAAAAGATAATGTGGTCTTCATGAACTTGGTCTCTTAGGGCAAATTGTGCCAGTAAATTATGACCTCTGCTACTCTGTGATTTTGATCAAGGTTCTCAACCATTCTGAGCTTTAATTTCTTCATTTGTAAAATGAAGATATTAATAGTACCTTTCTCATGAGGTTATTTTGAGGATGGAATGAGATATAATAATGCATGTGACAGAAATAGTGTCCTGCCCAGCACATACGAGTAATCAACAAATACTTCATAGTGTGTTTATTCTATTTTATGGCCTTGGAGAGATTGTTTAGCCCAAGGTCGCACAGTACATGAATATGAGGGGCTCCAATTTGATTCCGTTGAACCCCAAACTCTTCTTTACTGCTGTTTTCTATGATTTATCTTGGCATCGATTTTTGTAACCTGTGGATAATTGCATCATCATTTGTTCTGCTCTCATTAGGTTCCCACTCGATCCATTTGTCTGTAAACACAAATACTCAAGGAGACTATTTTCTACATAGAGTTTCTTAGGGACATGATGCTATTATTTTGAAATACTATTTGAAAGAGTCCCTCGAAGTCATCCATTGCAGTGTTCAAGCACCTCAGAAGCACGTGGTGACAAAGCTCATGCTCTAGGATTTCAAAATTACTAGTTTAAGTGGCATCTTCTTCTCCTCTCAGCTAAGCTTCATGTCAAGAAAGAGCGTTAAGTGACCCCAAACGCCAGCGTAGCAGAGGGAAGAACAAGGCGTGAGGGCAATCCACAAGTGACGATATACTTTCTCCTGAAACCGGAAGCCATGGGAAGACCGGGGAGGATGACGGTTCTCACAGGACAAACCAAAAATGTTTAAGGGAGCACGACCAAGCTCCAGACGACGTATTAACTAGAGTCGTGTTACTAGCTCCTGTGAAAGGGGTAGGTAAAAACAGATCATTTTATGGCGAGGATTAGAAATTGCCCTCTCCTTTACAGGAAGTGAACACAACTCTTCACTCCTTAGACTATAGTAAGCGAGAAGAACAGACTCAATGCGTGGGTAGCATCAGAGAGTAACCATTCTAGAGTTGGCCAGTAGACTAAATGCCTCCAGATTGTAACACTTTTTTTTTCCCCTGAAGCACAGTTATTATTTATACTTTAGCTGGGTAACTTCTTGACAAAATTGTAATGTTTACCAAAGACCTATGAAATGCTTTTAAAGGATCCTGATTAACTGATAAAAGATTGTCCAAGAGATCTGCTTGATTTCACACGTTTTTGATTTGTGTTTTAATTGTTTGTTAAGCAGGCTAACTAATGTTATGTTGGAATTGCAAAAATTTCATTAAGAGACACGGCACATGCACGTGTGCACATTCACATACAGTCCTTAGGAGAAAGCCCAGTCTTGAGCATACACTCTTACTGTGCCCCAAATGTGAATTTATTATCTGAGGATTTCTATTATGAACAAAGTATGTTTACAATAATACAAATGATGTTTTAGTGAGACAGAAAAGCCATTTTGTCCTTTCCCTCATCCCTCCTAATCAGGATGTGGAAAGGAGCTTAGAAAACTGTGAGAGAAACCTTAGGAATTAATGTTAACCAAGGCAAGGAGGACACAAACTAGAGCACGAGGTGTTTGCTGTGGGCCGTATTTGTGCCGCCCCTTCCCTGAGGCTTGCTTCTGCAAGAAGCTTGCTGCTCGGAGCAGAAAGGGGCAGCAGAGCTACCATGGGAGCAACTGGTTTCGGTAAACAATGAGCCAACTTCTCTCCCAAGGGAACAGATCAGAGATGTAATAAGCAATGGAGAAAAACTCTCCAGCAGCTCACAGAGGTAGCCAGGAGAGAAACCACCTTTCCTGATTGACCTTGGCTGCCTCCCCGGCATTGAATATGAGCTCTCCCAGCCTTCGTTAGTGGGCAGAGATCTAGGTCCAATCTGGGGCACTCCGCGGCTTTCAGGACTGCTTAGAAGCCTGCAAAGTCAGCGGCCACATAGGCCACCAGCCACAGCTGAGTAACTCTGATCAAACCAGACCTGAGTTTAGTTTCAGCTGGTTTTGAGAGGGGTACTTGGAAAAGGATTCCATGCCAGCCAGGCTCTGGGGTTGTAGTTGCTCTGCCCTGCAGAGCTGGAAGGAGATAATTGCTCTGAAGCTATTAGAGTTATATTCATACTTGGTATGGATCTGAGGTCGTTTGACCTCTGAACACCTAAAATGGAAATAGTGCAATTATCTGTGCTAAAGACAATTTAATAATAATAAAAGTACTGAAGCCAGGAACAGGAAATTTATTTTTTTATGTCACATCTTTTGCTTAGCCATGGGCTGTGTAGCCTTCACAAATACGGAAAGTGCAGCAAAGGGGGAAACACTTGATGCTTTAACTCAGCTCAATACACCTGCCTGTTGTGTACGCAACGTGCTAGGATTGGAGACACTAAAATAGGCGGGACCCTGTTCTTGTTCTAATGTATCATGGTGTCTGCATAGAAGGAGACAGAGGGACAGGGGTGGGGCAGAGAGAGAGAGAGAAAGAGAGAGAGAGAGAGAGAGAGAGAGAGTTCTCTGGTGGCTTCCTGAATTCCAGTTCCAGAAAATGTCTCCGATTCTACATAAACCTCCCTCCCTCACCTTTCCCAATGCGGCTCTTTTTCAGGCATCCAACAGAATGTGGGCGACAGTCAGTGGCCAAGTTCACCCCTTCTCAGCTCTCAAGAACTGCCCTGCTTCAGACACTCAACAGTTAAACTAGATGCCCAGGAGCTGGAGGCCCAGTAGGGATGTTGGCAGGGAAAGAAGTACAGACGGAACTCTGAGGAGAAAACAGCTTCGAAATCTTCAGAGACATTTCGGGAGAGCTTTACAGAGAACGTGACATCTGATCTGAACCTTGACAGGTGAGACAGATAGTAGCAGGTTTGGTGGGATCACCATCTAACTGGGAGAAGGCGCTTCTCACTGAGAGGCAGGAAGGGCGCATTAAGATGTTACCTCTACGCTTCCTTGTCCTTCTAGTTCGCAATGAAGCTGGAATGGCAGGTAGGTTTCCTGTCTGCTGCCTGTTTTTGCACAGTACAACCTGTGCATGTTTAAATAGTGGCTTTTAAAAATACCAAAGAAAAATATTTCACGACATGTGAGAATAGTTTGAAATCCAAATTCAATTTCTATAAATAAACTTTTACTGAAACACCGCCTCTTTCGTTGCTTTCTATCTGTTGTCTGCGCGTGCTTCCCCGTGACAACCACAGAGCTAAGTAGCTGCCACAGAGACCACGTGATCCGCAAGGCCTAAACCACCTCCACCTGGTCTTTGTAGACAAGGGCTGCTCACCCTTCCTGTACCGGAGCCCTCAGAGGAGGTGAGACAGACAGAGCGGTGTATTGGTATGGATCTCTAGGGTTGTTTTGAGACTAGCCCATAATACTTGTCAGGTAAACAACACACGGAATGCTACATATGTATGTGCTTGGATCCTATGGATTCCATGTGTATGTGCATGTGTGTGCACGGTTTGAAAGAAATATGTGAAGCACTAATCAACATGAGTTCCTTCTGAGATATGGTTTATGGAGAACTTTGTAAAACAACAGTCCTCCAAAAGCGATCACTCTACGGTGACTGTGCTTAGTGCTTTCTGTACACGCCATTTTATTTAAAGTTTCTAAGAACCTGATGATGTGAAGAGCTCTTACTGCCTTCATTTAACAAAGAAGGAACCCAAAGCACAGATGTGTTAAATAATGTGTCCAAGACGGCACAGCTGGTCGGAGAAGAACTACGTACACTTCACATCTCATTTGATTGAGGCACCTAACAAATCTACTGCTCCTGTCAGATGTTTCTCAGAGCTGCAGAGATGGCCTGGGCTTCTGTGGGTCTGAGTGGCGTGCAACACATCCATTCTCCATGCAGAAGGTTAGGAAACAGCCTTTCTTAACGTGGTCTCTTATTATTTGCAGTTTAGGTGACTGGAGAATGAGACTGTGTGGACAAATGGCTGCTGAGTTTTGCAGGGCAAGGTTCCACATGTGGCTCTGGAACTCAACAGCTCCCCAATTTCGCTCTAGTCCTCATGTTGTCTCAGGTGGACATTTCTGTTCCATTTTCTCAATCACACCTGGTGCGGCAAGGCAATAGGTATCCAAGGCCGCTGAGAAGTCTTCACTGCCCTGCTAGCTGGCCTCCCAGTGCCTGAGAGTCTCTCATGAAAGAGTCATTTCTTCGGAGTAAAGTTCTGCCAAAGAGAGGTGACATGCTGAGCCAGTGACTTCATGGCAATTTAATTTCACGGTATCACAGAAGTTAGAGCCAGGACTCACCTGGAGTCCACAGCCTCATTCCTGCACTTAAGCCCGTCCTTTCTTTTTTCCATCTGCTTCTGCTGATCTTCCTCCTACGGTTTGGATTCCACCTGCCCTCCTTCTCCGACGCCGCCTTCCCTCCACAAACCCCTCTACACCGTCACTTCTCCTCACCATATTTAAATAAGCTCCAGTCTCTTCTCCTCCCCCTCTCCATCCCCGCCCCCTCTCTCTGTCCTAGGGGTCGAACCTCAAGCCTTTGCACTAAGCTACTTGCCCAGCCATTTTGTATTTTTTGTTTACATTTAGACATGGTCTTGCTAAATTGCTAAGTTTCCCAGCTGGGCATGAACTTACAGCCCTTCTGCCTCAGCCTCCCAGAGTGCTGGGATTACAAGGTTGCACCACATGCCTAGCGCTAATCTTAATAATAAGTGAAATAAAGAAGCTTTCCGGGGCCTCTGCTGCTTTACTCCATTTCTGATCTTCTTAGCCTGGGCCAACCCAGAGAAGGAAGCGCAAATGGCACAGATATGACAGAGAGGAAAGTGAAAGGATCCCGTGCACAGGCCTCCTGCTTCATAAACTACACCTCTGCCACCACTAACTCTTTCTACCAGTTGCTGCATTGTGTTGGGTGTGAGCATGCGCTCTGCGTCTGCCAGCCAAGTTCTCAGGGGCATACAGCCTAGCGCCCTCCGCATCCTGGCCCGTGAGGTGCTCACAGCTTCATCTGGATGCTCCTTAAGGCGCTGACGCAGGGCGGTGCTTGAATAAGGCTGAAGAAATGGCCAAGTCTGGCATCGCAGACGTGAGCATCAGCATCACTCAGGAACTTGCCAGTATGTGAATTCTCAGGCTCCTTCTCCGAACTCTGTGTTTTAAAATGTCCTTGAGGTGACCCCAGTGCTGCTAGACTCCTTGGTGCGGGCAGTAGGGCCCCTGTGGCTGAAGATCGGCACTCACGTTGATGCTGGCCGGTGAGAGGGATCAAGGGGATAAGGTGATCCCAAGGGCAAACCTGAGAAGCAAGTGTCGGAGCTGGAACCACTCTGCGGGAAGGCTGAAGGGGGGAGTCACGGGGGCAGAAGGGAGGCAAGAAAGGGGGGCCAGGGCAGCATGGAGGGGACCCTCCCCCCGAGGCCAGAGGTGAGGCCAGGAAGCCCCAGCTACCAGCTCTGTGCCCCTCTCTGTGCAGAGGACTCACCTACTCCTGGTTGCCCTCTCTCCTCCTGCCATGGGGTCCTTGCCTGCCATGCCCGGCAGCCTGGCATCTCCAGCAGTGAGGATCACCCTTCTCCTTTGACCTTGGCAGCTGAAGTCCAGGATGACATCTTTCCTCTGCCTCCCCCATCAGTACTTCCTCCTTCCTCCTCCAAATCTGCCCTCTCGCCACTGCTGCAGATGAGATTACGAACCCTCTCTGGGAAAACCACTCCTAGAAAGCCTACACGATTTGAATAAGTTTCTATTCAGAGCATCGGGGGAGCTCTACCTGTCTGCTACATCCTGACAGCACACGCAGGGGTTCATTCAGCAGCAATCAGAGCCTGGTTTCCAAAGCCAGCTTTTTACTGTGCCTTGACAGTTAAGTCACACTGGGCCCTGTGGAAGGCTCCGTATGGCGTGGATGGAAGTTACTGTCCAAGCCCACAGGAATCCTTCAAAGCGGTATGGCCTTATTTTCCAGTGGAGTTTTCTCAAGACAGAACCTCTACACGCACCTTTGGGTTCTGTGTTTAGAGCACCCTCATTCCCCGAGAGGCACCTTGATGTGTGGGATGTGCGGTGGGGCTGAATGTACTAGATGCTGAGGTGTTCTCTTGTCTCTTAAAAGTTGTCATCAGAGGTGCACTGTTCTCGCTGCTGGCTGGGTGGTCTTGTCTAACGTGTTAACTTCTCTTAATAATCCTGTCTGTAAAATGGGCATTTAAAAAACCTCACAAGGCAGAAGAAGTTTAAACCCAACCTAGGCAACTTAGTGACTCAGTAAGAACCTGTGTCAAAATAAAAGCAAAAAAAAAAAAAAAAAAAAAAAAAAAAAAAAAAAAAAAAAAAAAAAAAAAAAAAAAAAAAAAAAAAAAAAAAAAAAAAAAAAAAAAAAAAAAAAAAAACAAACAAACAAGAAGTGGCTAGAGCTAGAACTCAGTGCAAGGGCTCTGGGTTACTGTACTGTGAAAAAGCAAGCCAACAAAGAAGAAACCCAACCCAGAGTCGCAGTGAGAGTCATACGGGAGCTGAAGTGTGCCATCAATTGTCTGGCCCCACAACTGGGTGTGGTAGCCTGTAACCCCAGCACTTGGGAGGCTGAGGCAGGAGGACTGCCATGAGTTCAGGACCAGTCTGGATCATAGGCTGAGACCTGTCTCAAAAAAAAAAAAAAATTATATGGCCCCTGATGACATGACGTCACTGGGACAGTCTCCAAAGCGGGCCCCTATTCTTCTGTTCTCTCGTCATTCCATCAGACCCTGTCGAATGGTGTGAACTGATTTTTCCAAAATAAAATTTATGTTCAAAGACAGGGAACTGTCTTCAAATATGAGCTCATATTCCCACGCCCTCTTACCTCCCAACTTTTCACCCTTCGTCTGTCAATTACCAGGTAACAGGACAGACAGGTGTCTGGGTGCTGGGGCTCCCGTCCGGCACCCCCAGGCCAGGAGAGACCTCGCAGTCTTCATGGGGAGCCTTGCTGGGGACTCTCGTGGAGCAGCCCTCAATCCTTCCAGAAACCAGGACCCCCTGGGCGAGTGGGCGTGCGGCACACTGACAGCGAGGCCAGTCCTCTTTCCCGGGGCTTGCCAGACCCCACAGATGGCGCCTCCACTCCGGGTACCTTGGCTGACCCTTTCCAAAGCGTTGTTTTCACCACAGAGAGGGATAAGCGTTCGAAGAAGTTAAGTTCTGTTTTAGTTCTGGGATATTTTAGTTTGAGACTTGTCGGGGTCCAGGGTCCCTGGCCACCATTGGCCACCGGCGATCAGGAACCAGCAAAGTCCGGGGGAATAGGGTCTCGACTGGTGTGATTTTGACGGAATCACATCTGGGAGGCTGAATCAGTGTTAACAGCTCATTTACTGGAGGTGAGTGCCAGGCTTATAAGCAGTTTAAGGGAGGTGGGTCCACCAGGCAACAGGGCAAGGGTCATTCACGGATTGGGGGATGTTGGAGTCTGAAAGTAGCCTAATTTGCATGGCAGGTCTTTTGAAAGCTGACTACGTGATTTCTGGTAAGGGTCTGGAAGGTGGCAGGGTTAGGAATTTGGGTATGATGGGGCCTGGGCTGTGGCCCATCCTGGCTCTGGGGTAAGAGGGCGTGGCCCCACGCCTGCCCGGGCTATGAGCTGCTACTGCCAACAATCATCCCAGGCCAAGTCAGGTCCCACAGAGACCTGCCATTTACAGTGCTGTGACTGACGGTGTCACTGTCTCCATCTGTCTCAGGCTCCTTGCAGGATTCAGACTCAAGTCTGTGCGCTAACCTGTCTTGCGCTCCTCACAGTCCCATTCATCCCGCATCCGATCCTGGCGCTCAGATCTCCTGTGTCCTCGTCCAGCGCAGCCCTGCTCCCGGTGGGTGCCCTGCCGCGGACCCTGTGATCTCCATTTCCTCCGCTCATTTTCTCCTCACCTCCCGCACGTCCTAGAGATCTGTCGCTGACGGTCCCACAAGAAATGTCACCGGGGAGCAGAAACCTGGAGCCACGGTAGTCGCCCCTCCCCCGTGCACCCCCCGGGCTCCATCCAGCGCCTAACAGTCCTCACGGTAATGGGTTTCTGGATTCGCTCTTGTGCCATATTTCCATTCCCACACTGCATTTGTTCTGGCCTCGTTGTTTACTCTGACTTTGTTTCTTCCCTCTTCCCCTGCCAGGGCCTCCACGTCCCTCCTCCACACTACAGGGCCTACTACTCTGAGCCTGAACGTAGAGATTAAAAGTCTGGCCCTGGGGGCCAAAACAAACCCAAACCCAAACCCCCCTTTCTGCCCCTGTGTGGTTGGCCTTAGGCAAGCCTGTCCATCTTTCTGGAGATGGTAGGAGTGGTTGTAAAGTTTCATGTTAATAACTCCGTTGGCCCTGAATTCGGACATGTGTCACTTAACGATGGGATATATTCTGGGAAGCGTGTCATGAGAAGTCGCCAGACACAAGGTCATTATTTTCCACAATTTTGTTACGTCGAGTGTAAGTGTAATGTAACTATGTAATTAATGTGAAATATGGCTATTACTACCTTTCCAAAATGCATATGTGATATGGCATTTCTCCTGAGACCTCTCACTGTTTTCCCAGTGCGCCGAATAAGCCCAAATTCTGTAGAACATCCTCTACCAGCTGTTATGACCTGATCTCCACCAATCCTGTTTTGTGCCACCCTTCACCTACCCTCAGCACTGTCCTGCAACGTGTTTTGGAACGAGCCTTTGCGCTTGTTGCCCCTGGTGCCCCTGGCGCCCAGACAGCCCCCAGGCCAGCGCCCTTCTCTGTCCCGTGCGACACGTGCCTTGGTCATTACACTTGTTGCAGTGGCTTTTCTTGGATTTTCCTCTTCGTGTGTCTACCTCCTCCATTAGACAATAAACTGTATGAAGAAAGAATGCCTTATTTTTGAAGCACATAATGTTATTTCCAGGAAACTTTGCTCAATGCATTAATGAATCGGTAAAATATAAGCCGCATTTATTCCTGCTGCTCTGAGTTTCCTCCCGCTGGGCATGCCATCCCCAACCCTAATCTGTGTAGATTATTCCAGGCCTCCGCTTCCTACTCTCCTCAGAGAACTAGACTATTCAACTGGGCACCTCTGCCACTGCCATTGCTGAAGGGGCTCTCTGGTCTCTTCACGCATGATCGTGTTCTACTCCATGTTGGAGCTATTGTACAGATTGACACCAGCTCCCTGTTAGAGCACAGGTTCCCCTAGGGCAGGATCGAAGCCGGCGCATCTCATTCTGCCTGCCCCTCCTGATCTCCAGCACAGTGGGCACTCAGGAAGGGCTATGAACTTCCTTGTCTGTACATACGAAGGAACGAAGCCATGTGGCCTTTGTCTTCACTTGTAGCCACACGTGTTTGGGGGATAGTGAGACCCAGTCGTGGTTTATTATCTGGTGGATTCTCTCAGCAGGAGAATGTCAGCCCAAGAGCAAGAGCGGCCTTGTCCTGCTTCCCTCCCCTCACGATCCAAACGACAGTGCTGAAAAACACAGCAGAAGTGTTGCAACGACTTCTTGAGGAATTGCGAGACCCCTCTGGCTAGAAACGGAAGTAACCACGTGGAGGAAGAAGTCAGCCTGGTGTATTAATAACCAGTTCTACCCAGAGTTCCACTTCTCCACAGCTGTTTTCCTCCTGTTTGCTCTTATTCAAGTCTGTTGCTCTAGCCTGCGGCTAAGGTAAACATGACAGCCAGCTAGGCTGCCCTCTGCTCACTCAGCTTTTGCCAACAGCAGTCTTCCTCCATTAGTGCCCGTCGCCCCCTACTCCTACTCCAAGTTGATCTTGAGGACAAAGCTTCGTCTTCATCATCGTCGCACAGGTCTGCTCAGACGGGAGTGATTTTCTCTTTACAACCGCTGTAGCCACAGCAGCGACTGCCTTCAGAAGAGCTTGCAACACGGTGGGGATGAGTTCGAGGTTGCGCCTTGCGTTTCTCTGCCACCCTCTCTGCCACCGTCTCTTTGTTCCTCCTTTCCTTCAGCACTTTCCTGCTGCCTTGATGGGGCCGTTCAGGACCAAGAAATTGCTGAGAACGACACTAGTGGCTCCAGACTTGGCCTTACTCACCTTTAAACTATCGAACGTCTTTTAACATCTCTCAAAAAGCTACTTAGCCATCTTCTCTTCACACTCGCGCTGGTCTCCCTGTTCACACCTCCCTCCCCACGTCCGAGGCGTTTACTGTCTGTCTTGCGGCCATCTTGCATCGCATGCTCCTCTTCCCTTCTCCGGCCGAGTGGGCTACCCAGCATGCCTTTCCTTCCCACGGAAGTCCGCCACCTGACTGAGAGGCATCCCGCCTGTAGCTCTTTCTCAAAGCCCTATCCCATAGGTTGCCTTGGGTCCTCTTCAAGTTCCTGTTTTCACACTTCACTTAGGAGGTAAGGAACTCGACCCGGTATGTGCTCACATGGTGCACACCTGTAAATCCAATGCCCTGAGAGTCTGAGTCAGAAGGATCACAAGCTTGAGTCCAGCCTGGACAACTTAATCTACTTGTGAGACCATGTCTCAAGAAAATTAAAATAATAATTTTATTATTATGGGTGTGTACCTCTTGGGTTCAATCCCCAGTTCTGGGGAAAAGAAAACACAGACCAAGTCCTTATCGTCAATATAAGGCCGAGTGGTTGGTTCACATGTTCTGCTGAAGACGCAATGGGTCTGAGTGACCTCTTCAGCGATGTAGACCCTTCTCTGCAGATCGAGAGCATGCCAACCTGGGGAGGTACTGGGTATTCTGAGAGGATCCCAGTTGTATGCTAAGATCTGAAAACCTAAAGAGTGTGATAGGAAGGAAATCCCACTAAGGGTGTTACATGCAGGCTGAGGGCTACTTTCTCTCTGCTGGCCGTCCTGGTTCATGAAATGTGGAACCGCCTTCAGCTTTTACAGATACCCAGGGGGTGGGAGGGAGGGTAAGGGCTTGGCTGCTTTGACCTCAGAAAGTGTCTTACCACACAGCTGGGAAGGCCCATCCCAGGGCCTTGGGGAGCTCCCTGATGACTCCCTTGTGGCTGTCAGCGATGTCTCTATAATGCAGAGCATTTCTCCTCTCTCCTTGTGTACTATATTGCACAACTTCTTTCTGTCTCTGGTACAGCTAATTTTTATGGATGTACAAAAACACTTAAAAATTTTGTGATGCTGGGAATCAAACCTAGACCACACATGCTAGATATGCCAGTCCCCTTTCCTGTCACTGAGACAAAATACCTGACCTATGTACCTGAATGGAGGAGAGGTTTATTTTGCCCCAAGGTTTCAGAAGGCTCAGTTTATGGTCAGGGTCTCAAAGGCAGACACAGCTGGCCAACAGCCCGGTGGAGGGAAGCTGTCCAACCCATGGCAGCAGGAAAGCAGGATAGGGGATAATGCTGGAAAGAAAGGGCGGAGAAGGCAGATGCGGACTCCGAGGTCACGCCTCCATAACCTACCCAGACACACTCAGAAGTGTGCTTTATTACTTCTCTTGGTGGCTCCCAAGCCAATCAAGTTGACAATTAAGCTTCGCCATCACACTAGGTAAGCTCCTTCCTGACCTTACTGCACGTTGCCTTCAAAGCAAGGGCTTGTATTCAGGTGGCTGATTTGGGGAGTGATGCCAATAAGTCGGATTGGGAGGCTCTGTGAAGACTGAAACAGGGAGGAAGGGGAGCCAATCCAAGATTCATTACCTGTCGTCACGTGGGCTCCGAGCTCAAAGCTATGTAGGAGGCTGTGGAAAGCCCTGGAGAATATATTCTCAACCTGGCAACCCGCAGGGTGGAAGGAGGACACTTGAGTGCTGTGCTGAGGTATTCCTTTTCACACACTTCCAGGTTTATATGTGTGTCAGAGTGACTAAGCAGGTCCTGCAGGCCACAGTGGCAGAGAAGCCTAGGACTGCACCCAAATTACGTGTAGTGCTGCTGAGTTTCCTGTGCTGCGTCACCGGCTGGAGAGCATCAGGTGAGTCTAGAGAAGGCGGATGAGCTACCGTACTCAGGAGACAAATCCACTTTCCACTCCACTCTGTCACCACATTCAGATTCTCTCAATCCTTCAAAATTCAGTTCAATCCTTTTGCACAGATCTTTTTCACAGGAAGTTGGCCATTTTCAACTTTTCACCTTAAGCTCCCTAGAGCATGTTCAGTAGGTAGCACCTATTTTTTGTTGATTTGTATCATATACTGCAATCATTTTATACCTTGGATGATAACATCAAGGAAGAGGTTTCATGAACCTTGCCCCAGGGTGTTCTACAGCAGTGAATGAAAAACAGTCACATCAACTGCTCTTCATTGAATTGAATGTTATAAAATTATTAGCAGTAGAACTCTTAGGCTGTCAAACATTTGCTTTTTTTTGTCAACATCATAGGCTACAATACGGGACAAAAAGATGAAACTTGGCTGGCGTTTGAGGTTCTGGATTTTTAATTTTAAAGACTTATGATACTGTCCTACTCTTCAGTCATCTCTATCAGAAGATCTAGCCTATGGCTTTCTGTTTACAGGCCTAACTGACTGTGCAGGACTTCCCGGCTGATTGTTTCTTCTATGCCCTGTTCACACTTCAACCTGACACAGCCTCTCCTCCAGGAAGTCTCTGTAGGACAGACCCACTCAAGTCACTGAGTTTAACTCCACAAATCCAGAGCTAATGGTCTTCTTTTTTTAAATCCTGGGAAAAGATAAAAGTAATTAGATTTTATTCCCTAGACCCCCTCCCCCCTCAACTGGTCGTAAGTTTGACCCACAGTGTCCATTTTTTTCTTATTCCCCAATGTTGATAATAGCACTTATGGAGGAAGGGCTTACATTATTGAAAATAAAACAAGCTATTTGCCATCTTGAGACATAGGCAACAGGTCCATCAGAAGTTGGATCCGTGACCTGGAACTCAATGCTTTAGCTGAGCCAGACTAGCCTACAGTCCATTCCTTGTTATCTATATCAAAGAAGGGGCCTATCCAACATGCATAATAGAACTCACAGGCAATTCAACTCAACAAAAAACTAATGAGGGTACAGGCTTCGTGTTACACAGCAGGGTACTCTGAAGAGAACTTCATATTTGGCGGCACGTGACGGCACGTGCCAGAGGCTGGAAAGCTGCTCACAGCATTGCAGACAGATGCCGAGGGAGTCAGAAGCCAAGTCGCCATCTGCTAGAGCCATCCCAGGAAGAAGCTGCAACAGTGCTTCTTCTTCCTTCCTTCCTTAGTTCAAGCTGCCATTAGGGTCCCTCATTCTCTGGCCTGCAGGTCAACAACACAAACCTGAAAGCTGTCTTAGGCAACCCCCGTCTCAGCAAGTTGAGATGACTTTCAGGTCGAATCCCCAGCCTCAGGCCCTTCCACCTGGGCCCCACTCTGCAGCAGCACATGGCTCCAACTATGTGAGGCTTTTGGGGCACACTCCAGATCCAACCTGTAGCAGTTCGGCCTATTTGAAACCTCGAGCCTGGCCTTTATAATCCAACTTCTGTCAGCATTCTGGTCTGCACTCTGACTGGAACCTCCCGTCAGGCTCAGTCCACAGTATTCTAATGCTTCTCTAGGCTGTACCTTTCCAAACTCCTCCTGCAAACCATTTTTATAGCCACAGCAACAACCCCACTTCTCTGGTGCCAATTCCTGTCTTAGTTACAAAAGTACCTGACACCCACAAATTAAGAAAGGAGAGATTTATTTTAACTCACAGTTTCAGAAGGTCTCAGGTTGTTGTTGGGCAGCTGGTCATGGTGGAAGCTCATGGCAGAGGCCTAGCTGGAGGAAAGCTCCCCTCCCCCCACCACCACCCCGGCACATCAGGCTGGAAGCCAAGTAAGAAAGGAAGGGCGGAGCTAAGATACGCCTCTCGGGTCATGTCCCGGTGATCCGCCCCCTCTGGGTCATGCGGCGTGTTCCACCCATGCGGATCACACCCCGCCACTACACAGCACATGATCCCATCAGTGTCCCAAAACATCAAAATACATGAAGCTTCTGGGGACTTTCCACATACAAACCACAACATATGTGATCTTAGGTGAGTCACTTAGTATCCAGATATCTGTTTCCTTATGGGTAAGATTCTTTTTCACTGGGATCTTTTTGAGAATCAAATGAAAGAGTACTTTTAAATAATAATGTATGCAATATTAAAATATTATTAGTTTTTAAGTAAAGAACAAAACCAGTCTCTACTTTCTTTTTTCTTTTTGAGACAGCGTTATACTCACAGGATGTAACCAGACGTCCAGGTGCCCAGGATGGGCCCAGGCTACCCTTTAACACATGGCAAATCCCCTGCCTCAGCCTCCCAAGTGCTGGGATTAGTGGCTTCTGTGGTGCTGGGGAATCAAACTCAGGGTCTTGCACTTGCTTGGAAAGCACTCTAACTGCTGAGCCATACCTCTAGACCCATGGTTGTTAAAAAGAATTGAGTCCGACTGGGTTGAATTTCTCCCAGAGATAAAACTACGTTGAGCAATAAACTCAGGCCCCAGCCCACTTGAACAGGAGGGAGCCGCCTTCTTGTAGGAATTACTCTCTCCCTCTGCGTGGTTCTAACTGCTCAGTAATGGAGTTGCTAGTGGTCATTCATCTGAGCAGGTGGCAGAAAACAGCTATATGGAGAGCTCCTAAGGCTGAAAGGTACACGTACAGTTGACCCTCACTACAGGGAAACGGTGGTTCTAGAACCTCCTTCAGATAACAAAATCTGCGACTGTGCAAGCATCTTATATAACATGATGCAGTAAGCATACAACCTGCACACGTCCTTTCACAGCCTCTAAATCATTTTTAGATGATTTACAACACCTAATGCAGTGTAAATGCTATGTAAAAAGCTGTTATTACTATATAGCTGAGGAAATAATGACAAGAAAAGTTTGCACATGCTTAACACAGACACAATTCTTTTTCTGAATATTTTTGATCCATTATTAGTTGAATTTATGGTTATAGAATCATGGATAAGCAGAGATGCCTCTAAAATAATGGAATCCTACCAAGCCCAGGGGTACAAGCCTATAATCCCTCCACTTTGGGGGTTGAGGTAGGAGAATCGCAGGTTCAAGCGCAGCCAGGGCAATTTAGCAATGTAGTGAGACTTGTCTCAAACAAGCAACACAAAGGAACAGGGGACGTAGCTCAGAGTACAGGCCCTGTGTTCACTCCCTGGTACTGAAAAAGAAAGAAAACCTGATAAATATTTAGGAGAGATCCCCAAATATAGGTCAATTTTTTGGGAACACATTATT
The DNA here is from genome assembly GCA_004027205.1 of Ctenodactylus gundi. Classification (NCBI taxonomy): domain Eukaryota; kingdom Metazoa; phylum Chordata; class Mammalia; order Rodentia; family Ctenodactylidae; genus Ctenodactylus; species Ctenodactylus gundi. The sequence continues at coordinate 92,820 of PVKB01002065.1, read as the reverse complement.
TTAGGTAAAAACTTAAAAATGAAGCTGGCCTATGATAACAGAAACCATGCATACATTCTGACTAGGGGCAAGTCAGACCTTCAAAGATTAATTAAATTATAAAAATGTTAATGGTCATGATCTAGTTTATCTTGTACTTAACAAAACATATGAGATAAGAAACAGAATTGCCCAAGTTTAGAAACCCTATGGAGTAGTTAGGCAGTAGGGACACTTGAAGATAGTCTTTTAAAAATTGGAAAGATGAGGGCATCTAATCCATTAGAAATCAGTAAGCTCGGAATAAAGGAGAAATAGAGAGCTAAACGAATGACGGAACATTATTTTTTCCTTTGATAGTTGTTGACTGACGTGGTAGGGCACGGTCCAGCTGCCGGAATGTGTGGATTCCTGCTTCCTGTGTGCGCCCATTCCCAGGTTACTAAGGATTCACAGCTGCTCCCTTCTCTAGAGACCGACTGAGGGGAAGTACTCTCCGCAGTGATGCCGGGCTGTCCTCTCACCACACGCGCGCGTGCACACGCGCGCACACACACACACACACCCACGCGCGCTAATGACGGATTGCTGGTGATGAAGAAAAAGCGCAACCCTGCCGCCTCCAGCAGACGGTTCTTCGGCGTGATTCATACTCTTGAGCTCCTCCTGGGATTAGGCTGAGACTAGATTCTGTGCCCTGCCCTCTCCCTCACTTCTGCTAGTTTAATCTGAGGGCTCCCTTACATCACTCACATAAGAATCTGTGAGTAAGGTCTGCTTTATGGGAGCCCAGGTCAAGCTGGAGGGCAATGCTGGTCTCAGAAGCAGTCTCCGCCCTCTAAGACCTTGTTCTAAGGGAGGTATACAAACACCCTGCCCTGGCTCTCACAGAGTAGAGTAACACACAGTGTTCTGGGGGCAGGAGTAGTTCACCGTGTGTTCCTTAAAGTAGAAGTTTCTGGGCTGAGAACTGAAGTATGATTTGGAGATTCCTAGGGAAAGAGATGGAAAAAGAATTTACCAGGCCAGGAGAAAAAAGAAGGCATTGAGACATGCATGAGTGATGCCGTGAGGCATGCCTTCCAAATGGCAAGTGGTTCAATGTGACTGAAAGGAGGCCAGCCAGACTAATGAGGCAGGTTAGAAAAGGCCTAGTGAGCCATTAGCACGTTTGTACGTTACCACTGGGCAGAGGGGAGACCATGGAGGGTTTTAGGTGGAGGACAAGACTTCTCTTCAAATCAAAACAAAAACCGGGGCTGTAATACAGGGAGAAGACTTAAGGAGCGAGGCTGGCGATCACCGGCCAATGGTTCAGTTGTGATGTCATGGGTAAGGGCCTTTGGTCTGAGGTGGTCAGGTTAGCCAAGTCATTTATTCCCTCTGGGCATCAATTCTTTTAACTGTAAAATGGGGTTACTAACAACATTACTATCTACTGTATAAGCCAAGTAAACACAAACACTGAATATTGCAAGATGTCATCTACGAAGAAGACTATTTTTGCAGCACACAGCACCCTGGAGTCACCATCAAAATGATGCCATTTGTGTGATCTGAACTGGGGTAACAGTCACGGGATTGGAAAGATGTAGATGGATTCAAGAATCTTAGCAATTGAACGCAAGGGGTGTGGTAACCGGTTGATGTGGAGACAAAGCAAAGAGAGGTAGGGAGGCCGTCGGGTTGGGCCACATGTGCACTGTCACGTCCTCCGTGGTGATGAGACTTCGGGAAGAGATGAATGGAAATAATAGCTGCTTTGGACTCGTTGCTTTTGAAGAGCCGATGAGCCTCCCAAAGTAGAATTGTCTGGCAAGGAGTTTAACATGGAACCAGTAGTTCAGAAGAAAGGTTAGTAAGATGTGCACGGGAAGAGTAGAAGAGAAAACTCAGGCATTGTGTGCAGAGAACAGAGAAGAGGGCCAGGTACTGTGCTGAGTGCAGGGAGCAAAGATGAGAGAAAAGACCTCGCTCCTAGGGAACTCAAGCTGGTAGAGGAACCTAATAATTAAACAGGTCGTTAAAACATAATGAATGGATTTTGAGACGAAGCTCTCAGGTGGACCCTGGAAACGGAAGGAACTGAGATAGGGAACAAGGACTCTAAAGGCTAGAGCTAAAATTGGAGACAGTTGGCGGGGTACGAATGGGGCAAGGTAGGAAAGGATGAAACAGTTTGTCATGGAGGTCTTAATACTCAACCCAGAGACAAAATAATTGACTGGAACATCGCAGCATTAGGAGTTTTAGCGCTCTTGGGTTCTGTGCCCCTCAGACTGTGCTATTGTGGAATCCTCAGAGTTGTGAGGGTTCCTTATAATTAGAGGCCACCCTAGTGGGGAGCTGAAACTAAGCAGACGCCCTATTAACCAGACTGGCTGCCTTCCTTTGCACAAGTTTCCTCTGGGAAAAAAGGTTGAACAATATCGACTTAAGGTCTATGCACAGATAAAAAATCTGAGGCCCAAAGATGATCCTTGGTTAAGACTAGACAGCTAATTAGGGGTCAAACTGGGCCCAGAACCTACATTTCTGATTCTTAGGCCAATGGTCTTTCTTGCTATGACTAAGACTTCATATTTCTGATTTGCTGTAGACTATACTGATTTGTATTTTCAGGGTTTTCTGAACTGGAGACAAAGAGATGGACAGTTTCAAATATCACAGGAATAAAACATACAAGGAATATTATAGCGCATTACTTACAATCATTGTTGTCATGTGAGCTTTCCCAATGAAATTCTCCTATCCCTTTGGTTCCTTTAAAGACAACAGCGGAAAGTTAACCCTGAAAAAGTTCCTTAGCCTTGCTGGGGACCCACACTTGCCTTCATGTCAAGGGACTCAGTTCGTTGCAGCTGACCTAACTTTGAACAAACACTCCAGTCTGAAGCATAAAAGCCCTCCCGTGACCTATGCTAAACGATACTTTTCAAAAGACAAAAATGAAATCATGACTCTCGGCAGATTTTAAATGAACATGTGCCAGAAGTATAGTCCAACCCAAGAGGGAATTGGGCAGATTCTGTAAGTGGTTCAAAAGAGAATCTAATAACCAGCCCCATTTTTAGGTTAAAAAAAATTGAAACAAGTGTGCAAAACAAAACAACCCCCCCCCCCCCCAGAAAGGCAAAACTAGTCCACACCTGGGGGTGGTGAGAGTCAATTAAACCCCTGCCAGAAAGGACATAATTTGCATGTCTAAGAACAAGGGTTATTTTGCTGTCAATATCTACTATTTACAGAATTTTGAAACAGCTCCCATGGATTCTAAAGCAGGTAGCTCAGAAGAAAGTACTACAGACACAGTTTTCCGAAGATGCACAGTATTTTGCCTGTATCTGTTAGAAGAACAGAGATTCTTTTCACAAACAAAACATGCAGCTTCCAGTTTCCTTTTCCTATTGTATATACACAAAAAATACACATGTATGTGAGTGTTTACACATACTCTGTGAAATGTAAGTTTCACAGGACAATCCCTATTACCTGCAATTCAACGTAATACCTTTTACTGTCTTTTATTGTTGCTGATATCCACATAAATTAATTTCACAACTTATTATATGCTTCAACTCACTAACCAACCAAGGATTCAAGTTTGAAAATAAAAGAGAGACTAGTTCTCCTCCATCTGCTGTGGAGGACCAGCTCTGAAATACTTTACAATTTCTAATTCTTTATATACTAGTTGAAACATTTGTAAAACACAATAAAAATGAAACTATGAGAAGAAAAACTCCCCCAAACATGATTTTTTATTATTAGATTCAACAGATATAAACTCTGAGACATGGTCAAATTCCAACTTAAAGGTCTCTAAATGCTTACTCCGTTTCCACACTTAGTTTGACTCCTGGAACAGCAGTGGATTCCACTGCCCTCGGATCGCCCTTTTAGTAGCAATGATTAGATGACCCCCGAAGACCCTACTAGGCTGACAATACAGGAATATTTTGTTTTCTGTGAGTGGAAACTAACTCAGGTTACTACAGTCGTTGAGGTCCAGCTGAGGCATACCTGTAGCAGTAGGAGAGACACACATAACAGGAACAGATGGCCACAGTGGCCCCCTAGTTAGTGAAATGTCGCATGGGCACAGGAGGCTCTGTCCCTAGGGTGGTCCTTCATCCCAGGACTGCTACCATGAGTAGGACTGGGCTGTTCTCTCCAGCTGCTGTGCTGTCTTCTGGGTACTCCCCATGGTCCTGGCTGGTTCTGGCTCGAAGCTTTCTCAGTTGAAATTCCTGAGAATCTAATTGCCCGATTTAATCATCGCTTCCATTGCTACAAGTTATTCCTAGAGTGACTTGCTAAAATTCGGATAAGCAGCTTCCCGGTCAGAGGTCTATGTGTCTGCCTGAGGGCGGAGAACAGGCGGAAATGGCCACCCTCCTTCAAGGAACAGCCAAAGGCCACTTCTCCAGCACAGCAGTCAGTGGGGAAGAGGCCAGTTTTCCCTTGAAGAAGACTTTGAGGAAAGACAGACACATTCAGAATATATTTAATAAATCTCTGTTTCCAAGCCTTGCGAATACTACCGAGGGTTGCTTCCCCGGAGACCAGGTCATACTACCACAGCACAGCTGTAGTGGGACTGCAGGGCCGGGCCCTCCAGGTCATACTACCACAGCACAGCTGTAGTGGGACTGCAGGGCCGGGCCCTCCTGACTCCACTTCTATTCTACCGTAGAACATCAAGAGAGACCTTTAGGGGATTCACCCTTATCCAGCGGGTTACTTCCACATGTCTATAATGTCATGAGATTTTGTGTCTTTGTAAAGTGTATATCAGAAGGCTTTTGCAAGCCTCTGTTAAAAACTCTCTGCTAAACAAGAATTTATACTATTCCCCCAATATCACAGCAAAGCATAATTTCAAAAGAATTATGACAAACTCAATGAAACACATAGGATAAGTAAAGATGTACTGACAGCAGACAGTGGGCAGTGAACAATTTTCTCTCAAGGTTACAAGAGAATCATTGCCCACCTTACGTCAACCTGGAGTCTGAGGAAATTACAACTTAACCCACGTCCCACACCCTCAGGGGGAATAGCCACAGCTAAGCTATGGCACATCCTTGAAGGCCTAAATCTGCTCCTCCTTCTCTAGCCCATATCCTTTCATTTATTTCATTTCATACCAAAATGAATGGGCATATTTCTCGATGCTTAGATTTCCTAGGCTTGTCCACATAGCCCATATACAAAAGGTAATGGGTATAAAGTGCTTAATACAATGTCTACGGCATACAAGCACTCAATAAATGTTAACTCTGACATGTATATATTAAACCTATACTATCCAGATTGCTTGAGTTATTTTTGCCCATGTGGTTGTATTGACGCCTGCACGGGTTATACCCCTCTCTCTTCATTATCCAATATAATTCTGCTCTTCCTGGAAGTTCACAGAGGTGGTTGTCTGCACTGTCTCCCCCACTAGTTTTCAAGCCTATCTTACAAGGTCCTCTGCCGGCTTGCTCAAGCGCTGCAGCCGTTACTAGCACTAAGGACGCTCTGCACACGGTGAGTACCTGGCAACTGATGCCGGCTGGGTGACTGATTTGCTACCGCCTCCCCTCAATTCCATTATAAGCTTTCATCCCTAAGAGCCCCCTTGCGCTCATTTTTCTTTTCTTTTCTTTTCTTTTTTCTTTTTTTGCCCCCTAGAGCAGTCTCCCTCGACCTCCCTGCCTCACTGAGTCACCACCTCTTTTCACCCCCCTCCTCCTTTTCCTGGACCTTCTAACTTTGTTTTCCCCCCTAGGCTATCATTTTTTTAATCTCAGCACACACATACTATTTCGTTCTGAAAAATGTTTCCCACTTGCTCTTGTATCTTAATTTGGCTGTACCCATTTTCAGGCCGCCTACCAGTATAAAGGAGAGAAAAGCTAAGAGAACAACTTGCAAAAAACGGAAAGCTCCAAGCGGACTTTCTGGGAAACTGAGCACACACTTTAGACCAGGAGCTGAGTCAGTGGGAAGGAAGATTTCTCTGCGTGTCTTTTCCACGAAGCAGCATTGGGGGAGTGCTGTTAGAGGGCCTCCAGACACCCAGGGGGGCGGGGCAGGATGAAGCCCGGGCCATCTGGACGGAAAAATTCAGACTCTGAAGCAGATCTTGGGAGTTAATGAATTTCACAGTCCTGTGCCTTTACTTTGCTTCTGTCTCAGTCTCGGAACAGACACGTGGTGAGATCTTGTTAGGCGGCCGCCTAAGTAAGGAAGTGAGAAGGAGGTGAAGCCAACTTCTCTCCCTCTTCTAAGATGCTCCTCCCTGCAAAACTAAGCAGGTAGCTTTGTGAGTGGGGAGCTCACACAGCCTCTTGGTTCAAACACCTTCCAGGTTCACACACATTTATGCACCTGTGGCTTTTCTTTCTTTCTTTCTTTCTTTTTGTAAATCAAGCCTACCTTAATTACAGGATTTCATTGTGTTTTCATACATATAATAATCTAGTTTACCCTGTAAATGATTCATTTACAATTCAATTAAACAACCAAGGAATACAAAATGTTAAAACAAACATGTGTTAAATAAGACACAATGTGTATAATTAGACATAACACAAACCCCATTTTAGCATTTGATTTGTATGATAATATAAATAGGTCATTTGAGGATATGCCAACTATCAGAGACGAGATGACCTTTAAGTTCCTGCCAAGCTGGAGAGGATGCTTTTGTGATCTGAATGAAAAATGAAAAATTCAGTATGTCATCCAAATGTTTACGAGGATCCAGCTGTTTGATGTCAGGTAGACGGAACACCCCAACAACTGACACAGGCATGTCATCTTCATCCAGACATGTTTGCATTATGTTGATTTAGCCTGACACATAGTGAAGTCACTTACTCAAGATGTACGGCAAAATTTTCTGAATATACTGGCAATAAAATTGCTTAGAGGCTTGCCATTTCTAGATCAATAGCACAAATACCTTGCTTCTGCACAATTGATGGCTCAATTTGGGTCTCTCCATTTGTTAGCTTCCCGTGTCCTTCCTGTCCCTCACAAAGGTCTGTGTTAGCCTGAGCTCTGGCCCATGAGGAAGCAGGCTTCTTGGTCACAGGACCATACGTCGTGGCCCGTGTCTTTGAAGTTCTTCTGTTCACAGTGACTGCTGTATCTCTGGGCTGTGGCTATCTGGGCCACGGGCTGGCTGGATCAGAATTTCCAACCACCCTAACGGCTGATTGCAGCACAGGCAGTCCCAACCACTATTCATTTTCCCATTAGCGTCGTCAATAATACAACTCATCTAGATTTGGCTGTGACTCCCAGGCCCAGCTGACCGGAAGTCCTCTCTACATACCCGTCGGTCTAACTACTGTCCTTGGGAATGCAGCCGTGGCTATCTGCAGCGCTTTGGGCCCTTTACAGATCAGCCTCTGACTCAGCTCCTTCTGGCTGCCTCGACTCCCAGCAAATGCCCAGTGCCTGCTGGCTGCCCGTGGCAGCCCGTCTGGTACCTCTCGCACCCCAGACGTCTCAATCTTGCCCCCTCAGTTTGCAGTAGTGCTTCTGAAGCACCTTCTTCCTCTGCCATTCTTTCGGGCTTCTTTTCCTCCAGCACCTGCAGCCTCTCTTCCTTAGCACTGTCTCGCGCCAGCTCTCTGCACAGATCCTGTAGTTGCTACTTAAGCCTCGGGCATGGCCCAGGGTGCTCAGGGGCTAGTTCTAGACCTAACTCCTTAAAAGACCTTGAGCAAATCACAACAGAGGCCCCACTGTCCTCTTCTTAACATGAGCGGGTAAGACTCAATCAGGTCTGAGGTCCCCTCCAGTTCTGAAGCTGCACTGTCTCTAGTACTGTTGGACTGGCTGCCTTCCAAGGTGCCACTGTTCACCATTCAATCTAGTTATTATGCAGGAATTTGGGGGAGGGGTGAAAACACAAGGCTCCAGGACTAAGATCTTGAAAAACCGGAGAACGTCTGCCACCTTTCCCATCCTCAGGAGCCCCCTCTTTCTCCTCTGCGTTGAATGTAAAGCTCAAGCTTAAACACACACATTGTGACAGCACTGTCACGTCTTCAAGCAGTGCAGGAGAAACAGAGAAAGGTGCAGGTGCGCTTAGCGCCCGGGTATTACAGAAGCAACGCTGCCGCAGGCCGAGATGGAAGGTGCCTGGTCGAAATAGGGCCTGAGACCAGGGACCAGACGGAGGCAGAGCAGGATGGAGGAGAGAGACACAGAGCTCTGGGCCATTACGGAGGGAATAGAGCAGGGAACACTCTCCTGTTCACCCAGTAACTCCTTTAGCTCCACAGATACTGCTTGTTTCTCTTTTTCTCCTTTTTCTCATATTCACCTCAACATTCCTCATTCAGGAATCGATCAGTTTAGAGCTCACATTAAGAATCTGTTAACATTCTATCATCTCCAACTCAGCTCCCTCATGGCCCAGAGAACCTTCCCTCAAAATGTCATCCACTGCAAAATTTCTAGAGTAAGCGAAAGCACGAGGGACCATTGGGTTGGCCGGAATAGAGATGCTCATTCTCAGCGCAAGGCAGCCACTTAAAGTTCTGTTGAATTTGAAGGTAGAGTGGGTAGGGAGAACCAGACTAAAGAACCAAAGTGGATTAGACGACAGGAGAGGTTTGGATGTAGAGGGGTGAATGTAGGGTTCTGATGGCCGCTGCTGATTGGAGCAAGCTGGGGGTGGAGCTGGTAGAGATGATACGGAACAGGACCTACCTAAGTAGTTCCTGGATCAAGAAGGAGTCTCAGAGTTAGAGGGCATGAGACAAATCTCAGCTGGAGTCACTTGTTGTGACTCTTTGATACATCATGATCTCTTGGTTGTTGAAGAGACGGTGTGCTCAGAAAGAGAACAAGGAATCTGGAAGAGTCGTGGAGACCAGTTATGTATACTTTTTTATTGTTATGGGAGTTCATTCTACAATTTTATAGCTTATACATGTTATAAATATTATCTCATGCAATTTCCACAATTATCCACATAATTGGGAAGTAGTTATAATTACTTCTGTTTTGCAGTTCATTATTCAACATATTTTAGGAGACTTTCAAGCATAAGGCACTATGCTAGATACCCAAAATGCTGCAACAGACGCGACTATATCAACAGAGAAAAAGTAACTGCCATGATAGATCATGCTTGGGGGTAGTAAGGCACCTGGGCATAGCCCGCAGGGGGACCTAATCTGGTTTCTAGAAGTGACATTAAGCTGAAATAAATGAGTTTGAGGTGGATAAAGAATGAAAGAATGTTGGAGTGAGAGAGGGGAGAAGAATGCTGCAGTCTGAGACACAATCTGTAGACGACCCAGAGACAGGAAAGCCAGCAGAGCGAGTCAGTGAGCGTGACTCATGCCAGGAACTGTGATACAGTCAGCATAGGTAGGCAAAGAAGGAATCAGAAGAAATGAAGCTAGAAAGAGAAGCCAGAACCAAGATTTGAAGGGCCGTGGGACCATGCTAAGGGGAATGAGCAGCAGGTGAAGATGACACTCAGTTTTCTGACTTGGGCTGCTGCTGGGTCAGTAGTTACCTAATTGTACTGAGATTAGAAACCTGAGGAAAAAAGCAGGTTCTGAGAGAAAGACAACTAATCCACGATTACAGCGTGTCGTCTTTGAGACATTTCTTGTCACCATCCAGTGGCTGGAGACAAAGATCTGAAGCTCAGGCGAGGCTCCTGGGCTGAAGACAGCAGTGGGGCAGAGACCCACACGGACGGCGGCTGAAGGGGACCAAGAATTAGAAGACACAGACCACCAAAGCTGAAATAATTAAACTAGTCTGGGATATCTTTGTCTGGCCCCCGTGGGATGAAGAGGCCTTGCCTGCAAACAGGAAGGGCTTGGGGTCTCAGACAGTCCTTGTTCTGCCACCCAAGGTGAGCCACTACCTGCACCCGGGAGGGACTGGAGTTCTCTTGCAAATGAGGGCCTCTCCTGGCTTGTTGCAAACAAATGCAAGCAGACTATGGCAGACTTTGAGGCTGCTTGACTAGATAACACAGCTAGGTGGTCTAATAAGAGATGCACGGCAGAATTAGGGTAAAGGTCAGCGAGTAAGAGAGGGGGTTGGATTAGGGACCTATATAAATAAAGAGCGCAGTCTCTGGTTGCTGCAGCCTTGCCCTATATGTGTGTGTCTTTTGTCTGCGTCTTCTTGTTCATTCCTCCCTTCCAGGACAAGTGCGCCGCAACAGATGGCCCTAGGACAAAGGGGTAGGTGAGGTCCTCCAGGGAGAGCAGACAGAAGAGAAGCAGGTCCAGGGCAGATTGCAGAGGAACTTACAACGCAGAGAGGAGAGGAGGGAGCCTGGGAAGGAGGTTAAGTGGCACGTGGTCTCTGATGGGAGAGTACAGCCCAGGCCATATACCTCCACGCAGGTCTTGTCAGGGAGGCGGCCTCTCAAAGCCTTGGCCTCTTCGTTTCTAATTGGGGCAATAATAACACTTACCTTAGAGAGCAGTGTCCAGAAAGCTTATCACAATCCTAGCGCAGAGTAAGCATTAATTAGCATTAGCTATTATTTTAACAAGAAGAGTAAGAGTGAGAAGCAGTAGCAGCCAACAAGCTCAGAAGAATACCACTGTGAAGGTGACATCACAAAAGCCAAGGAAAGACTGTTGAGACCAGGGAAAACTGCTCAATATGGACAAATATGCGGAGAGGCCAAAATAAAAGGGCTGACAAGGGTCCATTGGATTTAGCTGCAAGCAGGACACTGATGACCGTTGCAAGATAGGTTTTGGTAGCCCGCTGAGAGAGGAGGAAGCTCAGGAGATGATGGCTGTGGGGGAAGTGGGTGCTCTGAAGAGCCCATAGCTTAGGCAAGGTTATAACAGCTGAAACCCCATCATTTTATAGTGACTCAAACTCAGATTGTCAGGCTTCAGATCTGGTCTGTTTTCCACCTGTAGAACCTAGAGGAGGAAGATTAGCAAGTAAGCATAACTCTGTAATTTCTGCTGAAAAAGAGAAAAGATGGGAGAGGGAGAGACAGGAGACAACGGGAGATATATACCAAAGGACAGCATATGCCAAAGAGGGTCATTGGGCAGACCCATTTCTAGGAAGAGGAGGGGCTTGGATGTAAAATCAATGAATATTTATAGAGTGCCTGTCATGTCAAGCATGTGTGACTATAGATAAAACAGACATAAAACATGACTCTTGCTTTTTGGAGCAACGTAGAAACATGGGAAAAGAGCTAAGTGTCAGATGGTTGTCAATGACAACAGAAGACGTGTGACAAAGCAATGTCTGCAGTATTATTAAGTGAACTGTAGGTACGGCAGGTGGATGCATTTCTTCAGAACTTACCAAGGAAGGCTCAGCCATTCTCAAAAGGGTGAACTGGCCTGCCGAGCAGGGATGAGGTACTGAGGTTCCTGGGACGTGTGCCCTGGGAGACGGGTAGGTTGGGGCGGAGCAAGGTGGAGCCTTTGCAAGGTGGGGTCCAGAATTGGGTCACAGTGCGGGATCATGGTGTGTGTGTGGCCACATTGGAGTGAGACCAAAGGCTAAGAAAGACACACAAAAACATTCACACAGATACGGAGGCGCAGAGAAGGGTAGACAAAAAAAAATTTTAAATGAAGAAAGAATATGCTCAATGGATGACTGAATGACCAGTTCCAGGAGACTTAGTCTAAAGTGTGTAAGAGGGGCTGAGCCACACATTGGAAATTTTTTGAATTAAATTCAACTCAGATTCTTTTGCCTATGTATATTTAGAGGATCTAACTTTTTTTCTGGGGTTTCTTTTTGTTGCTAGACAAGGATAGTAATACCTACCTCAGGCTGTTGTGAAGCCTGAATGGGACTCTACTCATCGGTCTGTCTGTCTAGCTAGCTATCATCTCTATTCATGTTATACACAAAATATCTATATAGGAAATATTCAGTATTAAGTCTGATCCAAAATCAACACTCAATAAATGCCAACTGTCAGTGACAGTCCAAGGTGCTTTCATACTGTCACCTTTTGCTGAAGAAATTTGAGGTGCTCTATAAATATTATAATATGAATCTTCACAAGACATTAAAATGTGGGAAACAAATGTCATCATCTCTATTTTACGCATGGAGAAACTTGGCGCTGAGAACCAGAGTTTTGCCAGAGGAATAATCAATTCTGTGGGAGGATGGAGAAGCGGGGAAGCAAAGCCTCCACAGAGGTTCTCACACACCACCTTCCTTCCCCACAGCTCTCCCACCGCCCTCCAGCCACACCGCCTTCCTTCCCCAGAGCTCTCCCACTGGCCTCCAGCCTGCCAGCAGCCGGCAGCCGGAAGGTCGGATTACATTTGGTCTCCCCAGCACGAGCTGTAGCCCGGAACCAGCTTGGAAGGAGGAAGCGGGCATCTGTTTCTCAAAAGATCAGGCAGTGTTAAAGAGGGTACCATCTGATCAAACCCAGATTGGTTCTTTCTGATGGGCAGCTGCAAACTGGACTCTCTTTGGCCAGCTTTCCCTACCTTCTTTGGGACAGTTTGATAATAGTTCACCTTGGTGGAATTTTCTTCTCCAGCTGAGTGGCTTCACCCTTTCCAAACACAGAGCCTCCAACAGCTGTCTAGATTCGAGGGCTACACACATTTCTCTGCCTCAGACTCCCAGAGTGCTGGGAACATAGGCCTGGGCCACCAGCCCTGCTTCTCCATATCTGAATGAGTAACACTGCTCCATTCTCTACCCCGTTTTCAGGTGCATGCACCAGATAACACGTTATGTGTCAGAAATAATCTCCTGGAGACACACACTAGAACTGGGGTTAAATGGGGACTGTATGCCCATGTCCACAATTGTGCTTCAGAAAGTCCCACAGAGAGATAAGGCCTAGGGAGGTGTTAGGCAGGTAGTAGGTGCTCAGCAAGCGGCGAGAGTGTGGAAAAAACAGAGCCAGCCAACCACGAAAATGCCAGGCCCCTGGCGATCCATTCCAAGTCACTCCTGAGCCTCTGTAAGTCCCCACTTCAGTAGGGTAAGAATCTATTTACATTAATGCACCATCTAGCCCCAGAGAGAACGGCATATAGCAGTTGATGCTGGTGAGGCCGTGGGGAAAAGAAACCCTCTTACACTGCTGGGAGCTTTGTAAACTGGTACAGCCGCTTATAGTGGGGTCAGTATGGAAATTCCTCAAAAGGCTATCATCCTATTGATCCAATGCTACCTCTTCTGGAAATCTTCCCAAAAGAGCTAAAAACAACACATAACAAAAGACACACGTAACCCAGGTTCACAGCAGCACAACTAACAACAGCTAAAATGCGGACGACACCAAAAAACTCATCAGCAGACCAGTGGGTACAAAAACTGTGGTACGTGTGTGCAATGCAGAACTACTCGTCTGTGTAAGAACAGGTAATTTTGAGGCTTTTGTAGGCAAACAAATGCAAGTTGAGACCGTCATGCTCAGTGAAGTGAGTCAGACACAGAAGGTTAATCGAATGGTTTCTCTGAGCAGCCCAGAATACGGTCATTTCATAGAACTGAGTGAGGGGGACAGTAGGAGCTGGGGGAGGGGAAGGAGCTGGGAAAGCCCTAAAAGGGAGGGGGGCTGGCAATGCTGATGTGAAATGTGTGGACACAAAATACTAAGTTCAATGTAAACACTCTGTATCACATATGCACATATTAATAAAATGGGGAAAATCTCTCCAGACTAGGAACCAGGCACCCGTGTCCTTTGGAACTCTACCTAATTCCCTTACCTTGAAATTTCTTCCTTTGTGTCTGAGCAAGCTCATTTCCTCTGCATCTGTCCTCAAATGAGGTAGCGGACAGAGACTCGCTGGCTCCTTTACAGACTGCCCTGAGTCCTACTGCATGCTGGTGCATCTGCCTGTCACCTCAGTCCTCCCCTCCAGAGCACGGCTCTCGGTTCCCTCGCCATTTGCCATAGGTCTTGGTGGCCAACCATTCATATCATTCTTTTGCCAATGTCACAGCTTCTGCCAAGAAATAATCAAGCTAGAGATGACGCAAAGACACGACCTCTGGACTGCAGCATTCCTGCCTGTCCGTCCTGTGAGCTCCAGGTCAGGAGTAGTGACAACGGCTAAGTTGGTGGTGCTTTTACCAGGGCAGGGCTGTGTGGGTCGTCTCAATTTGTCCTCAGCATCCCCAGAAAGCAGGTACTGATATTATCCCCAGTGGTGTGCCTGCTACTTGGGTCTATCCCTCGGCATCTCTGTGAAGAAGTTACTAATCTATGCTGTAACGATAGGCAGCCAAAATGAGGCGGAGATTCAGTGACCTGTCCAAGGTCACAACCAGGGGTAGCAGTCTGGATTTCTACTGTAACTGTTCTGATGCCAGAACTCGCACTCCCGACAACCTGCTGCGAAGCCGCAGTCCCACTGTCTCTATCACACTTCCTTTTCAGCGATTCCACAGGGATTAATCATGAGCGGTGTGCTCCCATTGTTATTTTTATCATTATTATTTTTAAAATGATACGAGAGATTGAACTGAGATTGAACTTTGTGCCGAGCCACATTCCAGCCTTTTTTGTTTTGAAACGTGTCCTCAGTAAATCAGCAAATTGCTCAGGCCAATTTTCAGCTTCTAGTCCTCCTGCCTCAGCCTCCCAGTATGCCTGGGTTGCTGATCTGCACTACAGCCTGGTTCATTCTTTTCTGCTATCATGGATAGCAGCAACCTCCCTCCCTCCCTCTCTCTCTCTCTCTCTCTCTCTCTCTCTCTCTCTCTCTCTCTCTGTCTCTGTCTCCCTCTCTCTGTCTCTCTGTTTCTCTCTGTCTCTCTCTCTCTCTCTGGGGCAGAATCTTGCTCTGTAGTCCAATCTAGTATGTAGCCCATGCTGGCCTTGTACTCACAGCAATCCTCCTGTCTCAGCCTCCCAAGTGCTGGGATTACTGGCATGCGCTACGCTACGCCCCAGCCTGCAGCAACCATTTTCTGTCTGTGAGGATTTGGGTTTTCTTCCGCTAGCTGATTCTTTTATGCCTTCGTTTTGTTCCACAAATGTTTCCTGACTGTCTTCTGAACTCTGGCTGCACTGTACTGACTCTGTGGGAGTCCCGGTAGCACCTTCCGAAGCCCTGGTATCTTGTGTCTGCTTCTTAACCCTTTTTCTTTTTTTCTTTACCTCATTCTCACAGAAAATGAGGTTCAGGAAGATTTTCGGAGTTTAGAATCGAAGGCCTCTCATAACATACCAACCAGTCCGCTGACTTTCTGCATGAAAACTCAGGGCTACAGCGTTCATCTGGCAGCCTAGGGCTGGGAGCGTAACAGACAGTAAGCGATTTTCAGCCTCTAGCATTACCCTATAACTCAACTTTTTACTCTATAAAATGGGAATAGTGTTGATACTATTTTTTAGGGTTCTAGTCAGGAAGAAGTTAATACATCTGAAGAGCTTAGGCTAGGGCCGGGGTTATTTAATGTCAGATTATGATTATTTTAAATTCTACTCCAGCATATTTTATATTGATTTGCAAGCCAAGATGCCTAACTACGTTTTGTACTTACACCTTTTCTGTGGTACGGGGATTAAAACAAGGGCCTTCACACTACATCTCCAGCCCTTTACTTATTAAAAACGTTTTTTAGAAAACAGTCTCACTAAGTCCTTAAATTGCCCAAGCTGGACTTAAACTTGTGACTCTCCTGCCTTGGCCTCCCTGGGTGCTGGGACTTTTGGCATGTGCCTGGCAAGACTTTTAAAGTTAACCCATATTTCTAAATGCTTGTTTCAGTCAGAATTCTCTTCATCCTAAATATGACTTTAAAAATAAACTTCAATTGATTTTATGTTTCTATTAACATCCTAACAGAAGTCATGCATAATTTAAAAACCCACGTTGGAGTCCTCTTGCCTGTGTAGGGACTCTGACGGGCTTGGGTCATGCATTCTCCTCCGCTTCCGAAGTACCTCATCCCCGGCTCGTGGCTGCTCCCCCCCCTCCACCCTCACAGCGCTGCAGGTGTGGGAGGAGCCAATCTAGCCCGAGTCATCTTTTTGTCTCCAACTCTAAGCACTTGGTACCCAGCACACAGTTGGTATTGCCCATGTTTGTCTCAATGAATGAATGACGGTCACAGCCGTATATTTGTGTCCTATCTCCTGCCTGCACGGCCACCACTATGCTCAATGTTTGTCACATGCCTATGTAAGTATATGTTTATTTTTTCTGGACTGATCTTTCTTATCTCTCACAACCCATTGGATTTAAAACAAAAATATAAATCGTCAGATGCTGCCAGGCGTACGGCTTATGTGGAGATTATAAAAAGGAATATGTAAGTGAATATTACCAGAAGTGTCCAGTATTACAGAGGGCAGATGGTAGTGTAAGCATGGCCAGGTCATGCCAGCTCTTCAGCTGCAAATCCAGAGACACAGGACAGAGACGGTATTCGAGGCTGTCAGCTTTGCAGGTAGATGCACCTGGACTTGAACAGTGTGCTGATCTCTCTACGCTGCTTTGTCACCAGGAAAAATGACAATAATAACTAGTGCCCTTCTCATGGGGCTCGTGCAAGGACCAAGTGGGGTCATTTTCCTCCAGCGCCTGGCTAAGGGGCCGTGGCAAGCGTTAGCTAGAAACGTGGTCGGCACACAGTAGTGTCTTCTGTGAAGAATCACTGCTTAACTTTTCTTTTCCAATTGTAGTATCTTTCATTCATTTTTCTATAATATCTTTCATTCATGTTTCTATGTATGGTGCTCTGTAGCATTACAGTACAATGTTGACTAGACATAATTAACAGCCGCTATTTCTTCATTTCATAGGATGTTAGCTTAATTTGTTTGCTGTACCTACTTATCGGAATAAGTGTGTTCCCTTGTATTTTGAGTTTTTAACATAAAGAGGGAGTTGTCCGTGGACCTAGCCACTTCATCCCCTGATTAAAATGATTGTATTGCTTTTCTCAGCTATGTGGAGAGGCTCTTGCAGAACACTGATGCCCTTTATTCCAGCCCTGTGATAACAAGGCGACCGGGAGGCTGTGTTCAGTGCCTCAACACCAGCCCTGGAAACTGGTGAGGAAGCTCTCTCCTCGTCCCCTTGTCTGCTTGGTGAGGAGGATATGTGTGCATTCTGGCCTGAGGCGTGGACCTAAAGTGACAAGAGTCCAGGAGCACATGGTGGACCTGAGGTGACTTTCCTTCACACACACACACACACACGCACACACACACGCACACATGCACGCACACATGCACTCACACATGCACACACACACATAATGCAGCCACCTAGAGAGAATGAACCAAAACCATCCAGGCATCTGTCCCCATGTGAAGAGCAACAGCTGTCGTTTTCATCATGACCATCAGCACAGTAGGTTAATAAGGATGCTTGTGCATTAGGGACAAATGTGCACATATCTAAGGACAAAAATTTAAAGACGATCATTGGTTTTAACCCAGACCCTCCGCCATCCTGAGCTTCACTGAAAACATGGGACCAAGCAAACAGTTGGACACTGGTGGATATGGTTACCAGAAGCGCTCCGTGCCTTTGCCTGTGATTGCCTGAGCGTCTCCTGAGGGCCAAGAGCTTTCTGAGCAGCTGGTGCAAACGGATGCCTTTCTGAAATTCACCAGCTGATGGATGTCACAGGCATCAGGCTCTGTTGCAGGGCCGGCCAGGCTGCGCTCAAACTGCCTGTTTCCTGCAGCTTCCAGGCCCATGACTAAGGAGGAAGAGAGCGGCCCACAGGAGAGGGAGGCGGCGCCAGTTAGAAGGTCACGGCAGGGTGGCTGACCCTGGGGCAGGCACTTCTTTGCCTTGTGCATCCTCGCACCTGCCACATCCGCAATTCCTGGACCTCGCTGAGGTAGAGCCTCAGTTCAAAGGAAGAGGGATACGTGGTTTCTTTAGGTGACACAAAATCTTTTGAACAGACAGACTCAATTCTTGCTCTGGTACTTATTAACTATGTGAAGTTGAGCAAGTTATGACACACTCTGAGGTTCAGTTTCCATTTCCTCAGCTGTGTAAGGACACAATGAAGCCTGCATCACATGGGCATCAAATGAGACACCGTGAGTGTATTTTACATTACCTGGAGCCCTCTGAGTGCTCAGTAAATGGTAGGTGGGTTGGAATCATTACTACGACTGTCACTGAAGGAACTAGAAAGGTCAACTGAAGGTCGGAAAGCATAGACCAAAATGCTGTTGTCAGAGACTCATTGCTTTGGATTCTCCTCCTGAAAGGCCCCTTTGTGAATCCTAGGCACGGATTTTGTACCCCCAAGTTGCTAGTAATGGATATTAGTAATGCATCTGAATTCTCTTCTCTGGACCTGAGAAAGAGGAAGGATAGTGAGACTACCTTTGCCTGCCTCAAGATTTTTGCCCAAGGCTGGATGCACGTTTAACAGCCACTAAAAATGTCTAGGAAATGGGTTGCACTACTTAGCATTTCGAATGGAATCCACACTTGTGTCTTACAGTTGTAGTTGAGTATGACCTAACGACCACTGGTGTGAGACTTGTCCTAGCTCTGCTACTTCCTATGTGGCTTCAAACAGACCACTTTTTGGGCCTCAGTCTCATCTGCAAAAGGGAAGGGTTGCATTTCACTAGTGATTTCCAAGTGGTGACTGCTCTGTGGCAAACATTAGGAATGAGGAAGAAAAGCAGACAGAGGAGAGCTCGAAGCAAAGTTGCTAAAGGAGAGAAAGCAGGGATGAGGGATTTGGTTATGAAGAGTAAGTCCTCAGTGGCGAAGGACCAGCACTTGGGATCCCAGACTAAATATCTCTGAGGCCACTTGGAGAATGTCACAGGTTAGGCAAAACCTAACCTGTAAACCCCCAAAATGGGTTATAAACGTAACCCAAAGAGCCAAAGGTTTATATAAGGTTAAACAGCCGGCCAGAGAGGGAATTAGATTTCAAAGCTTCTGACTTTGGCCCACTGCACAGCCACAGGCTGCACCTGTTTCCCTCTGTTTTTCTGTGAACAAAGGCTGTCCCTCCAACACTGACCGTGAACCAATGGCTAGAGAATCAGCCAATGTGTTACTTACTACAAGCCACTCCGTCTATTAATTTCTGTAATAAATTATATTCTTAGGCACTGTTAGCATATCCCAAGGCCAGCTATTGAGGCTGGAAGGGTGGTCTTTTAAGTATCTACTTACTATCTTGACCACATAGTTCTGTTACCTAAAAAAATCCTTACTAAGAATTATTAAATCAACAAGAAGTCGATCAACAGGGCACAGTTTTAGGAATACTGATAAACATCAGCTACCTGGTAGACATCTGCTGTGGAAGGCAGACCCACTGATGATTCTCCACGTTGCTGGATGACTCTGACCCTTGTTGCCATGGTACTGTTGTGATGTCACCTGAGCCTCTTCTCAAGTCTGATTTCTCTACATTTTGCTCTAGGACATGAGAGCAGCAGTCATGGAATCAGAACACCTAGCGTCTGTGGCCAGTCGTCTGTCTACCTGCTGTGTGACTTGGCAGCCATATATTCTCTCTGATCCTCATCTGCAAAACAGAAAATAATATCTTCTCAGACTAGTTGTGAAGACCAGTTAAGGTCATCTGCAACACACAGCAAGCTTTAGGGAAGGCTTGTTCAATCCACAGCCTGACTTTGAATGTGGCCCAACACAAACTGAACTTTCGTAAGCCATTATGAGGTTTATTTTGTGAGGGATTTTTTTTTGGTAGCTCAATTGTGTTGCATATTAGATATATTACATGTGGCCCAAGACGATTCTTCTTCACTCGTAAGACCAGGCGAGCCAAGGCTGGACATCCATGCTTTAGGGGTCTGTGGAACCACAAGCTCTCTGAGGAGGCCTGGTTTGGGTTTTGTTTCACACAATATCTAATACGTTAGTTCCCAACCACATGAAAATTATCCAAAGAACTTTTTAAAAACACAAAGGCCTGGTCTCCATTCCCAGATATTCTTATTTAATTGGTTTTGGGTGAAGCTGTGGCATTCATAGTTTTAAAAGTTCCCAGGTGATTCTACCATAGAGCTAGGGTCAAGAACTACAGTTGACTCCGTGCTGGAGGCTCAATTCTGCAGTATGAATGAATGATTCAAACTATGACTTCCTCTTCCCCATCCCTTGGAGGAACGTGCTTTGTACCAGACGGAAGAATATTTCCTGTGTTAGGCTGTACTCAGGTACTTTGCTATTTCAGGAGCTACTTTGGAAGAACACCTGGATGTTATCGCTCAGAAGACGTGGGCGACAATGTGCTGGTGGGCAGAAACCCAGAAGGCTGGTGAGGCAGCCCTGCAGCTGCTGCCCAAGGCCACCAGGCTAATGCCTTTAAACGGCCGGCTGCTGTGCAGTGGGGGGGTGGAGGAAAGGAGTGTGACTCCTTGTCATTCCTTCTGGTCAGGTCAGGTCAGCCTCTGCCTGTGTTAATGCTCAGGAAGTTCCCGGAGACCTTCCTGTTGTCTACCTCATGGAGACACTTCAATCGGGGTTTTTAAAAGAACAGCTGACTATGAAATTCATTTCTAAGGTGAGCTGGTAGAGAGAGAGAGAGAGAGAGAGAGAGAGAGAGAGAGAGAGAGAGAGTGTCTGGTACCAAGGATAGAGCACTCAGGGCCTTCACACTGAGCTACATCCCCTGCTTTTTTTTTTTTTTTTGAGACAGTGTCTTGCTAAGTCACTAAGTTGTCCAGGCTGAGTTTTGAATATCGTGATCCCCTTCCTAACCCTCCCAAGTGTTGACATTGTAGGCATGAGCCACCATACATGGTGTGTGTTCCATCTACCAAATACACCATGTTTCAATATATCAGATCACCACAGATGAATAAGGAGTTTATTGTCCCCCCACCCCCACTCGGTGTCTCACAAGGTCAGTTTGAACTCCGCCCCGTTGCCCTCTGGCATTCCCCTGGGACAGGAGCAGCTATGCTTTCTGGATTCTCAGCGTCCTCCCTTCCTCAGTCTTTGCTTTTATGTGACATGCACCTCAGGAAAATGGAGGCAGCAGGCACTGTGAGTGCGCAGGGAACACTGAAAGACCAAGGCCAAGTTATTTAACTACTCGGAGCCTTGTTTCCTCCTCTGAAAACAAGCCAATAAGGCTTGATGGCAGCGCTATTGTGAGAGTAAGGTGAGACAAACCAAGTGATGGGCCCGAGGTTGGCACGGAGAGGTGGCAGCTGCGAAGGGATAGGTTCGTGTATCCTCCCGTGATGTTAACATTTTCCTTTGCCTTTAGTGGCAATCAGCAAACATACACTGACTGGAGGTGGACGAGAAGAGATCTTGAGCTATGAAGTTAGTTTCTTTGTTGGGTTCCATGCTCACACAGACCCCCCCCCCCCCACACACACACACACACTTGCTGTGTCTTTAGAGCAGTACGCAGTGTCCTTCATGCATACTGCAAGATACAGCAAATCCCAGTAACCGGACAGGATCATTTCGGTTCATTTCTGAGTATTTCTTTACCAGGCTAAGCTGCCTCATAGAGGAGATAGAACCTCAGCGGAAATACATGAGGGTCTGGGTATCTGTGGGTCGGGGGACGGTGTACTAAGTGCCAGGCCCCTCAACTATGCTCATTTACCAACCAAACACAACACAGGACACGGCAGAAGCCCTTATCCCCCACAAAACAAATAAGGACACAGAGTTAGGATATTTAAGTAAGTAGGCACGATGAGAGAGCAAAACGGGACTGTTGGCCCTAAAAGTCATATACTTTCCATTATATCACACTAAATCTTGAGTGACCGGACGTGTAGTGGAATTGTGACTAACCCGAACTGCCAGGTGGCCTTGGGAGCACAACTTATCTTCCTGAGGCTCCAGGCTCCTCTGCCTAGAGACAGGGGTGGCCCACTGGGCAATGGGCCTGCTCAGGTTTCAGGGGCGCCCGTGTGGGTCACGGCGAGCCTCCGGGGCCCTCTACTGGTGCGTTGCGGGAGGGGCCGCGCCTTCCTTCGCTGTGGCCGTTATGCACAACAGCTGAGGGGCATTTGAGAGCTGGGTGCCAATCTGGCTTTCACTGACCAAGAATTAAAACCAAACACAGCTCAGAGAAGTCTTGTGCGCAGAGATGAAATGGCTGCTTCTCGGACGGTCCTGCTTACAAAACCCCTTAAGACCTGTATGTTCTGTGCTGCACCTAGAACCCCCACGCTCGAATAAAAGATGAAAACTCCCAGACTAGAAATAAAATTCGACTTTAAATCAATCCACGGTACGTCCACATACCTGACCTTGCTCCTCTCCCGGAGCCCCTTACCAAGCCACCTGGCTCTTGGCCCGGAGTGCTGAGGGAGCGCTGCGCCGGCGAGCACATCCGGGCGGGCACATCCGGGCGGGCACATCCGGTTCGCGCGCTGTCCACGCTGTGCGCGACGTCCTGGGTCCATGCGCTTCTCTGCGCTCCGAGCTCGCAGCGATGACTGGGACTTTGGGCTGCAGGGCCTCACACGCCTGCTGCCGTGTGCTCGGACAGGCAGATTTTCACCCTTTCGCCGGTCTCCCACGTGGTCATTCTTGCTGACGGAGACGCAGCTTTCCGGAAGCCGGGCCCAGCGTACCGCGTGAAGACGCCACTGAGAGCCACGGAGCCAGGCAGGCGAGCCGCCCCGCTCTCGGAGCTGCGTGTCCGCCGGCGACCGTCGCTTCTCCGGGTTGGGAGAGTGACTCCGGACTCAGTATCTACTTGTCTTCTTCATTTAGAAACTGGCAGACCTCAACCCTCCCATGACAAAATAAAGATGTTGGCTCCTCTCCGCTCCCTAATATTTTTCTTAGCCTTCCCACCTCAGGAAACAGCACTATCGACTTGATTGCTCTAGGAGTCCTACTTGGTTCTTCCTAAAAAACAAACAAACCAACAAACAAACCAAAACGAAGCCTCGCGCCCTCGCATCCAGGCCTCCGACACACCTTTGGTTCCACCTACGGAATAGAACGCATTTCAAAACCACCAATGTTTCCTTCTCTGCGGTCTGCTGCACACCAATCTCTGTGCACTGGAACCTTCTAACTGGTCTCAGACCTCCACTCCTCCCCCTCTAATCCACCTACCAGGCGATCACATTACTCCCTCTGGTGGTTTTTGATGAGATAGGCGCCACCTCACCCCAGTTAGAAGCAGAATAAACGCTGAGGCCGACGTGGAGAGAGGGCACCTCATCCACACTGTTGGTGAGAATGTGAGCTATTAATAGTACAGACATTATGAGGAACAATATGGAAGCTCCTTAAGCAACAGAAAGAGAAGTACCACATGATCAGCAATCTGACTACCAGGTATGCAGCCAAAGGCACTGAAATCAGAATGCTGACCGTCACCCGCGCTCCCCTGCCTGTCACAGCGTTGTTCACAACAGCCAAGCAACGGAAACAACCGAAGTGTGCATCACCGGACGGATGAATTAAGAAAATGGGACATATGTACATAACAGAATAGTACCCAGCTGTAAAGACAACGAAGCCCTGTAGTTGTAGAAACATGGGCTACTCTGGAGGACAGTAAGGGAAATAAGCCAGGCACAGAAAGGCAAATATTTCATGTTCTCATCAATAGTTAAAAGATAAAAATGTTGATCTCTCAAAAGGAGAGGTAGAGCCGCGGTTACCGGAAGCCTCCGAGGGTAGTGGTGTTGTGGGAGAAGGAAAAGCTGGGTAACGGTTACAACATGAAACTTAGTTTAAGTTCTTAGACTAAGTTCTAGCATCCTGTAGTAGAAGAGGGTGTCATGGTTTATTTGTATCTACAATTGCCCCCAAAAGTATTTTGTTTGTGAGGTGATTGTAGTATACAGCAATCGTATCTGAGTTACCAATTACTAATTGTATCAAGTCTCAAAACCTAAAGGAGGTTGTTATGGTTTAAATCTGAAACGTCTGGAAGGTGACTGGATCACAGGGTACTGTACTCAGCGTATTAGCCCACTGGGTGGGGTCTGGTTCAGGGCTAGGTCACTGGGGTTGGGGGCATGGCCTAGGTCGGAATTGTCTTGTCCCCAGCTCCTCCCTTCTCTCTCCTGGCTGCCACCGGATGAGCAGTGACTCCATGCCCTTCCGCCCCTGCTGCTTTTGCTTTGGACTGGCTGGCCTTGCGTGGATGGAGACTTCTGGAATATAAGCCAAAACAAACCTCTCCTGATTTAATTTGTGGGTGCTGGGTATTGTGTCCCAGCAATAGGAAAGTGTTTCAGATACTGAGTATCTATAGTTAATAATAAACTACTATAAATTTCAAAATAGCTAGAAGAGAGAATGTTGAATGTTCCCACCACAAAGGAATGACAAATGGCAGCAGTGGTGAATATGCTGTAAGTACCTTGATTAATTCAATTATTACACAGTGTGTGCATAGATCAAAATATCACACTGGACTATGTAAATACATGCAATTCTTATGTGTTGATTAAGTAACATTTTTACCCCATCATCTGTCTTTTCGGCCTGACATGCCCTTCCCCTGGACCCTGCAGGGCTCCCCTTTCTCGTTATTAGTATAATCTTCTCACTTGTTACACAGCAAGGCCTCTGACCCTTCTGGAGGGGGACAGCTCCCAGGTGCACACAGCGGGGCTCTCTGAGCCAGGAGCCCAGCAGGGCTGGGAGCACAGCCACATCGTCCTTATCCACAGGTGTGGCTCCCAGTGAGCACCTCTCTGCCTTGTGGGGGCTGCGCCCTCTGGCCTGTGGCATATGGCCTCCTGCAAAGGCGTGCACATGTGAAGACCCTGCTTCGGGGATATTTAAGGGCACTGAGGCCGCAGGACTGAGCGTGTGAACCAAACAGGGAAGCCAGGGTGAGAGATCTGCAGCCCACAGAGCAAGGGATGAGTGGGGTGAGGTGAGCAGGGCCGTCCCAAGGGAAAAGCAGCAGCTGCCCAGGAAGTTGAGTCCTGGAGGCAGCATGCAGTGCACAGTTTCTGTGAGTCGTTGTCTGTGCTAGGGTGGGCTTCGCAGCAATGTGACTACTTTTTGAGTCACCCATAGGCCTGTAAGTGACCCTGCACCCATCCTCCTATGAGTAACCCTGATTCTGTGCTCTTGTAGGTAACTCCCCCACATAAATAACCCCAAGAAACTCACTGGTTCACCAAATCAGTGTTTAGTGTAATCGTTACTTTGGCCCACCTGCTGCGCCCTCTCTGGGGTAAATAGACGATAGTGTTTCCTGTCTTCTCAAGAAAAGTCATTCATATGATTTCATTTCAAATGTGATCCCCAAATTCTGTTCCTGGACACCCTCATGAAGACACACCTGTAATCACAGCCCCATATTTTACGTGTGTTCATCCCTGTCCGATACTGATACTGTTTTATTTATTTGTTTAGCAGTTTAACAGGAATCTCCATACTAGTGTATAGCTTGCTTTAGAGCAGAGAAGGCATTTCTCTTGCCCACCAGTGGCCTCCCAGGGCTCTGAACTGTAAATTTCCAAAAATATTTGAGGATGAGTTAACTAGCAAACTCATACTTCATTAACTTTTAAGCCTGCAGAGGTGGATTCATCATTGTAACGCATGCTTTTGTCATGCAGAAAAAAAAGGTTTTTAACCACAGTAGCTATCTTGGTTACTTTTTCATCGCTGTGACTCAATACCTGACATACACAAATTAGGGGAGCAAAGATTTATTTCAGCTCACAGTTTCAGCAGATCTCAGTCTATTCTCAGGTGGGCAACTGGGAACTGGTGGGACCACATGACAGGGCCAGAGCTGGAGCTGGAGCTCCAGAGACACAACACTCAAAGCATGGTGGAAACAAAGTCAAGCCTGGGAGGAGGAGAGGGACCAAGCCCCAAGCACCCGCGTCTCCCAGCCAGGTCCCACCCCCCAACAGTACACAGTACCCACAGGTACCTGAGGTACCTGGAGGGGACACTCTAGATCTAAACCACAACAGTACCTTTGCCCCGTATTAGCAATTTAACACTACAGCAAAATGCCCCAGATAATCAGCTTATACCAAGACAGTTTACTCTATCACAGTTTTGGAAGTTTCAGTTCACGACTGGAAGGACCTTCTGCTCTGAGTCCACCGCAAGGCAGAAGATCATGGAAGGGCCCTGCGGCAGAGAAAAAGCACTGAGAGCTACAGAGAACGAGGGGGCTGCCCCAATCCTAGTCCAAAGAATGCTCCTAGTGACCCAGGGACCTTCCCCGGGGTCCTGCCTCCAAAGGACCGACCACGTCCCACTAGTATCTCCCTGGTAGTCAAGCCTTTAGACTCATTGGCCTTTGAGAGACCCTTATTAAATATTTAGTCTTAATTGAGCACAGTTCTTTTTTCTTTTTGAGACAGGTTCTTGCGCAGTATCTCAGGCTGGTCCTGAACTCACTACATAGCCCAGGCTGGCCTTGAACTCATGGCAAACCTTCTGCCTCAGCCTCAGCTGAGATTACAGGCGTGTGCCACCGCACCCAGCTTTATCTGGCACTGGGAAATCGAACTCAGGCTCTTGATCTTGTGAAGCAAATGCTTTAACCACTGTCCCACTCCTCCAGCCCTTGGGCACCATGGTTACCATGGCAGCAGGAGGCGGG